>CM039679.1:314457526-314608380 GCA_022537955.1 Schmidtea mediterranea | reverse complement strand
GGAGAGAGAACACGTGGACTGCATCATACCAAATGTCGATATTACACACATAGCACGTCATGAGATAGTTTTATAAATACGAACATGTAAATCAATTTCCAGCACAATTTAATAAAAATCAACCAATTTAAAATATTTGAAAACCAAAAGATTATAAAAAACGTATAAATTTGTTTCTATTAAAAATTTCAATTTTTAAAAGTTTAATTTTGCAAATGTAAATAAAATCTTTTTGAAATTTTCATGTGTTCTAAAACATTTCAAGTGAAAACCAAGAAAATAAGAGAACATTAAATTAGTAAAGAAAGAAGAGGAAAATAGGCAAGTTAGCTATTTTGTGTGCTGTGGAAAGAAAGTTTAGCAGCAGTAAAGATTTGAATATATCGTAATAATATTCTAAGTAAATTATTACGATATATATATATATATATATATATTGTTGGGAATTTGGTTAGTCTGTTCCGTTAGCCCCATGTTGTTTAGTAACTTGGAGAATGGATTCAAAATTTGAGTCTTTTCTCCAAGTAACAACAATAATAAAAAATAATGATAGAAAAATAAAAACAGAATTTACGATAAAGTGAATTAAAAAGAACCAACATTTTTATTCATTTTAATTTGAAATTTGTGAATTTTTGCATTTTTTGGTAAAAGTGGTCAAAAAAAGAATTGTTTAAATTTGTATTGTAAATGGTAAAAAATTGAACTTTTAATTTTGTAATTTTTATGAGCATCAATTAAATTAGAAGAATTTTGTAATTTAAAAATAAATAATTAGTAGCTTGAAATAGTTCAAATCTCTTTTAAAATGTCGTTAATATGTTCGATTTCTAATGAAATTCCTGAAGTTCCAGTTATTAATAGATTTTCAGGGCATGCTTATGAAAGAAGGTTAATTGATGAATACTTAACAACCAGTGATTTAAATCCAGTCACTGGGGTACAGTTTTCTCGAGATAATTTGATTGAAATTAGAGTTCTAAATCCCAGTTTTACATCCATTCCAGCCTTATTAAAATCTTTTCAGGATGAATGGGATGCTTTGATGCTTCAACAATTTATCATGAAACAAGAGAACCAGGCTCTTAAATGCGAATTGTCTCACGCTCTTTATCAATACGATGTTTCGTGTAGAGTTGTGACTTGTCTAACCAAAGAGGCTAACACAGCTCGAGAAGCGTTGTCTACTCTTAAACCACAAGTTGGAATTATATCTCATATTGTTTCTCCTCAAGCTGCAAAATTCGATAAAAGTGAAGCAGGAAAAACTCTTCGTTGGGTGGATATGTTAAATGCTACAGTTCCAAGTCGTATTAAAACTGCACTTGATAAAATCCCAACAAATATTCAAGAATGCTCTATGAATGAATATCATAACTTTCTGTTTGATGGTCTAGTTTTGGGATATTTAATGGCAGCGTTGGGTTCAGGTCATAGTGAACAATCAAATGGAAAAGCCTGGACAAATTCTGACGCAAACATTCTCATCCTCAATCAAAAACAGAAATCAATTCAAAAAAAATCACAATTGGATCTGTCGATCGGGGTTCTTTCACAGCTGCGATGTCTCTGCATCTTCGTGAGCCTTGTTGCAATCGATAATAAATTAATTAAAAAGATGATGGAATTCACCATATATATATATATATATATATATATATATATATATATATATATATATATATATATATAGAATGCGAAACGAACCGATTTAAGGAAGGCACACCACCTAAAACTTTATGGAAAATAAAATTTCATTGTTTTTATATCACTTTTTAAGACATCCACCAAATATAACCTTCCAAATAACAGTAAATATTAAATATTTCACAATGGAGTTTAAATTTTGTGTAATTATTAGTTTTTAATCACTTTAATTAAATTTTTTAACACAATAAACTCCGAAAGAAGTCTTAATATACCTTTTGTATGATATTCTAATTTGAGAAAGATTTTCAGCAAAATAGTTTAACTGAAAATTTATATAGTCATAATTTCCTATGAAAATAATTTTGCCTGTTTATTTGGACGCTTGCACTTTTTTTTTTTTTTTTGCACTTTTTTTTGAAAATTTGTTTAAAATAATAATTATTATAAAATATGTTTCTTATTCGTTTACTATTATGAAATGGTCGCAAAATTAGCTTCCGGTGTATTATGTGAGTGCCGTCCCGGAACCCTTGGATAAAATCATATTTTTCTCTGATTTGCTTTATTTAGATTGTACTCGTACTATTTCTTCTCATTAACCTTCAGTAATTCCTCCAAAATTTCCAAACTCAACAGTTAGCACTCACAGCTCCAAGATATCTAAGAAACCCATTCTTTTACTCGTTTATTTCTAAAGGTCTATTCAATATTTCTACGAAATAAGCTTGTTTAATAAACAGATAAAAAATATATTTAATAGAAAATATCAAATTGAATAAAATAAGTTTATGCTTACTTTTAATGTTTTTAAAGTAGAGTTCGAATTTGTTAACGAATTTATCCGACACCCAAATGATAACATATTCTCCAGAATTTGCGATCTGCAAGGAGTTCATTACGTTGATGAAGTCCAGAATCTCCATAACAGACGTCATGATTACGTAAACTTAATTGGAGGTTTTAAACAAAATAAATTTAAATTCTTAAATTTAATATTATTATTATTATTTTATATATATTATTATTATTTAAATAAAATTTAAATAAATGTTGTTAAACAATGTTAGCCAATTTCTGCAATGTTTATTCATATATAATAAATATATTTATTTCAGTCAACAAATATATTTATTAAAACAAATTTCCAAAATATTTTTTAAATTAGATTTACCAACATTATAAATTTATTAAATTAGAATTAAAACTTTAAAAAGTTTTTTAAATAAAAGTTATTCATTCAATTCCAATAAATGTTTTTAATATTTTAAAATCTAAATCGCATTTCAGAAAAAATGTTAATAAATATATATAAACTTTTGTTTAAATAAATATATTGGTTCACTACAGTTGAATGAAAGAAAATATCAATCAGAGAAAAAGTGGAGAAAGCGAAAGTCTAGTTAAATTTTGGTTATGAATGATCAGGGCCGTTTATCTGTCGAATTATTTCATATTTTATGAATTAACATAGCGGAAATTGGCTAATATTGTTATTTGTTTTAATTTTATTTATATATATGATTCCGCCATCGACAAAAAAAAAATTTAAAGTTTATATTATTGTTATTACTATTATTATTATTATTATTATTATTATTATTATTATTATTATTACTAGTTTAATTTAATAAGTCATTTAACATTAATAAAGTGAAAATATATTAAACTTAATGTCTTTTTTATGAGGTCATTTCTTGTTATCTCTGTTCTCCAATTATTGACGTATTCCTAAAATTAATGGACGAATTCAAATGAATTTAATAACATGGAATATTTCATTAGAATTACGATTTGTTTGGTCAAATACAATGAAGAAAACTCCTATGTTTGCCAATCAAGGCCCAGTGAAGTAGGTAGTAGTGAGCTCACGATGACTCATCGTTTTTCTCGTGAGTTCTCGATGACTCATCGTTTTTCTCGTGAGTTCTCGATGACTCATCATTTTCTACCCCACTGTGTGGATGCGCACGGGACATTTAATAGAAATCATAAATTTTTTCAAAATATTTGTCCGAAACCCCCTTTAGCAAAAGCTTTTATGACTCCATACCTTTTTCAAAAAAAAATTTCTAAGTCCGAAACCTCCCATACCAAAACATTTTATGAATTTTAAAACAAGCAAGTTTTTTCTATCCCTCGTGTATGTGTGTGTTCAAGGGACATCTAATAGCAACTTTTAAAATTTGAAAATTGTAAACCGATGAATTATTATTATTATTATTCCTATCATTATCATTATTACTATTTCTATTAATATTAATATTATTATTATTATTATTAATACTATTATTACTATTATTATTATTATGAATTTTAAAACAAGCAAATTTTTTCAATCCCTCGTGTACGTATGTATTCAAAGGCCATTTAATAATATCTTTTAAACTTTGAAAATTGTAAACCTTTAAATTATTATTATTATTATTATTATTATTATTATTATTATTATTATTATTATTATTATTATTACTATTATTATTATAATTATTTTTATTATTAATTAGTACTATTATCATGATTATTATTATTATTATTATTTCAAATATTAATATTGTTTTTTGGATATTCATTAACCTGAAAAATTGTATTTGTGTTATCGGATAATGGTATAAATACTCCAAAACCTTTATAATTAATCAAAAATGAATTTACAAATTATCGGTATTTTAAACGGTCTGGTAACAGAAGAGAAAGGAGATGCAATGATTTCAAACCTTCAAATTCTCGTTGATGATGCAATGATGGTATACAGAAAGAAACCAGTATATTTTTCATGGATCCTTTCTAGAAAAACACTAAATGCAAAGGAAAATGCATTCAAAAGGTGTTCTATATTTTATTTGAAAATATTTTATTTGAAATGGTCACGATTCATTGTAGCCTGTATGTATATGAAGATAATTCTTCAAAAATAGTGTGAATATTATGAAATATACTTCGAACGGTCTTTACAGGTATAATGTTGAAATATATTTATTTTATTAATATTATTTAGATCATTCAAAATGAAATTTCACCGTGAGTAGCTGAAAACGACTCGTGGGGTGTTATCAATGAATTGGCTAAAAAAGAAACTTTTCGATCAAAAGTAAATTGATTTTAATTATATTTGTACTTGGTTCAATTTTTTTGAGTGTAAAATATTTTTTAAGAAAATAATAAATATTTTATTAATTTTTTCGTTTTTATTAATTTTTAATGTAAAATACAAAACTTTTATTCTTTTATATTTCATTACAATCACATTCATCGTCGGGACATTTTGTGTTCATATCATTTTCTTCATAAATATCCGCAGTTTCATCATCAGAATCTTCCATGCTCATACTTTGATTTTCAAGTACAACGTTTCTTCATCCTTCAATATATATTGATATATATTTATCCGGGTAATTTCTTGTGATTTTCCGCCAAGTATTTTATGAGAACATCTTAATAAAAATTAATATTATTTAAAAGTATGTTTTTCATTTAAAAGTGGCATTTTCACAATATTATTATTACGTATGAGAAACTCATAATCTCTATTTCACTAAATAGGTATTAAATCAGTTAACGTCTTTGAATCTGATACAGAGCAGACAATTTTTATATGTTAGAAATTATGGCATTGTTAAGGGATTCAACCGAAACAGTCAGTAAATTATCAAAATTTCAGGATTTGAAAACTCTCTCCTAACCTACTTTATAGTGCTATTGAAAATGCATATGAAGTATTGTTAAATGCTTACAAAATCAAGGTTGGTGCCCTACAAATATCTATTTGCTTTTTAACTGGGTTATGGAAAGAGAGAATTTATCAATTTATTTGCAATTGCAAAATAATATACGTAACACAGAAATGGATATATTTATTTAGAAACTGTAAGTGAGAGTCGTGCAACCAAGTTAAAGAAATTTCAGTCCCTTCAAAGGCTTCAAACATTTTTCACTAGAAAAATTCCCAAGAATGAGAATCTGGAGTCATTTTTGGCTTAGCTGTATCAGTGTATGCTCATTATTCATTTGTTTGTTTTAATTTATAAAAAATATAATTTGCTCTCTATGAAGTTTGCTAAACATTGTCATATCCAAATTCAATCTGTTATAAGCATAAATATAAAGCAGTGTTCGATTCATACAAAACTGCAGCAAACAGTGAGAACTAATTTAGTGAATCTTAAAAATTTAAATTTAATTATTTTTAAATTTTTAAAAATGGTTTCAGAAAAAATTTTCTTTACGTTTGTTTTACTGATTCCGCAATATGAACGGGAGGATATGATAATTTCATTTTTTATTAAATTCTGTCAGTAATAAATCGTGGATTTTATTCTACTTTGGAAATTAAGTTCGCTTTAAATTCTTTTGAATCGGACTGGTAAAAGCGAAGAAATTAATGAATGAATGAAATGAAGAATAACAAACAGTTTTATGATTCTGAGAAAATTTTATTATAAAGAGCATATAAAGAAGATAGAAAAAACGTTCAACCATTTACTGATCTGTCTTTAATACAAAATTAAATGCCAAATTTAGAAGAATAATTTGAAACAAAATGCAATTATTTCAGTTTAAAACCGAGTCTAAACATTCATTTGTGCTGAGTATTCCGAAATCCCATTTCGGAAATTGGGTAGAAAAATTAAATAAAACATACAAACACAACACAGTAAATACATGCAATCCTTCAATATCTTTCTTCAATAACTGTGTCATATTAAAACAATAATTATTTGTCACATAATAATTATTCTGATAATGAAGAAAGAACTTTTTAAGATTTATTTTTAAGTTAAAATTAATTCAAGAATTTATTATCATTTTAGACAATTCTTGTCTCATTAATTCTGCAATACTTCATATCCGACAAAACCTTAAAATTTGTAAGTTTTATTTATTTTAATTTTAAAAAATGTTATATTATAATAGAATTTTAAGGGTAACAAAACAGAAACCACCAATATCATAGAAATAAATTTAATAAAAATAAATTTAATTTCATAGTTATTGTAATTCCAATAGGATTATATTTAGGAAGTTTAGGATATTTTTTGGTGAATGCCTTTATAAAACTTGCTGATTGTATACAATTTCCATCGAAGTATATAAAACTAAATCCTCTTCTAATCGTCTCAGTTGGTGGAATATCCAAAGTTTCTGACACCTTTTTTTATGGATGAGTGACCCAGCAAGGAAATCAAAAAAATAATAATTAAATAATTTATGGCAAAATACGAAAGTAAGAAGATGTAGATAACTACATAAATATTCCTTTAAACTATATTTTACAATATAAGTTTATTTAAAAATTTTACAAAACGCAATATTTACCATTTTATCTTTCATGCAATTTAAATACAATGAAATTTTATTTATATTTTATTTTTGCTTTGGAATACACAAAAAAACTCTTTTAAAATTCTTTTCGAACCTCACTTTTGGAAACACTCTTTAAATGAATAAATATTGTATTTCATTTGGCATAATTTACCATTATTATAATTTATTATTAAAATGCATAATAAATTAAATTAATATTGAAATATTATGTTACTATCTTAATGTGACCAGACGTCCCGGATTATACGGGACTGTCTAAGATTTGAGTCCCTCGCTGAAAACTGTATCAGAAAGTGTCACGTATTAGAGTTGTATCGCTTTTAACATTATCGCAATTTTCCTCTACTTCAATTAGATAGCGCTTTCCTATCAAGCAGGAATAAATGTGGTATCAAATCGGTTGTAGTATTAAATATATATTGTTTAATTAATTTACAAGAAATAAATTTTATTTGCAATTTTAATAGTAATTAATACATTATATTAACGCACGAATAAATAATCTAAGAAAATTCTGTCCATCAATTTATCATTTCAAAAAAAAATATCTGATAACTTTATACTAATTGTTTGTTTTAATTGCCTAAATACTTTAACGCATTAGAACAAAGAGTTTTAACATTATACAGTCCATAATATAGTCAGTTTACCAATTATAATACAACATCATTTCAATAAATTGAAATAATTGAAATAAATGTTTTAAATTAAATTTCTAAGTTTGAACGTGTTATTTTTCTTAAATCTGGAATTTTTGTAAAATCTAATGAAAAAGGCTCGATGAATGAAGAGTACTAAAATCTAATTCAAAGAGATTTTGGAGAAATGGACAGGGTTATCTTTTAAACCTTAATCACTTCTTTATTTTCATTCAGTTCCATCTCAATTGGTTCTTTGCCATAGACAGCCGCCTCAGAATGTCTCCAGATTGCTGTTATACCAGGAAAACCATTAAAGGCTATCATACCTATCATTCACCTTTTCATCCATCAAGTCTATTAATTCATTTTGAATCCTTTTCCGGCAATAATGATCCAAAATATCGACTTTAACTGTAAGTTTTAAATGTTTTTGCATCACAGGATCGAATTTCCCAATCAATTGCACTAGTCCAAGAACTTGCCATTATGAGGTGTATATAGTTTATCAGAGCTACCCTAAAAGCTATATTATTTTGAATTTTTGTCAAAAAGTCAGCAGCAAAAACAAAATATAGAATCTTTAAATACGGAGTAAACTAATTATCTGCGGCAAAAATTTTCATTATTTGAAAGTTTCCTATTGTAATATTAGCTTGAAAAATGTTTACCGGCCTCATCTGTAGGGTATTTATCAATGATGGTTTGTTTAGGACCAATTTTAATTAAATGGTCTATATTTTTAATATTTCGATAAATTGGACAAGTTCCATAATCTAATAACACCAGTGTTTCTTGTGCCGTGACCACGCTCTTATCATTGTTTATCTCTTATACAAGAACTTCTTCATTATTATTATCTAACAGTTTCATCTGTTGGTATTGAACCGATGATGCACTTATGACGCCGTTATCTTTAACAACTCCCATTGGCTCAGCCAGATCAGCACATTCAGTAACGATGAACGCTATTTATTGACATTCATATTTTTCTCGGTCATGTGGTATATTTTTAATAAGTTATTATAAATTTAAAAAATGAGTTTATAAATAAAATAATAGACTTTATAAACAAAATAATGACTTATGAGAAATACGGCTTTTAAGTATTTCATGAATATAAATGGTCATGGTTAAGATAAAATTTTATCATATTTAACTACAAGAGTTATTTTCATGTAATTAAGAAATTTTGGTCTGCAAAATATTCTAAAAAATTTACTTTATTGACTTTTGGGTGGCCTTAATTATTATTCATTTAAATTTCAAAGAAATTATATTTCAGAAATGTATTTATTTCTATTGTGATACTAATCTTAATAAGAGCAATATTTAATGACATTTGTTAGGGTCGTGAATTACCTTAAATACGGAGACAGTGTAAGAGTAATGAAACAAAATATACTTACATAAATTTTTTAACACAAGAAACTTTTTTATTATTAACAGCTGAAATAAGCAATCACAAAAGATAACAAGTGGCGCTCCAATTGTCGGTACCCGACCTTACCCTCCCTCCAAAGGCCGGCACTAATAATATGTCATTCTCTGTAATTTGTGAATGGATTGTTGAAATTTGATCTTTAGTAAGCACAGGTTGAGTTAAAAATGGCTTTAATAAAGCTAATGTACATGGAAAGGTTTCGGAAGATTGAAACTGGTGAAAATATTTAATCGAAATGAATTACAGGAATATTTGTTTTAATCTTGATTATATTTGCCCAATTTATTATATCGACTGAATATAACACGGACCCAGGTTATATTTTGTATAGCTGGTTGTAAATTATAGTATAAATACGCAACATTAACTCAGAAGCATACGCCAAATGCATTTTAAATCACAAATTCTTCCCAGATAATTTCAGTTTATAATGAAAAATACATTGCACACTCACAATTCGTCGGAAAAGAATTTTAAATATGTTTTCTACGTAATTAAAACAAACTAATCCTTTTATTAAATTCAATAAATGGAGAATTCAATTTTTGAAAATGGAATAAGCGAAAATTAATGCATTATTAAATCAATTTTTGATAATATTTTCATATAATTATTTTGATAAAATGGTCTTTGTAAAATAGTCTTTTTCACTTAGTTTTTCAAAATTACTTTAATCAATTATAAAGAGCATTTTCCTTATATTAGTATTATTATTATTATTATTATTATTATTATTATTATTATTATTATTATTATTATTATTATTATTATTATTATTATTATTATTATTATTATTATTATTATTATTATTATTATTATTATTATTATTATTATTATTATTATTATTATTATTATTATTATTATTATTATTATTATTATTATTATTATTATTATTATTATTATTATTATTATTATTATTATTATTATTATTATTATTATTATTATTATTATTAAAAGATAAATCCAATAAAAAACTTTTCGTACGATATATTTCGATAGCACAGCTATCAACTTTAGGTACACAAAACCAACTAAAAATATTATGAATTAACATTTAATTTAAACAAATTATTTTTTATTAATTTAATTTTTTAATAAATAAATATTTTTAAAATATATTCAATTCACTTTTAATTAATTTAAAATTTTAAAATTTTCACTTATATTCTAATTTTTAAAAATTAATGTAATTTAAAATTTTCAATTATTTTAATAATATTAAAAAAACAAACATGATTTAACATACGTAAACTATTTAAAAACATTCAAAACATTCGTAGTCACAGCACTCTGCACATTAATCTTTGGATCCAATGACCTTATCAGCAATGCCTCACATATCACGCGTTCCAATAACTATTAAAACTTCTCAACAAAATTCTAAAATCAGACATTCCTATTCCACTTTTACAGCCTCTATTGTGCTCACTAATATTGGTCAAACCCTTCAATCGACAATGCTCTAGAACTCGAGTACAGAGATGACGGGAAGTCTCTCCAATGTATGTGGCATTACACCCATTACATGTAAATTGATAAACGAGATCAGAACACAATCCAACCGGAGTTTTTGATTTATTAATAAACATATTGCGTACCTTACACGAATTAGAGACGATCTTATACTCTAAATTTCCCATCTGTTTACTTAACTTCCTTTTATAATTTGTAAAGCCTTCAGAGTACGGCAATACTAACACATATTTAGGCTCAATTTTTTTATATCCATTTTTACCATCACCCAGACCAACACTCAATTCACACCCATCCGACAAATTACATTCAGACATTCCAAAACATGGATCCTTAGGATTTTTAATCAATTTATCAACAGTCTCTTTTATCATCAACAATAAAAATGATTTAGAATATCCATTCTTTATCAACAACTCAACCAATTTATCAACACTTTTTACCGAATTATGAAAATTAGAAGATAAAGCCCATGAACGATAAATCAATCCTTTCACCATATTTCTCTTATACTTAAATTCACAAAAGCTTTCTGGAGAAGTATAAAGACCAGTATCAGTTGGTTTTCTATAAATCTCTGTCTCATACTGTTTATCTTTGCGTTGAATTATTATTATTATTATTATTTCACTTGGCAAAGGCTGTGCCGAAAATTTGTGAATATCAATAAAACATCTGATTAATAGTCAATCAATAAAAAAATTCTATATTTCATTGTAAAATGAAAAGCAACTACAGATGAAAACTAGAAAAATTTATTTTAATATAATTATAATAATAATAATAATAATAATTATTATTATTATAAAAATTATTTACTAAATATTATAAATAATATTTATTGTTCAACGACATTATAAAATGTCTCCCAAAGATTTTCATAGAACAGATATATTTACAATTTTTTGAGCTCATTTTTAATATTATTATTGAACAATAAAAATAATTTTTCAAATTTTGCCAAATATTATTTTGTCATATGGCGAAGAAATGATGAAAAATTATATTATCAAAAAAAGAATGCAATGTTTACTTAATTGAAAAACGCCAACTTCAATAACTCGTATTACAAAATTTAAAATTATTTTAATTTTAATTTTTAAATTAAAATAATTTTATTTTTCGTAATACGAGTTGATAATGAATCGTGATCCACGTTGATTATTGATTTATTTTTGTTTAAATTTTCTTATTCTCATTAAGATTTTGTTAATGTGATTTCTAGCATGAAGTAGACTGATAGACGGTTGAAATATATAGTGAAATGTTATATAGAAAAATTAAATAATTATTTTTAATAATTACAATTAGTTTATAATGTTTGTAAATGGATTATATTACAAACATTTATATTTATAAAAAATTCCCCTAAATATTCGTGATCATTCCTAGACAATATTAAAACAAAATTATATTTTTAGAGAAACATTTCCATTTTAATAAAAAACTATTGATTTCATTTGATTTTTTGAATATTAAAAAAAATTGTTCAAATAATTTGTTTTTTTAAATAAACCTCGTCGTTCTCTTTGATGGAATTTTTAAATTAATTTTCATTTAAGTGTCAAACAGAGTAAAAATATTTTTTTTCAAAATTATTCTATTTTATTAATATTATTTTCTGAAAATATGTCAAGTGAAATGCTCCGAGGAATTAAAAATTGTCATTTAAAATAGTTTCAATGGCTTTTATTTAGATCTGAAACAAATTTTGAAACACTTTTATTTGTTTAAGCTTCTCGTTTCATCAAATCCAAAGTTTTAATAGTTTATTTTATATTATAATTAAAAAATTAATCGTGAAATATAACTTAAAACATTTATTTATTTACAAAACAACTTTATTAGTACTCCACAAATATTTGTTTAGTTTTATAAACATATTCTGAAACTTTTTAGACTGTTTTCAAGTTAGAAAATATTTTGGTAAGATATAATTTCAATTAATAATAATAATAATAATAATAATAATAATAATAATAATAATAATAATAATAATAATAATAATAATAATAATAATAATAATAATAATAATAATAATAATAATAATAATAATAATAATAATAATAATAATAATCTCAAGCAAATTAAAGTACATCAATAGTTAAAACAAAAAAAAATAATAGTATTATAATTGCAATACGAACTAATGACTTATTAAAACAAAATTATTTACATGTATTAAATACCTTTTGTTTTTTCTGATAGAGATTATATATTTGCGTTAATTAAAAGAATTTTGTTTTATCGAAATACTACATGTATAACGGGAGAAATCTTGCATGAAATAGCAAATTGGAATTATTAATGCTTTATGTAAAATAGATTTATTTAGAAAAAATTAAAATTTTATCTTTTTGAATGTAATGTTGTAATATTTTGAATACGAAATTCTATTTTAGTATCAAATGTTTAAATAAGCACCAAAGTAAATACATTTATATATATAAAGATTAGATTACTTCTTCATCTTCAAGATATTTCGAGTTTTTAGATCCTTTAATTGGCAGATTAAACAATTCCGAAACCAACTCATTCAAATTCTCGACATGGCAGTGGTTTTTACACATTTTTTCAACACAAAAATAACTATTGTAGTCCATAATCATATAATGCATACATTGTTTGTTTTTATTCATTATCACGTTTTGTTTATCTTTGTCAGATAAAATTATTTTTTACATTTTTATAAATATTTTTTTGTTGGAGGAGCATAAGAATTCGCATTTAAATTTAAAAATACTAAATTTCAAAAGCTAAGCAAGTAAAAAAATCTGAAAATTTTAAATTAAAAAACAATATTTAGGGAAGGTGGCAAGATATGAGCGTTGACAAATAAAAAGATAGGAAATATAATTTTAACAAGTTGAAAGAGTGTATTCATAGGTAAGGATTTTACAAAGAATTAAAACTAATTAATTAATTTTTTGATAATCTGGAATAGGCAGATGCAACAGTAATTGATGGCTATAATTAATTGGTATAGTTTAACAAATGATATTTGTTAAAAGACATTGTCATATACAACATTTATTAAAAATAAACAAATTGAAACATCCAATTATTACTATTTATAGTACTTCTGGTTGCATAATCAAGAAAAGAGAGTATTATTATTATTAATCAATATTGCTGGCACAGATCACATATATACTTACTTTATTTCATTGCATACATATATTTCAGCAGTTATCAAACGTCAAGGTCATAATGACCTGGCTTTATAAATAGTTTATTATTTATTTTTATGATTATTATAACATCTTAAAATATTGAATTTTTTGATTTCACTAATAAATAGGTTCTGTAAACAAAGGATAATTCAGAGACTGAAATTATTTAAGAGTTAGGAACTATAAAGCGAGAAGAGAAAATATAGTGAAAGCAGAAACCATAGAAAAGTAAAACTCACAAATTATGTAACAAATAAAAAAAGAATTAATATTAAATAAATTTAAAGAGGTTTGGTTAGTGAAAAAGACTTGATTATTCTCAAGGCATCTACCATTTCAAGTATCTCTTAAGCTTGCTCAAATTTAGCCAGCGTATATTGAATGACTATTTAATATTGTAATTGGAAATAAATATTGTTAGTTGCTAGGTTCTGAGTTATTTTGAAACTCGGAAGAAGTCAAATCCTATCAAAAATAATAATACAACTGAACAACGTACGTATATTTGTATTCTTTATTATAATGAGAATAATTTCATGTTTCTAGAATGATCTAATGCAGCGGCTTTCAACAGGTGCTACGCCAGATGTCACTAAGTGGTATGCGAAAAATAAATATAATTTATTTATAAATTGTAGAACTTAAATTTTGCAATTTTACCATATTAATTTCAAAGACTATAATCGTCCATCATGCGTTTTGTTGTTTTAAATTTTCTAAAACTTCGTTTTAACATGCCCATCATTCTTTGATTAGTTAATGAGTATTTGACTTTTGCTGTTGGTATGCCGACATTAAAATTTGTTACCTGGTATACAATGAAAATTAAGGTTGAAAAACATGGATATATGCATTTAACAAAAATAAAAATTTGATCATTTATGAAATTGTTAATGTATTCACTGAAATCAGATAATTTTTGTTAAGTCAATTCATTTAAATTTTTATATGAAATTTAACATATTGTCAAATTTTAATACTGCGTAACACCAAATTAGAAATTATTATAAAATAGAGAAATAAAAACAGATTTAAAGAATTAAAGTAATTATTATTATTATTTTTATAATAATTATTATTATTATTAATAATATTATTATTAATATTATTATTATTTTTATAATTATAATTATTATTATTAATATTATTATTAATATTATTATTATTATTATTATAATTATTATTATTATTAATATTATAATATTAATATTATTATTATTATTATTATTTTTATTATTATTATTATAATTATTATTATTATTTATATTATTATTAATATTATTATTATTATTTTTATAATTATTATTATTATTAATATAAACGATAACGCCAATAAAAAACCTTTCTTACGATATATTTCGATAGCACAGCTATCATCTTCAGGTACTCAAAACCAACTAAAAATATTATGAATTAACATTTAATTTAAACAAATTATTTTTTATTAATTTAATTTTTTAATAAATAAATATTTTTAAAAATATATTTTAAATTAATTTTAAATTTTAAATTTTTTACTTATATTCTAATTTTTTAAAAATTAATGCAATTTAAAATTTTCAATTATTTTAATAATATTAAAAAAACAAACATGATTTAACATACGTAAACTATTTAAAAACATTCAAAACATTCGTAGTCACAGCACTCTGCACATTAATCTTTGGATCCAATGACCTTATCAGCAATGCTTCACATATCACTCGTTCCCAATAACTATTAAAACTTCTCAACAAAATTCTAAAATCAGACATTCCGATATCACTTTTACAGCCTCTATTGTGTTCACTAATATTGGTCAAACCCTTCAATCGACAATGCTCTAGAACTCGAGTACAGAGATGACGGGAAGTCTCTCCAATGTATGTGGCATTACACCCATTACATGTAAATTGATAAACGAGATCAGAACACAATCCAACTCGAATTTGGTTGAGTTGTTGATAAAGAATGGATATTCTAAATCATTTTTATTGTTGATGATAAAAGAAACTGTTGATAAATTGATTAAAAATCCTAAGGATCCATGTTGTGGAAAGTCTGAATGTAATTTGTCGGATGGGTGTGAATTGAGTGTTGATCTGGGTGATTGTAAAAATGGATATAAAAAAATTGAGCCTAAATATGTGTTAGTATTGCCGTACTCTGAAGGCTTTACAAATTATAAGAGGAAGTTGGGTAAACTGATAGGAAATTTAGAGTATAAGATCGTCTCTAATTCGTGTAAGGTACGCAATATGTTTATTAATAAATCAAAAACTCCGGTTGGATTGTGTTCTGATCTCGTTTATCAATTTACATGTAATGGGTGTAATGCCACATACATTGGAGAGACTTCCCGTCATCTCTGTACTCGAGTTCTAGAGCATTGTCGATTGAAGGGTTTGACCAATATTAGTGAGCACAATAGAGGCTGTAAAAGTGATATCGGAATGTCTGATTTTAGAATTTTGTTGAGAAGTTTTAATAGTTATTGGGAACGAGTGATATGTGAAGCATTGCTGATAAGGTCATTGGATCCAAAGATTAATGTGCAGAGTGCTGTGACTACGAATGTTTTGAATGTTTTTAAATAGTTTACGTATGTTAAATCATGTTTGTTTTTTTAATATTATTGAAATAATTGAAAATTTTAAATTGCATTAATTTTTAAAAAATTAGAATATAAGTAAAAAATTTAAAATTTAAAATTAATTTAAAATATATTTTTAAAAAATATTTATTTATTAAAAAATTAAATTAATAAAAAATAATTTGTTTAAATTAAATGTTAATTCATAATATTTTTAGTTGGTTTTGAGTACCTGAAGATGATAGCTGTGCTATCGAAATATATCGTACGAAAGGTTTTTTATTGGCGTTATCGTTTAATTAAATCGTTGCCAAATTTATTTAATTAATTATTAATATTATTATTATAATTATTTTTATAATTATAATTATTATTATTGTTATTATTATTATTATTATTATTATTATTAATATAATTATTATAATTATTAATATATTATTAAATTAAATTTAAACTAACTTCTAATTTCCTTTGATGTACTATCAATGATCTCCTTCATAGATTTGCTTGCGTTGTCTTCATTGATGTATTTCTCGAATTTGATAATAATTTTCTCTTTATGAGCCACTTGTTTCAACTCATCGCTTGCCAGCTAAATTAAATAAAATAATTCTATATAACTTTCAATAAAATTATATTTTCTGTATCAAAACTCAATAAAAAACGGCACATGAAGATGCAGATGAAAAATTTTGTATATATGAAACAGTAATTGATTTAGCTGTCTATTAATAAATTTTGAATTTATTTCGGATTACCCATTAAAACAAAAAAATGATAAAATTTTAACGAATACTGTGATATTTCCATCAGAATTTATTTTTGTTGACATTAATAAATAAAGCAGATTTGTTTAATGGCATCATGCGGGCGGAGGGGGGGGTGAGGCATTCCGTAAATGGAATTAGGAATTCAATTAAAATAACGGAACGTGTTCATGCAGTTGTTTAAAAATGCATTTTATTACAAAGCAATTAGCGTTACGAAATTTTAAATCATCTTTTTAAAAAAATCAGATGAAAATAATTTAAGATTGATTTGAAAATTTTGCAAGCCTTATAAATAAAAAAAGATAATTTTTTGTTTTAATACGTACATTTAATTATTTCTTTATTCTACCCACGCTTCATTAATTTTCATGCACTAGAATTTGCTTATCATGAGAAATTGCGGCCAAATAATTGGATTATGCAAAGGCTTTCTATTATTATGATTATTATTATTATTATTATTATTATTATTATTATTAAAAGATTAAAATAGTGACAAAACATTTCTATAAAAATTCAGTTTATTGTCTAGACAACTTTAAACATAAAATTACATTCTGACTGACAGATTTCCTTTGAAAGAGGATTTTTAACTTGCGAGATTTTTTTTCGTTCTTCCCAATTATAAAACATCAATTTAAACAAATTCACAGATTGGGTAATTTTAGGAATTACCAGATAGAATTATAAAGATTAGGATTTAATAATAAGAAATATTCGGTAAGAATATATACCGTCGGATTATCAGAGGGATCTGATTAAGAGAGATTAAATTTCATAAGGAGAAAATTTTAAATTTATTTATTTATATTTATTAATGATTTTCAGTTTTTTCATCAACAATTAATAATTATTAACTAAAAAAATATAAATAAAAACTTTTATTTTCAATATGCGGGTAAATATTTTCATAATAATATTTTGCCTGATATTCCGTTTTGGGTTTTGTAGCTCATGTCGACTCCCTAGCAAACAGCTGCTCCGCCTGTACACGAATACCTCACTACCAATATTTTCATTTCTTACCAAACCCAAATAAAATTAATTTCATCGTTTTTGTTATAATAATTATATATTTTATAATTCTCCTGCGTTACATAGATGCAATGACATGCAAGTAATCCTTAAAAAAATTAGTAAAGAAATAATTTTCTCTTGTCAATTTGTAGTGTTTTTTTAATAATAATAATAATAATAATAATAATAATAATAATAATAATAATAATAATAATAATAATAATAATAATAATAATAATAATAATAATAATAATAATAATAATAATAATAATAATAATAATAATAATAATAATAATAATAATAATAATAATAATAATAATAATAATAATAATAATAATAATAAAAATTATTAGATAACGCCAATAAAAATCTTTTCGTACGATATATTTCGATAGCATAGCTATCAACTTCAGGTACTCAAAACCAACTAAAAATATTATGAATTAACATTTAATTTAAACAAATTATTTTTTATTAATTTAATTTTGTAATAAATAAATATTTATAAAATATATTCAATTCACTTTTAATTAATTTAAAATTTTAAAATTTTCACTTATATTATAATTTTTAAAAAATTAATGTAATTTAAAATTTTCAATTATTTTAATAATATTAAAAAAACAAACATGATTTAACATACGTAAACTATTTAAAAACATTCAAAACATTCGTAGTCACAGCACTTTGCACATTAATCTTTGGATCCAATGACCTTATCAGCAATGCTTTACATATCACGCGTTCCCAATAACTATTAAAACTTCTCAACAAAATTCTAAAATCAGACATTCCGATATCACTTTTACAGCGCCTATTGTGCTCACTAATATTGGTCAAACCCTTCAATCGACAATGCTCTAGAACTCGAGTACAGAGATGACGGGTTTGTTTTTTTAATATTATTAAAATAATTGAAAATTTTAAATTACATTAATTTTTTAAAAATTATAATATAAGTGAAAATTTTAAAATTTTAAATTAATTAAAAGTGAATTGAATATATTTTATAAATATTTATTTATTACCAAATTAAATTAATAAAATATAATTTGTTTAAATTAAATGTTAATTCATAATATTTTTAGTTGGTTTTGAGTACCTGAAGAGGATAGCTGTGCTATCGAAATATATTGTACGAAAAGGTTTTTTTGGCGTTATCTTTTAATTAAATCGTTGCCAAATTTATTTAATTATTTATTAATAATAATAATAATAATAATAATAATAATAATAATAATAATAATAATAATAATAATAATAATAATAATAATAATAATAATAATAATAATAATAATAATAATAATAACGGAACGAACTGTAATACTAAAAATTAGTCGTCTGAAGCACAAATATTTTGAGAGAGCAAAAACCTCTTTCTCGAATATCTAGATTTCAACTAAGATATGCTTTTAGCTAAATTGACTAAATATTAGACAAAATGTCGAAGTAGGCTGTCAAATTACTAAGCATACTTAACCAACCTCATATCCATTATCCTACTGATAATCGTATTGAATAGTTCCATAAATATATTGTTCCCAATTTTTGTATTTATTCTCAATGATTCGCTACAAGAACCTTTGGTTTGAGGTTATTATTCATACTTTGACATTCATTAACATTTTTCTACCCAAAATGTTATACCCTTAATAGCTTTCAAACACACCACTTTTACGCAGTTTCAATCGAATCTTTGTAAATTGAACTCATTTATTGCTTATATATAACTGACATTTTATGTAACATATATCAGTCCCACATTTTATACAAATTCTAGTTACACCTCAAAATTTTAATAAAATGATATAATGATGTGAGCAAATACTTTCTGGAAAATATATTGAATACCCTTAATGAGAAATTAAAATTCCGCAATGTGACATAACCTTATCAATCGACATCAAATTCTAAATATTATCCGTAAGGATGAAACAAGAACTTAGAACTTCCTAAACATCGAGTACTGAGTCACTAATTCCTTCCTGGGCCGTGTCAAATTCTCTATTTCAGAAAATACAAAATGGCCTGCAATTAAATTTTAAATGGAAGAAAAATAGTCGAAATAAATAAATATGAAAATAAAATATTATTTTAATTTGTTTTATTATATCATATATTGTTCATAAATAATTTTGAAACAGGATATATATATATATATATATATATATATATATATATATATATATATATATTCTATTGGAATAATAGAGGACATATTCCACTGTATCAATTCAATATCTGAAAGCCACTCATCCAAATTGAAAATCCTTTTCAACTGTTAGGGCACGAAATTAATAAAATTAAAACAAATTAATAATTATGTAAATGGAAGATCTTGATGTTGAGAATCTTATAATAAAGGCTGTCAAGAATTTGATGGCATAATTTTATAAAGTTATATATATATATATATATATATATATATATATATATTACATAACAGTCCCGAGAAAAATTATTTAAAAAATTAATTAACTGAAAAAAAAAATTTAAATGGCAAATGATTTAAAACTTTAAAGACTTAAAACTTTTGTGTTAAAAAAGTCGATTTGGTTTGAATATTGTGTTTTTAATGGATATTTAAATAATTAATATAATAATTATTAATATAACTAATGTTTGAGTGATAAAAATCTTATTTAACTATTGAACTGAATGATATTTTTGTAAATTGGTTCTCCCTTTATTTCTGGTGCTCATAATTTGTTAGTATGATAAATTTGCAATGGTTGTTGAATAAAATATAAAATTTTGATATTACATCTCTTTGGAATGCAGAGAGTTGAAAATCATTTTGGTAGGTTATTAACAGTTTGTCAGTAGTATAATCTGGCTGCTCATGCTCACTTTATAAATCAATGAAGGACTACCCAACACAATAAATAATTTGATCCGAATACACTGAATGCTCACACGATTAGTTCGATATGTCTGTACTTTTTCCAAAACGATAATGCAAGTAAGCCGACGGGCAATTGTCTTTTCTGGTAATTAAGTTTACTTTTTGTTTAATAATGTCAGACCTTTCATATCTTTGATTGATCGGAGCTTTAATTTTATTCCAACTCTGTTGAACGTGCTGATTAATATTGTCTCTGCGTCTACTAGTTTTTGCAACCAAATAATTAAATTAATAAATGATTTTAGATTATATCCTACAGAAAAAAAAACAAAAATTCTACACTTCTTTACATGTTGCCTTAATTGATATTGAAAATTTAATATCATTTTGAGAAGGGTTATTCTTGTTATTTCTTCATTCATCGCTCGGGTTCTTCATATAGCTTGGGTTTCCCATATAGCTACTAAATTATTCAATAATTCTAATTAATTAATTTGTATTTTTTAAAATATCTTTTACCGGAAACTCTCCATTTATTTTATTTTACCGTATTCGTATTTTTCCTCGCAACATGTCAATTTTTAATTTTTTCAAAATTTTAATTAACTTGTTAATTCTGAATTTTTATAAGTTTTGATATTTGCACTCAACTTTCTGCACACCTCGATTTTCTTTGCCCTCCTCTCGACCAACCTCAACAAAATTAATACAATAACAATCTTTTATTGATACTCCTTCTCAATTTGAATCTGTTTTAAACAAACAATTTATCAAAGAAACTTTTGTTTTGAATAATATTTTGAATTTTTACTAATACATAATTTGAAATATTTTTTTGAAAATAAAAAATTGGATAGCAAAATATTTCTAATTATAATTTTAATTTGTTTTAATAATAGTTCTGATATCTATTATGATACATAATTTATGAAGCTTTTAATTGCTAATTATAATATTATAAAAGAAATGAGAAATTTGTTTTATTGCATTGACATTTTCAATAAAATGGATTATTTTTTTAGTTTTTTACAATTATATTTTAATATTCCAAAACTTTTTTCAAATAAACAGAGTTTTTAATTTTTTTAATAAAGAAAAATGGCTTCAGCAGAAGTCATTCACGATTTGGGATATTATAAAGACGTAAATCTTAATACACTTTTAAAAAATAAAGGTCTTTTAGGTATAGAAAAAATTTCAAAGTAAGTTTTCGATAAATAGGATGAAGTTAAGTTCCTTAACACGTTGAAGACCGCATTGCAAAATCGTATTTCCCACATATGGACCGGCATTTTTTTATTGTTAATTACGTATATTATTTTTTAAATATTTTTTATTTTACAATAATTTGAGATAGGCATTATTTAAATCCTAGATTTTTTTTCAATTAAAAGGCCCACCGGTATGCAAGTGGTCCCCAAGTAAAACATGTCGTGTGCCTACCCGTGAGCACGCTGGCCGGCAATGTTGTTGCGAAGTGATCCGCCGGTGGCCATGCGGTCTTTAACGTGTTAAACTTTATTGAAAAATAAAACTGACAGCCTGTCAACGGATCGGAGGAGTCAATGTTGTGAGGAGCTTGGGGTTGAATATGTTCAAAATTTAATTAATTACTTTGATTAGTTCTAATGTATTATTAGGTTTTTAATTTCTTACAGTAATTTATCAGAAAGTTGCTTTCTCAGATAATTTCTTAATTGCAGTTTATATTTTTATATTTAATAATTTCTTAATATAATAAAAATATACTGACAACGAAATTTGTTTAATATATGTTTAGCTCAAAGGTTTTGGCGATGAATAAAGCTATCTAAAATGAAATTTTAATTCTTGGTTAAATAAATTTTTACAATACATTCAGCAATTTTCAGGAATTTTCAAAGTTTCTATTATTATTATTATTATTATTATTATTATTATTATTATTATTATTATTATTATTATTATTATTATTATTATTATTATTATTATTATTATTATTATTATTACTATTACTATTATTATTAATTTTTATAAGTTTTTATAAGTAAAAAATAGTCTAATACCCTCATTAATGTTTATCGTGTTTCTTGTCAGTATTCGTGCTGAAAATGGAGTTTTCTCGAGACGATATTCGAAAAGACATTGATTACAACTAGAAAAGAGGACTGTCAACTGACAAAATTCATAAAGAAATAAGAAGCATTCTCGGTGAAGGTGCGGTTGGCCTCAGAATATGTTACGACTGAATAGATAAATTCAAGATTTGAAACTTTGTCACTGAAAATGAACCACGCAGTAGACGGCTGTCATAAGATCTGGAAAAAGAGATTCATGTTGATTTTATTGAAGATCCGCGGATCACAAAAAGAAGAATTGTGGCAGAAACAGTGATAATGCGTTTGATTCAAATGGAATGGTGTTTACCTGTGCAACGTATGCATTCCATATGCGTTAACTGATGCAGCCAATTTGAAAAGAATTATAACATGTCAACACCTACCTCAACAGTACCACCGCAACAATTTCTCGTATCGCCTTATTACCATTGATTATAACTGTGCTTATTGGCGGAACAGTGGCCGCCAACGTTATAAGTCTTGTGCTGAAGATCAACCCGTGGCGGAATTAAAAATCGTTCTTACTAACAAGAAAATCATGCTCAGTTTGTTCTTAGTTTGGACTCTAAATTAATTATTCTGATGGACGTTCGACCACTTAGTGAAACTATCACTACCAAATATTATTGCAATCTATTGGGAAAACTGAAACCATTTGTTTTTGACAACCTCTATCGCCAGCACGAACATGTGAGGCCTCATATGGCTATGATCATGCAAGAGATGATTAATCAGATTTGTCTGAACATACTACACTTGTCCGCTTCTGATTTTTAACTCTTTTAACCAATGAAATCTGCATTACACGGAAAAGATTACGTCTGTTTGGCTTATGTCACACGACATCCAGCAATAAGCAGATTTGAAGCCGCAGAAATTTTTCGAGGAACGCATCAACAAGATACCGGGAAGATGGCAACAATGCATTAATCACAACGGTGAATATTTTGAAAACTTGTATGAGGTTAATAATGAGACAACTTGTTGTTATTTCTTGAATAAATAATCAAAGAAAGAAGACAATAATTGAAAAACGCCAACTGCATATTCGATAAAATAACATTTCACTATATATTTTGACCGTTTATCAGTCTTCTTCAGACTAGAAATCACATTAACACAATCTAAGCAAAAATAAGAAAATCTAAACAAATTAATCATTAATAATCGTATTCAACTCGTATTACAAAATTTAATTTTAATTTTTAAAAAAAATTAATTAAATTTAAAATTGCAAAATAAAGGTTTAAATTTAAAAATAATTTTACAAAACATCCAAAACATCATATACACAATTTACATTCGATTACTTAAATACATTCAAAATAAATGTAGAATAAACATTTTGAACATTAATGATAGAATTTAAAGATTTTATCAAGTTTTTCTTTCCCAATAATTACTCAGATTTTTGCAATTATCTTGAAGTCAGACATACCTATTTTCTTACTAGTACATTTCCTAAAATCACCACTAAGGCGAGTCAATTCATTCAGTCGGCAATGCTGAAGAACTCGATGCCAATGTACTTGGCATTACACCCATTACATGAAAATTGATAAACGAGCTCCGAACAAAAAGCAACTGGACTTGGAGACTTATTAGGGAACATACTACTTACTTTGCAAGACGTTGAAACAGTCTTAAATTGAGTTTTATCTACATGTTTGAGGATCTTATTCTTAAATTCTCTGAAACCTCAGAATAAGGCAATACCAACATACATTTTGATTCAATGTGTTTTGATCGATTTTGTTCACCTTTCAAACTTGACAGCTTACCAATTTCAGAGTCAATAAGAATATTACCTCCAGACAAATTAGTACCACAATCACGAAATTTATTTGTTGTCTAAATTTCGGTAGAAACTATTTAGCCGAACCTGTGCAATAGCTCTTTTCTATAATGGCATTGGGAAATGTGAGTCATAAGGCTTTAGGATGAGGATTTATTGAAACATGGAGACGTAACAGCTCTAACTCTAATAACTATTTTTATTTTTTCTTCACTTTTTCAACACAATTTAAAAATAGAAATAGAATTTAAAAAATATGAAATTACCAATTCAAACAAAACTTGTTTATTTTGTTTAAATTATACATAATTGGTTTATTAATAGTTATTCCAGTGATAACTACAACTTAGGGGCGGCAGAATAAATATATATATATATATATATATATATATATATGATCGGTACGCTGTTTCAAATAAATGGAATAATTGTCGACATCAATAAAAGTGCAGGGAAAATAGACAGAAGAACTGAAAAGGTTGTTTAAATGAATGAATTGAAAAATATGTAAAATAACTTTCCCTGTTTGACAGCGAACAGTTGGGGCTTTGATATTGCATTAAATTTGTAGTCTTTCGTGATAACATCATACGCTAAATTTAGTAAGAAAATATGAAACGCTCTCACTTTCCACTGTCTGCTTGATGAGGAAACCAGGGCGAATTTCGTCCAGGAGAATTTGTGCATCAAGGCGATTATGGACTTGACAGCTTTGGAAATTGGAGGATTTGTTCTTGCGAATGTTGGAAATTGTCGTTTATCGGATAGCTCTACGTTACTGCATTCCTAAATTTATTCAATTAAAACAAAAGTGTTTGTTTAATAATTCATTGGTAATTAACCAATGAGTTTTAATGAAACTAAAAACAAAAACAAAGAGAAAACTTTTTTTTGATTCGCTTTCTGGAATTAAATTTTAATTGAATTATTCCACCAAAAAAAATTGAAGAAAAGTAATTTTAAATTTTGTTTTATTGAAGTCGAAAAGGAAATTCAATAATTTCGTTTGCCGTCAGGATTTTCTTTGAAATCAATTTAAACAAAAATTATTTTAGTAAATTTAATTAGTTTTTGTTAGACATAATCAGCAATTTAGACGGTAATATCCAGACTCATTTAAATTGAAATTAGATTTTAATTAATGTGATTAGTTTTGGTTTGATGGTAATATTTCCAATGTCATATCATGTATCCGGTATCAAATTCTGTAAAATAAAATATTAATAATAGGTTACAGTGAAAATAAATAAATTGTACGAATAAATTAAAAATTGTGTATGGTGAATCGACTTTTCCGTACAAGGAGGGGGAAGTCGCCAGAAATAAAGGTTGTCTGATCTGATCCGTGGTCACGATATTTTTATTGATAAGTTTTATATGAGAAATAATATTACTTGAAAGACAATAATTTAATGAGATTATTAAATAAGTAGTTCCCCGGAGAAATGTCGGGAAATGGTTCATTTCAATAGAAAAGTCTCATCAGAATACAGAGTTTAAAAGTTTTATTTCTTTTATTATTATTATTATTATTATTATTATTATTATTATTATTATTATTATTATTATTATTATAATTATTATTATAATTATTATTATTATTATTATTATTATTATTATTATTATTATTATTATTATTATTATTATTATTATTATTATTATTATAATTATTATTATTATTATTATTATTATTATTATTATTATTATTATTATTATTATTATTATTATTATTATTATTATTATTATTATTATAATCATAATATTCATCATCATTATTAATTATCATATGTTTAACAATTTTATCATCCCCAGAACGAATGTTTGAGTTTCCTTCTATTAATTAATTTAATAACTGAAGGAGATAAGGTAAGAAATTTAATTTTTGTTATCTTATATTTCATTATATTTTTTATATATATTAGATAATATTTGATGCTGAATTTATATTATGATTCGCAAGTTCAGCTCCAATCCATCATTACCATACAAATCCCTCATTAATATCCCTGGTTTATATTTTTATATGAGAATTATTATAAGATCATATTCACAACAGCGATGGATCAGAGTTTGATGTTGAAGATCTTTCTCAGTAAGGAAACTTTCCAAGACTTAGGAGAAATCTCTTATCAAACTTTTAAAAATTAATAATTAATTGTTTTACAAATATCCCATATTTATTTATTTGTTTTCTTTTTCTTCATCTTATTGGTTTTCTGAAATCATTCATAATTTTCTGGACATTTATTTGTGCTTCGTCATATAAATTTCACCAATTTCTGTGTCAAATGAGGGGTAAATAAATATAGGGTTATATTACTTATCATTCTACTTCACTGAAAAAAAATTAATAAAATTTTCAATTTTATGGTCAAAATGAGACAGTCCTTGTTTAAAATTAAACAATTTTACTTTATTTATGTTCCTGAGCCCATGGGCAGAGATGATGAGGAGTTTCTCCAATGTATGCGGCATTGCACCATTACATGAAAACTTATACACTACATCAGACACTAAACTTGTTAGAGTTTGAGATTTATTATTAAACATATTTTTTGATTTTAAAGATTTCAACATTATTTTAGATACATTTGAATTGCATAATGATTTTGTGACAGAAAGCTTTCAATTTTTATAACCTTCCGAATATGGCATAACCGAAACATGAGATTTTATAGATTCATCCTCATTAAGTGGACTATAATTTTCATTGATTTTATCTGACGCAATCAAAAAGCGATTTCTGGTTTCCTTAGTCAGTCTTACAATATACTGGAAATATATTTTGGTGTTCAAATGTTTATATATATATTATTGAGCAACAAAAATATTTTAAGTTTTAAGTTTTTTATATTTTATTTGCTTCCAACCATATAATAAAGATTACTTTAACAACTTTTAATTTATTGCACTCTTTTATTGTTTTATATATTATCGTCAAAGTATTAATATCTTGCATCCTTCAGATATGTCAGTTCTATTGTATTCGTCTTTACTTTCTTCATTGTTATTCTTAATTTTTTATAAACGTCAACAACTGATGAATGGAATACAATATGAAACAAAAAGAAATTTTGTATAAGAACTTGTCCGTTCACATTTTTGCGTTGCAATTTCTCCGTCTATTAATAAATCAACCGCAAGTTATACATATATTTTCTGTTTTTTTCTCTATTACTGGACACAGAGAGTAGTTTAATTTTATTCAAGTAATCATGTTTATTAAAACTTTGAAATATAATTGTATTATTAAACTTGATTGAATAAAATTAAATTTTTCACTGTATCCAATAACATATATTTAATTTTAAAATTAGTAAAATTAGGGTTGCCAGATTTTTACCACTGCAAACCGGGACAAAGAATTTTTCAAAAAAATAAAAACTTTAAAGAATAAAGACTCTTTAATATCTGATGAACCACCATGAATTATATAATTAAGCATGAAATACAATGTTTACAAAAAATGAAATTATCCCATCCATCCAGGGAAGAATTGAAAAAGGGGTAAAAACATTTTGAGCTACCCTCTAGTACGAATAAACGGCAATCAGGAGGGGTTAAACGATCACCTTTGACGAATCGTCTACAGATTTTAAGAAGCTACTATTGTAGGACTGATTACCTTACCGTTGCAGTTACTGAAGCCGTTTTAATAATTTTAGTTTGGGGGGTAGGTGAAGAACTCTAAGAAAAATCGAATAAAATTGATGAATAAGAAAAGAAATCTAAGGAGAAAAATAATAAAATAACTATCAGAAAAAATAATTATCAAGCTCAGAGTAGCAAGGAAACGATAAGTTAAATAAAAATTATGATATACCGATAATAAATCAACAAGAGGCGTCCCAACGAAAAAAGGAGAAGAACAGTAATGGATTATAAAAATAAATAGACAATCAAATACTTTGAAATATCAGTTGATCTTTATAATTTTTAACGATTAGTCTTTAATTATGTTCGATTAAATTTTCTGAGTTTATTAATATTTTAAATGTGACATTTTAATCATTGAATATCTATTTTTAAATGACCTATTTTTTTGTAACTTTTGTCATTTTTAAACTGTTTTTTGTATTTTTTTTAAAAAGTGACATTTTATAAAAAATGGAATTTATTTTGTCACTAAATTTTATTTAACCATAATATTTTACTATTAAATCCTGTAGGGTATCTTATATTTCTCTCACCATTATTTTATTCAATTTTTTATAATATATTTAAAAAAACTTTTAATTTTTGTATTTTAAGTTATTTATGAAATACATGTAGTTCATCGAATATTTAATTATTCACTATTTATTTCTATTACGTTAATGTCAAATGCAATATACTTGACTTTTTTATTACTTCATACCCCATTAATTTATTGAAAAATTTTTATTAATTAATAACTACGAGAAAAAGCCGCAGGAAGAAAGTAAATCAGAACATAAAGGAGAAGCGAGAAGCAAGATCCAGTTATAATTTGAAATAATATAAAGCTTATATTCATAAATTGTAAATATCATAATGAAAAAATACATTTAAAAACTATATTTGGTATCAAGACACTTAAGGAGGACCACTATGTAACAGTCTTATTCCCAGGGGAAAAATTGTATAACTTTAATAATAATTTTATACTTTTGTTTATAATTGTAATAAAGAAACTGAAACGTTTTTGAATTATTGTGATTTAGATAATTGTGAACATTTAAGGAAATACGCAATGCCGCAAATGTTTTCTGATTTTCGGATTAAAATTATTTATATTAAAAAAAATAATTGCAAAAAATAAGTTTCAAAATTAATAATTAATTGCAAATTTGAAACATTTGATGACTTTTTTGGATGAATTAAATATAAAATTAAATTTTATAAATCATTAAATTAATATGCCAAAATTCTGAAAATGGAATCTCCAAATATAAAGTGACTCGCGATAGCAAATCTTTTTACAAATATTTCTAATGAAATTTTTATAAGATTTTAACAATATTTTTTAATATTCTTACATGACATCATTTTACAGTTATTATGGATAACTTCAAAAACAACATAGCAATCACACAAAATACAGTTTAAAAAATTGTTCCATTTGTTCATTCCAATGCATGTGGCATTACATCCATGACATATTCATTCATAATCAAGATCTGAACTCAATCTGATCAGAATTTGTACAATAATAAACACTGAGTTCAAACAACAGAGGTCAGAGAAAATCTTAAAGATATAAATTTAGTACTTTTGAAATTTTTGCTGAAATTCTTATATGAAATAATGGATACTATAAATATTTCTCAATCGTCAGAGAGATAACGGAAATTGATGGACTCAAATAGTAAGTAAAATGTTTATTCTGGATTAAAAATCCCAATATTCAATATAATTGTGAAAAATCATCCCACCAGCAAATGATTTACGATATATTTCAATAGTTTTTCTCTCATTGTCAGGTAGGATAGAAAAACTATAGATATTATAGACTTAATTTATTTTTATTTTAGACTTATTAATAGATATATTGTGTACTTTTCACGAATTAGAGCCGATCTTATAATCTGCTTTTTGCAACTGCTTACGTATCTTCCTCTTATCATTTTAAAGCCTCCCGAGCACAAATTTAGGCTCATATCATCAAAAATTTAAAAACCAAAAAAAATTAATAATGAAATATGTAATTGGAATTATTATTAAATAATTGATTTAATAATAATATAAAATATAGAGAACAATTGCATTGAAAGATAACAATTAATCGCAAGAATGAAGCGTTTTTATGTTTAGGTAAATTGAATGGTTATTGGATATATTGAATAAATTGTTTTAATGCTTTAAATAAATTGAAAACCAAATCTAACTTTACTTTTCATTTTTCTCACAAAATTATTAAAATTTTATTATTTGTTTTAACCAATAAACAACATTTTTACTGCTTAGACATAATATATCGATTTTCACATAAATTGAAATTTCAAACCGTTTTCGTCACTAACCCAAAATCGTGTAAAATTCTTTTATTAAAATTTATAAATAAATAAATGTTTAAAATATTTAAATGGTTTAAATTATGGTTTAAATAGGATATTTAATCTTATGCGTTTTAAGTGATTCTTTTTGTTAAATTTTAAGACGAGATTGATAAAGTCAACCCATTAAAACAAAAGCACAGGCCGATGACCTTAAAAGGAGTATTGAATGATTTCTCGTATTATTTGACTGTATTCGGTGAAACAAAAAAAAATTTAAATAAAGAGAAGACGCTGGGTAAGGAGGGATATTTGAAAATTACTCACTTATGCTTAACGAGTTCAATATTTCTTCTTAAAAACATCATAGAAAGTTATAGTATACATAAATATTTGTTATTTAAACATTTTTGAAATAATTAAACATTAAGTTGTGTAAAAAATTTCCCGGGCAGCAGCAGCAACAAGTGAATTTACAAAGCACTTTGCATACATGGAAGTTATAAGTTAATAAACTCTCTTTACACGACCTAGTATATTACCATTGCTTGAATTCATTTAATTTTAATCATGTTTGCTTTCATTGCCATTATTCTATGTTGAAATTGTAATCCAAAACTGCCAATAAACTTTTTACACAACCTAGTAATATCAAACAAATAATATCACAAGCAATTATTATTATTATTATTATTATTATATTATTATTATTATTATTATTATTATTATTTTTATTATTATTATTATTATTATTATTATTATTATTATTATTATTATTATTATTATTATTATTATTATTATTATTATTATTGATAATAATTTATAAATTATAAACCTGTGCTGCAAATATTAAGTTTTAATTAAAAACTAAATCGACTTTGAAATCTACTTCAGAACAAAACCTGGAATCTTGTTTTATATTTTTATTAGTATTTTTTATAAAAATAATTGTACAATTATAAATAAATTTATTTTTACTAAATTTCTAAAATTTTGAACTTGATGTTTTGATTGTTTATATTTTGCGTTTGAATTTATTTATGCAAAATTAATATATTCAAAACTTCAAAAATGAAAAAGAAATAAGAACGGCGATTTCAATTGCTTTCTCCTTGGAAGTAAATGTTGGATGTTTATCTTTAATAAGTATTACAGCTTTAAGTCTGAAATCTTTCTAGTCGTTGAACTCAAAAAGGAGCAGCATAATAATAATATAACTATCTCAGCCAGATTCCTTGGATCGAAGATATTGTCAACATAGTCTAGAAAAAGCATAATTCCTAATTCATATAATTACAATAACAATCGAAAAATGTATACGGATCGCAAACATCAAAAGTCTCAAATCCATCCGAAAGACTCATCGTCTCGTCACTGAATACTATGAATATTGAATGTGCGCAAAGACCACTAATTGATACTCTTTCATGTCAACAACGCTGAGATTGGAAAGGGTTCACGGGGCAAAATAGTACTGATGAATAAATGTGAGTTTGTATTGCTACCAACTCTAGGAAAAGTAGCCTTCAATATCATATGTGAGCTTGTTCAAACTGATTTTAACAGTACAAAATGTCTTCTGCAAAGATCATGTCAAAGGACGAAATATATATATATATATATATAAATGTTACCTAGTGTGTAATGAGTGTATTAAAACAAAAGTGGGTGATGTAAAGTCTCTAATTTAACTTATTCCTATTGCCAGTTGCTTTCAAGTTACGCATCTACACATCAGTCAATCTCTCAGGTGAATTGCAAAATTTATCTATAAACAATGAAAGAAAGGAAAACCGTAGCATAGCATCTTCAAATGAATGGATGGTTTGAAAGTTTCATTTGGTGAATCGGAATTATTTAATTTGAGTTGGAAACCGGCATAGATTACGTAATGTGGAATTATTAATCGTTAGTTAGGAAAATTTAATTAAATTTGTACTTGATTTATGAATTTAACGAGACTATTTTTACCTTTTTTGTTAGTTTTTAAGATGTGCCGTTGTTTTATAAATTCGATAATGATAGAAGAGTTTTAGGCAAAATTAAATAAAAATAAAAAGTTTTATAAATTTTTATTTTGTATTTAATTTGTAACATATTTATTGCAATATTTATTCAAGATATTTCAAACCCGAACATGTAATAGTTTAAAATATTTATACTACTTCCAATTGAATAATCTAGTTTAAGAGATATTATTGACAAAGATCACATACATACTTGCTTCACTTTTTGTGCACACACAAACATTCAGTTATCAAACATCAAGGTCATAGTGATCTTGTTATATAATTAGTTTATAATTATGTATAACCTTACAAGGTCCAAGATAATGCTGATTGGAAGTACTCTTTCAAAGATAATTAATTTGGAAAGTCAAAATTGATGATAAAATTTTGTCCGTGTGGGCAAACAAGAACTGAAAGAATATTTATTTGTTTTAGTTGATGATGAAGAATTTATAAATCAACTATTTATAAAACTTGAAATTATAAAACATTTTGTCAAAATTTGACAAAATTATTACTAAAGTTATTGTTTTGTCTAAGAAGTGAATCTAGTAACATTGCAGTTATATCTCATTATGTAACACCAAGGACTCAGAGAAGCGTGAGTCGAAATATAAGAATCTGTGTTTTATTTTGTCGAAGATGAGGTTATCGTTATTTGTGATTTACCCAGGAACTAATATAATGAGAGCAAAATTTAAAAGAATTACAAATTATGAAAATTGAAATTAAAATGAAAAATTTAGAAATTAAATATGTTTTAAAATCAAAGAAAAATCACCTCAATATTCCTAATAAAGACAAAGTCAGTATCAAGAGATTTCTCAAAAAAAATTTCATTTGGGCCATAAGGCAAAGTTTGAAGAATAGTAAGGTATAATTCCTCGTCCATCTTTTAAAAAGATAAATATTTTAAAAATTTTAAAAATAATAATATAGAATTGAAAACTAGTGGACGCCTTGGTTAAAAATCCTTGACGTTAGTAAGTTTAGTTGCTATCTACCAGGGGATTAATAAATGTGATTAATTAAAGTAATTAAAATAAATTTCTTTTTTCCAAACCTTATTTCTAAAAGAAAATTGCGAAATGCAAATTTAGTTCAAATAAAACTCACTAGTATATATTTAATTTCCTCAATAAATGGGGATACTTTATTGTGTAATTTTTGACTGTTTTCAACTTTTTATGTGTTGAAGGCTGCTTTTGTTATTTTATACTATAATCAAAGCCATTATGGTTCAATTTAAAATCGTAATCTACTGTTTTAGAAAAAACGTCTCAAATATCGTCAACTTATCTGGATTTTGGATTATTGTCACAAACATCTCAGCTGTACTTATTAATTAAATGTGGCGCTTTCATGTCATTAAATTTTTTGTGTTTTTAAATTGTTAAACAATTATTTTTATCATTCTCTTAAAGTTTTTCAATAATTAAATTTCTTTGTTTTAATTAATTATTGGGTTTTTATATAGAAAGTCGGTGCTTAGGTCTGACTCCTTGGTGTCCTTCTTTAATAAATTCAATTAACCAAAAACAATAAGATTTATTTCCAAAATTTTATATCACAACATTATTCACAAAAATCGATTCAATTCACAATACTCTACACAATTACTCTGCACGATTTCACAAAATTTCAATGCGTAGGGATACGTCTTCCAAAGGGAGATGTCCCTGTCTGGTGCGCAAGAATTTAATTTGTTTGGCTGGTTGATTTATCTTTAAGCTTATTACCTCCTTTACTCCGCTCTCTGAAATATTCTCTTCGACCAACTGGCAATTTTGTTGATCTGCTTTTTCCTTTTATACTCATCTCGCAAATCAAGTCACCCGCAAACTAAATTGGTTTTGGCATTTTTGGCATCTCTCTGTCCAAAACAAAATTAGTTATTTCTGGGCTCCTGGGGTTTCCATTTGTTTACAATAATTTTTTTGGTGGTGGGTTCCTCTTTTATCCCGGGTTTCCTTCGTCAACCAATTTCGTTTTCCGTAATTAGAAAATTTGTTGACGTTTCGGGTTTCTCACACTGTCCGGGTTTTCTGTTGGCTCGGACTTCCAATTAGCTCGGGTTTCTCATTAGTCAATTAATTTTTAATTAATTTCTATTTTTATTAAATATTTCCTTCTAGGGGACCCCAATCGATTTAATTTTATTATATTTGGATTCGTCTCGTCATTTGGCATACCCGTTTCCCTCGATAAATATTTATTTTAAAATTTTAATGATTATGCCTTTTTAATTATTATTTCTAATATCAATGTTTTTATTGATTTTCATTTTACTTTTGTGAATTTTGTTAACTCCAACATTATTATTTGTTTGTTATAAAATTTCTTGTGCTGAATATTTGATATTATTTATGATGTAATTAGCAATACAATTTTATGAAATTCTATTTTTAATAATATTCTTTCGATATTGTCTATTATTTTACAGTATTTGTAATTGGCATTTTCAAACAGTCTAACAACAATGTTTTGTTTTAAATCCCATTTCCCAGGTAATTCCAAAGCTCTTTGAGGCTAGAATAATTAAAATTGGAAAATGAAATACATGAAGATCCATTCAGAATTCCTTTCAAGTGTCAACATAATTGACTTCTACGAATAAATTAATTATTCTTTTTTCGAGACTTCAAAGTCAATATTTCTTTTGTGGTCAAGTTGTATTAGCAGTCATAATAAGTTGATATATTATTATTATTATTATCATTATTATTATTATATTATTTATTATTATTATTATTATTATTATTATTATTATTATTATTATTATTATTATTATTATTATTATTATTATTATTATTATTATTATTTTTTTCACCTTAATTTTATTATATATTATTATTATTATTATTATATAATTATTATTATTATTATTATTATTATTATTATTATTATTATTATTATTATTATTATTATTATTATTATTATTATTATTATTATTATTATTATTATTATTATTATTATTATTATTATTATTATTATTATTATTATTATTATTTTTTATTATTATTATTATTATTATTATATTTTCTACAAAATTTGACTATGAATTAAATTTATTTTTAAAAAAAGTCTGTGCCGAAAATTCGTGAATGCCTTAAATAAATCTGATTTATAGTCACATTTTGTAGAAAATATTAAGTCACTTATAAAGAAATCAGAGGTGATAAACAAAAAAGTCCTTATAATATTATTATTATTATTATTATTATTATTATTAGTGTTATTATAATTATTATTGTTATTATTATTATTATTATTATTATTATTATTATTATTATTATTATTATTATTATTATTATTATTATTATTATTATTATTATTATTATTAGTATTATTATTACAATATATATTACTAATTACTATTATATTTTTGGAAGAAATTCTACCAATAATATTTTGCATGTATTCACAGTAAAATATTTTAGAAAATTGATTTTTTTTTAAAAAAAACTTACTGTAGCAAAAAAGGCAACGTTTAAAGCACCGGATAAGGCAGCTTCATAGTCACAGGCGTCGTCCATCAATTGAAAAATCCCGTCTAATTTATTTTCATTTACCCATCTCATAATTGTCGGCAGAGAAGTGTACTTGGTGACTTTGGCCACTTTCATTTCGATTGTCATCGTTTGGATGCAGACGAAATTCGCTGACAATGCGGTGATTTTCTGAGTGATATGTGGAGCGGTTTTGTTTTCGATTATCGATTTCGCCAGATTGAAGGCGCCGATTCTGTCTCGTGGAAAGTCCGGTTTGTCCAAAATTCCGATTCGAATCACTCTCGGTTCAGGACAAATGGAATAGAATTTCCCAAAAATCACCGAATAGAGAACGAATGCAAAAATCTCCGAGTGGATTTTGATAGTTTTCATTAGGATTTGATTTTTCGTCGAAATTTCTTTCTAATTGCTCCTAATATTCGGGTTATTGGTTTTATGAGCGCTATTCGGCGAATGAGATCATCGGACCAATGAGAATGCAGATAATATATATATATATATATATATATATATATGTTGATATTTGGGAATATTTTCATTGATTTGCGAGTTGTATTCAGAACATTTCACAGTGCCCAATATTCTTGTTCCTGTGCTTGTTGACAAAGTATTGATTGCGACATGCAGAGGTAAACGAAAGGCAAGGCCGTGTATTACTGGATTTCTTTTTTGGACTCTACGAACACTTCCAATTTAATCGAGAGTTTATTGAATGGGAAATTATTCATGGCCATTTTTCTACTTTCGGAATGATTTGAATAGCATTTAATTATTAATTGCAAAAAAAATAAATAAATATTATATAATGAGAGAATTTTTGCCAATAAAATTTAGCTATCACTTTTAAAAGTAATAAATTTAAATTAATTATTATTATTTTAATTAATTAATCATAAAATCAAATCAGTCTCATGAGTATAAATTTAAATAAAACATCTGAGGATCCGGGTATTTGAGTTAAGACTCGCCGAGTTCAATCATAAATGATTGAGTTCCATAGAGATCTAAGGCTCGAAAGGTCTCGAATACTTTACTCCTAAAAGTTCTTATTTCATTTCATCTTCTTTGTTAGATTTGATAAGAAATTTCATATTCGATGCAATTTTTAATGGTAGACTAGTTTCGAGCTTATTTGATGGGATTGAGGTTTTTGCAAGGTGATGGCGACAGTTAGATACATTTGTATATTTTGTGTAGAACTTAATCAGTTTATAAATTCTTTTAATTAAAATCCAAAATTCTATTTTCATTTTTTATTTATCTTGTAAAACTCAAAATTTTTAATTTTTATGATTAATAATTAAATCTCTGTTGTTTTAAACTTGTTAGGTTTTCTAAGTTTATCTTAATCAGCCAAAGCAAGGCAAATGTCGAAAAAATCAAAATTCAGCAAAAAAACTTTTAAATGACTAATTTTATTTGGCGACAAAAAAAAAGTATTTTTAAGTTTATCTAAATATTATAGAAAGCTTATGCTTTTGACGAAGGGCATATCGGTGGCTACAAAAGCTCATAAACGTTTATTGTAAATTTTAATTTTGCTTACAAGTTTTTAATATATTTATATGTTTATGGCAAAATATATTATCGTCAAAAATTGAAATCAAGATCGTTTATCTCAAACATCCTCTTTATTACGCTTAATTATGTGCTTTAATAAATATATAAATTGAGTTTTGTACTTTTGTTATTGTTTTTTATAAGTTACAAGGTTTGTGGAACCCTTGAGTTAATCTATTGGTCTAAACACATTTTGACATAAGTTAATAAAGGACAAAATGTGCGAATGAGTAAGTTCTATACAAATTATTATCTATTCTAAGGTCACCAACTATGTTTTGTTCAAAAAGAGTACACTTTGCTATATATATATATATTTATACAAATGAGACTTTCAGAGTACAGAATTTGAAAAGAGTACGGTTTGCGAAAAAAGAGTACGGTTTGCGAAAAAAGAGTACGGTTTGCGAAAAAAGAGTACAAAACTCAGTAAATGAGTATAGTTGGTCACCTTATCTATTCATAAAATATAATTACCAAAATGTATCTTATAAATTTCAAAAAACGGATATGCAACTTGTACAGTCTACATTTACTCAACAGGTTTCTTGTCATTTCGACCAGTTTTCTCTGCTAGGTAATATGTATTCCAGCTACGCAGAATATCTTAATAATAATAACATTAACAGAAACGAATTAATAATAAAATTTTTAGTTAAAAACTCTTTAATTTATTTTTTCTTATTTTCTTTTCTAATCTATGATAATAAAATTATTTTATTTTGACAGTCGATAGAGTCAAATATTCCCAACGGGGGGTGAGAAAGTTTTGCATGGTATTTTTGTACGCAATTTATTTTCCACACAATTTCTAAATGCCATTCGTGTCGTTGTCATGTGTCCCTCGGTAAATATTTTTTGTTTTAATCATCACAGAAAATTGATTTTCACATGCAGCACTGAAGAAATCGATTTCAGTGAAAACAGGAAAATTAATTTTTCGGCTCGTAAAATTTTTATAATTTAAAAATTCTTTATTTTACAACTGATTAAATTATCTTTTTTTGACTTTGTTATACTTGTATTTGAGGTGGAATTCGAGTTTAGTAATTTTGCTGTATTGGGATAAATTTATTAATATAAATATAATAAAACTTCTACATTGTCTAATTGCTGTCTTGATAAATAATATTTGCGAACACCGATGCTACAAAAAAAATATATGTAAAAGCTTGAATAATAATCTCATTTCCCTATGAAATCATAATTCAACTCTTAAAACTTTATAACTTTAACTTTATCACTTTAAAAAATCACTTAATTTGCCGCCATTTCAAAAATGTCTGAAATCCATTGATTTTTCACTAAAAATAAATTCCAGTAAGTTGATTATAGCGGAATTTAACTGAATTCGGATTTTATTATGTATGTGATTTGAATCAATAAACTAATAACACTTCATGTTATAGATTAGGGTTGGGCAAACGGTCGATCGCGGGCATTTAAAATAATTTACTTGGTTAATTTCAATTTTTCAAATTTAAAATATGTACTAAAAATTTAGCAAACGATGAAACATTAATTTAAAATTAAACATGTATAATTCCCTGAATATACCTTGTGCTGAACTGCTCAATGGTCTTATCGAAATCTATAAAGATATTATATCAAAAAACACGATTTTGAAAATATTGAATCGTCGGATCAAATATCATGATGTTCTAGTAATCGAACTATCGATCTGTATTACCTTGTTATTCAATTTCTACACTAGTTCAGTTAATTTTCAAATCAACAGTTTCAAATCAGTTTCAAATCAACAACAGAAATTTCATCGGTGGTTTCGCCATGTAAAACCGATTTCAAACTTACAGTGAAGGTAAAACCGATTTCAAACTTACAGTGAAGGTCACTCTCCTTATGATTTCACAGATCTAGCATTGACTCAAAATTTTACTTCTTTCGGGAATGTTATCAGTGCTAAGGTGTATTTATATCGTACCACAAATCAGAGCAAAGATACTTCCTTTTTGGATATATATTTTTTCTTTGTATTCTATTATACATAGTCAACTTGAAGACAATGACTCGGAATATGAAGATTCACTTCTTTTTTGTAATGTTAGATGGCTCAGTCAAGGAAGGTTTTCAGAAAAATTTCTAAATCTTTTGCCGGAAATTATTACTGTTTTGGACACAGTGTGAGAAAAACCTGAACGATTGGAAGATCCAGTATGGGTAAAAAAATTAGAATTTCTTAAGGATTTTATGGGCCATCACAACTCGTTTAATTTATAATTAGAAGGCAAAAATATTATTGAGTTTGTCCGTTCGGTAAATGCTTTTAAAGCAAAATTTAAATTTTTTGCTTCACAATTAAAATGACAAAATTTTAAACATTTTCCAGACTTTGAAAAACATATTAAACTTTCTGGGGAATGCAATATTGAAATATTTTGTTTACTGGACAATTTTAATCAAGAATTTGAGAAACGATTTGCAAATCTCAATAATCTTCAACCGATTTTTGAATTTATTTCATTTCCTTTTCTAGAAATCAATAATTTTACAAGACTCGTTGATGAAATGGAATGTCACACATCTACATCAAAATTTTAATACAAAGGTTTCATCAATAAAGTATGCTGCACAAAATATTTATGAATAAATTATGTCTATATTCCGCAAAATAGTAAATACAATGTATTTATTTAACATATTATTAATAAAGATGTTAATTAAATCTTTAGTTGTATTTAATTTAACCCATTTTTGGAATTCGATCGAGCATAAATAAGAAAAATTAGAGTCGATCATACCAGTAATCAGTTTGCCCACCCCTGTTATAAATTATGCAAATGGAAGCACTATAAATGATTTGTCTTCTCAATGAAAAGAAATTATTTTTCAAAAGATTTACTAGACCTATGTTTTCCTCTGAAAGGTTTACATCTCGAGAAAGTTACTAATATACAAGTGTAATATGTACTCTTTTGTATTCAACTAACAACTCCATATTACCTTGTAAATAATTAAAAATGCTAAGAAAAATATTGAAGCTAACAAGAAAGAAAAAGCCGAAATAGATCAATTCATCACTATGCTAGAAAAGTAATTACTAAAGAAAGGAAGTTATCAACTATATATTAAATAATACAAATGTGTTTTATACAAAACAAAGTTGATTTCAAACTTACGTCACAGACTAGTAATATTTACTCATTGTGTATGCAAGTACACAGATGTAGAAATTACTCAATCTCCATTGAGTAATCATAGCTGTAGGACCGCTGAAAACTACGATAAATCCCCGCGTGATGAGTATGGGCTTCCTAGCACATACTCATCGAGATATTAACTTTGATTGCGTTGTTCAGCTTCCTCAAATTCATCGCTCTCCTCCGCGACACGTTGCTGGTCAGAGCTGTCGGTCTTGATTTCTGATTTGAACTGAACCATATGACGAATTTCGGCAATGTGGCGTAGCATTCTGTCTGCGTTGATATTTGTTGAGGAATTTATTCTTGTGATTTTTTCCATTGGCCATACGGTAATGCATTCGAATGGGTAAGGTTTGAGAAAAAACTGATTACCCCTTCTCAAACCACTAGTATGCGGAACATCCAAAACTTTCACTTCATTAAACTGTCAATATTAATTAAACAATCTGTTTGCTAGCTCAGAGGTTTTGTCACCTTTAAACCGAAGACCTACGTTGTACCATAATATAGCATCTCGAGGATCGCTCGACTCCTCAAAGCCAAGCCCTTTATTTTGAGATGTTTCCTTTTGACTATTCTTTTTCCGGACGGCCTTACGCACATCTAAAGGATAAATTAACGTCCCATTTTAAACATATATCTTCCATTTGATTGGAACGAAAACTGGTTCCATTGTCCACGAGAGGTTCTTTAACGGGTTCCCACTGTCTAAACACTTCTTCTAGATTCCTCGATATACTTCGAGAATTTTTATTTGGTAGCTTTCTCCAGATACCGAATCTACTTGAACCGCAATCGACCATTGTTATAAAGGGTATCCCATTGAAATGGGTAACATTGATAGCTAATCTAGTCCAGTCGTTCATAACACCTAGCGATTCATGTTCCCATTTGACAGGAGAAGGATCAATGGAGCTTTCTTCTTAGACAAAGCAAACGGTTTTATCAATACCGAAATGACGCTTGCAGTGGCGATCTTTGATCTTTTTAGCCGTCATCACTGCACAACCCGTCGGATTCTATTGCTTCAACCACTTTTGCGGCTTCCTAGTCAACCCATTCACTATGTGAATGAACAACTTCACATTTCCTTTCTCAATAATTTCCCGGACGATTCCAAGACGATGTCTCTGAGATTCCATGGACCTGAATTTTCTTTTTGTTTGTCAGAACAGTACGCAGTTAACCTATTATGATTGTGCAATCAATCATTAGATTTAACGTTTCGATTCTCCACTCTAAGGCCAAATTTATACAGCATCTAACTCAGCAACTTTGATATGAGAATAATCATCTTTCTTCCTGAGTCATGATGTATCTTCCACCGTATTATCATTGATACTTAGCACAATCCCCAAACGCTATACTACTAGCATCACACCATAGTACTCCATGTTTAACCGAGTCTACCGATCATAGTCCTCTAAAATGATCCTCGGATGCAACGCGGGCGAATATTTCACTAAGCATATCTTCAAACTGTACACCGATGAGATCATCCCAAAGACTCCATTCAGCATATATTTTTATATAGCTGTAACTAACTTTGAGCCATTCAGCAACAGGATAATGCCCTGTCAATTTTCCACAAAGTGCAAACAATTCCCGTCGAGTTATTTTTCTGTCAGGTTCATGAGCTTGGACTGCATTTCCCCTGGACCACGACAAAATTCTCTCCGCTCGCATGCCAATTTGGAGACCAAGGACATTTTCTTGGTGAATAGGGTTGGCAGGTTTGGCCAGATACTTTGAAACTTCATCTACCGACACAAGTCTTGTGTCTACCGCAATATCGTCTATATCAGAGGTTCCCACATTTTTATCAGTCGAGACCCACTAATTAAAACCGTCAGGTTTTTGCGACTTACCAGTGAAAAACTAAAAAGCAAAGAAGTAAAAACTTTAATTCATAAATTTATTAATTTAAAAATAATTAATAATTTAATGAGATGAATGGGCCTGTTTTCTATTTTTGTTATTAACATCTTTGTATAGTTTTAACCTTTTTTAAATTTTTGTAATCGTTATTTTCAGGCAAAGTGAGTTTGATAATTATAATATATTGTGATGAAAATGAAATTTCACATATAAAAGACGTTATGAATGAAAGTAATATTTTTAAAGCTGCAGTGTGTAAAATTGGATATGAATTTTGTACTGACAACCAAAACTATAGCAATTCTTGCGGTCAAAATTAATTTTGAGATTACTATCCTCACACAACTCTATCAATTATTCATCCACTTTTGTCGATATCTCAGTAGCTGAACCACTTTAAAAAGGAGCTATTACCCATGTCAATTTATCAAGAATTTTAATTTAGTCGTGAAAATAAAAATCTAAATTTTCAATAAGTTTGTCCAAATGTTCAATTATTACAAAACTAAAATCATTATTTGGTGTTATTTCATAAACTCTATATAGTGTTTCGTCGCAGAGGCTATTTTTCGGATCAAGACCTTCCCTAAAATAGAGGACATGATTTGTGGGACACTGTTGAGCCCAAAACCTAATCAAATCAGATGATACAGCTTACCCTTGTACCTAACCATAATTTCTTGTACACGTGGATCTGAAGATCGGCGTTATCAAGGCCCAGTATGGCCAACCCGTTTCCTATTTTCCACCATTTCTTAAGGCTATCACCACAAACTAAAGGTTCCGAGATTCAATTCACAAAAGTCTAAAACTGGTCAAAAGTTGTCTTTGTTTCCTGCTCAGCAGCTAGAAAGAAGAGAATACCACAACTGTGATATGGAATCACTGGAACCAGCAACCGTTCTGAGATCCATCTATCCAGCTCTCTTTGGTAATCTTCACGAATTTCTGGTTTTATTTTATATTCTGGTAAGCGATTTATTAAAACAATCAGCTTGTCTTTCCAGTTTTTCCGTTTTCCGTTAAATACCGCTTGATAATCATCATTTTCTCGCAAACGTTGATCCGATGACACATCCAGTGCGGCCAATCAGAAACTGACTTAAACATTGTTATCCGTAACCGTAAAACCACAACAGAGACTTATTGCATTCAGGCCAGTAACGACGTCTGCACCACTAACGAGGTTTCCTAAAATTAAACATTTTAATTGTTTGGAATTTCCCAGAATTTAAATAGAACACAACAGCTCTCTCGCACATTGCACTTTCCTGCCATGTACCGCAAGAATGTTTCTCTGTCCGACAGCATTTTTAGCGAATCTTCTGAAAACTATTGTTTGAGACCAACCGGTGTCGGCAATTTCTATACACAGCTTCCCATTTACTTCTGCTTCTACCAAGACTCTCGCCACTCCTGATTTGAGTGAGAAACTGCTGACGCTAAAGTTTCCCCCGTAGCGTCTTCCGAGAACCGTCTTGAGCTTTTTTTTTGATGATTCTCTCATTCCTTGCACAGGTTACCAAGCTTCTCACAGTTAAAACTTTTGAACCTTTTATGGCCTCAATTGACTGTCACTAATTCAGTGCCTTCTTTAATATCCGCCATTAACACTCGAGCTTGCCTTACAACTTCAGACAGCTCGAGATTAGATATCTTGGTAGAATCCCTCAACTGCCGGAAGCAGTTTGGGCTAATCCAACAACAAACGCTTTCTTTATCAATGTTTCCACGAAAACTTCTGTAGAGTGGCTAGTCGTTGACTGTCAACTAAATATACGTCAACTGCTTCGTCATTAAAATTTAATTAACATATAGTCAGTGACTATATATATCATTTTATTAATTAATTTTTTTAATTAATTAAATTTTAATATCTGAAGTACTGCATCATTATTTTTTAACAATATTTTCACTATCTTCGTTGATGCCATCGTCAGGATTGTCATTATCATTTGCGAAAGGTAATTCAACAAGTTCTTGATGTTCATTCTCAATTTCGTTGAAATTATTTTTACTAAACAGAGCTTTGATATATTTGATGATTTGCATTAATCGATTTTACCGCTTTCTTCATTACAGAAGCTCCATCTGTAGTAATGGTAAGGACTTCCAATTGTGATAAAAGTCCAAAAATAAAATGATGCAGTTAAAACATTTGAAGAACCATAAAAAAATTCCCAAAAGTTTATTTGAACATACATTATCTTGTTAATTGTATAAACTTTGACAAACCTTCGATGTAAGTAAAATTATAGTAACGGATGTTCGATTAAACATTGAATTGAATTGTAGGTACTTTGAGAAATTTGAATACTCTGAAAACGTGAACATCGAGCCGAATAGTTTGATGAATGTAAACATTTCAAAGAAAACAAACATTAATAAAATCTGTAGATGTTTTGAAGATGATTTGATACAGCTGAGACTGGATTTGTTTTAGTCGATGAAAAAACTGATCGAAGTTATTGGAAATTTAAATTTTGCTAATCATAATAATTTGTGTTTTTAGTTTTCAAATTTTGAATAGAGAAAATTGATAAAAGTCCTGTTCACATAAAAAGTGTCAATATTTAAACAGAAATTAAATATGTGTTATTTTTAATAACGCTTTGTAATCCAATTAAAATTTAACAAAATTAATTAAAAATTAAATTTTGCAGGCATTACAATAATTGATACAATATTTGTTAAAGAAATACCAAGCTCTTTCAGTTTATTTTCAATGAGAGTTACACGTCGCCCAGCAAGCATGGATTCATGAATACGAAATAATCTAAGGTTCCAAAATTTGTTGTCACTTCTGTGGACATGAATGTTCATATATCGACAGTTATTATTAGAGGTCCATTCGTCTAATATTATTCGTCTAATAAACCCTTTATTATCAAGTATATGTTGTGATATTTCGTTGACAATTTCCTGGTTAATTTTATCTGCATATTACAATATAATTTTTTAATTGTGTTTGAGGATTTAGGAATGTCTGTATAGCCTTTGGCGGTTAATAACATTCGCAAATCTTAAGATGTACAAAATTTTATAAACTGAATTCCATCTCTCACGGTCATTCGCGCTTCTACAACAGGAAAATAATCGTCAATTGTTTTCTTGAAATATGAAGTAATTTCTGAACAATAATTAATCGAAACAGATAAATCATTAGTTTTGTCGTTTTAATCAAAAATAATTTTTGTCTTGACTTTCGAATATTTCTTGTGTTATAATATAATTAACAATCGAAAATTTTCATGTTTATATAATTTTTTAATATATCAAGTGCAAGTAATATAAATCATTAAGATCAAAGAAACTCTTACGTTTATAGGAGATAATAAGTATAATAATAATATGAATAATACTAGTGAATGATTTTGATAAGTTTTAGACTTAGTCGTAGATGTAGTTATAGGAGTGTTAGGCGGTGATGAGCAGTTGTGATGGGCGGTGATGGTCGATGTATATCAGTGATCGATAATTGTTGTTTGTGTGTAGAAAATTTTAGGAAATGCGTTTTCTGAAATATTCTAGAATGTGTGTGTGAAAGGTTTTAGAACATTAGGTCATCAAGATGTGTTGGTCCATAACTGTTTTACATCATAACAGTGACATCATAAGTGTGTGTGCGTGTGTCTTGGTAGTGATTTACCAGTGACGTAATCGTGTGGTCATCAGTAGTCAACTAGTGACTGTGGGCAAGGGTAAATCTCCGGGTAGTATCCGAGTGGACAGATGTCAATCTCCGAATGGACAATGGTCAGATATTGAATAATGTTGCATAATATTACGTCAGCCTATGGTAGGGTTGTATCTGTCGGGCTCCATTTAACTATGTATTCACGGTCAGACAAAGGATTTCTTGGTCCATCAAGGAGGTCATCAAAGAAATGTTCAAATTACTCCAATGGAGTCGTTCGTTCGTTTGTAACAATGCATATTCTTGTGAATAGTTCTAAAGCTCACCGATATAAAATACTCGTATTTAGATTGAGCTGAAATTCATTATTGTCAATATTTTCTTGTAAATCATTCATCTTTTGAATATGATAATATTTTACTTATATTGCTTTAGTTTATTTTTGATAAATTATATTGGGAAAATGTATTGAAATAAAATTGAAGCAATTAATGCTATATTGCAGATCGGTAATTGAAATAAGCATTACAAGCGTAATCAACAATCGAGAGCGCGGGGCCCCATTATCTCAATTGAATCATTAGACTTCCGTTTCCCTGATAATTGAGATATAAACAATTATGTTTTATAAATAATTTATTGCAGGTGATTATTTTCAATATCAATATATTCATAACGTTATTATAAACATTATTATTATTATTATTATTATTATTATTATTATTATTATTATTATTATTATTATTATTATTATTATTCAGACTTAGAAATATTTATCAAATTGTGTATCTAAGCAAAATAATTCCCTTCAATAGTTGTATGGGTTCCATATTTGCTGTTGCTTCTGCTTCAACGCTGACATTTATTATAGGTTTAAATATTTTATTTAATAAAAACAGTGGAAATGGTTTATCTACTTAATTATTTAAATTTTAAAATTTAATTATTATTTATTATTATTTGTGCTGGTCACAATACCATAATTAAGATACAAAATTTATTATTGTTTATAAGATATTTAAATATTAGAAATAACATATTACATTAAGTAAATAATATATATATATATATATATATATATGACATAATATTTTCTACAAACTTTGACTATGAATACCTTAAATCAGTGTTTCTCAAACTATGTTCCGCGGAACTCTAGCGTTCCGTGAACAAATTTTTGGGGTTCCGCGAGAATTTGAATTTTACTGTAAAAAATATTAGAGAAACCATAGATTTTTTTCTGAGAGTTTCAGTTAGAATTTCAATACATTTTTAAACATTAAAACAATTCGGTGGATTTTTTTAAAATTTCATTTTAAAAATGCAGAAAAAATATTTGTAAACATTTCATGGCCTTTTTTACATATATTTATATTTAATACATATATATTTATTTTTAATACACATACACACACACATACACATACACATGTATATATATATATATATATATATATATATATATATATATATATCAGGGTGCATCAAAATACCTAAAAAATTTAGTGTAAAACTTTATTTTTATTTTCATTGTGGTAGTTTTTTCAAATAAATTACTATGAAAATTAATTAATATGAAATTTTCTCTTTTTAAATTGCTTAAAATAAATTCACCTCTTTTTATCGACAAATATGTCAAGAAGGATGACTATAACATAAGTGGATAATGCTCATCTGGCTATAAAAATTTCCGAAGGGGTTCCTCGAAAACGAAAAAAAACTGATAGGGTTCCGAGGTACCAGGAAGTTTGAGAAACACTGCCTTAAATAAATCTAATTCATAGTCAAATTTTTTAGAAAATATTATGTCACTTATAAAGAAATCAGAGTTGAAAAACAAAAAAAGTCCTTATAATATATATATTTTAACATCCGTTTTTTCGAAATTCAAAATCTGATTCAACATGTCTAGCAAAGTTACTGAAGTTATTACTGAAGTCCAACACACTGAAGTTGCTACAGAAGTCAAATCAACAAAAGTTATTGGAGAAGTTCAACAACAACAAGAAATGAATCATTTTCAAATTTATAAATAAATATTTTGGGTCGAATTTGTTATTATTAAATTATAAGTATTGTTAAGTAAAGGTAATTATGGGCCAAACATAAACAATTGCGACCCTCTTAATTGAATTTGGGAAAACTTTTTAAGTGACCGCTAATTTTTTCACTATTATTGATTTTAAAATATTTTGAGACCTTTATTTAGTCAATTTTAAAATAATTTGATAAAAATTTCATATTTATTTTGAGAAAAGGGTCTGTTATTAAAGTTTACATTAAAGTTATCCCATGAAATCAATTAGAAATTTATTTTACTCATTGAAGAGGTAATAGACTAATTTAAAAACTACTTTATTATGAATATTATAATCTAGATCAGCGGTTTTCAACCAATGGTACGCCTACCTCCGGTGGTACGCCAAATGTCGCTAAGTGTTACGCGAAAAAATATATATAAATTATTTATAAATTGTATAACTTAAAATTTAACATTTTTACCGTATCAATTTCAAAAATTCTAATCGTCCATCATGTCTCTTGTGGTTTTGAATGATAAATGTCTACCAAAAGTGACACACTGATTAACAACAACTAATTCTATGTCTAAGATTTAAGTCACTAATAATCAATAGTGGGTATTATAATTATAAATTATGTTGTTTTTGATTTGACCTTTGCTGGTGGTACGTCGACATTTAAAGTAATTACCTGGTGGTACAATGAAAATAAAGGTGGAAAACCACTGATCTAGATTTCCATTTTTGTGGAGACAGCTTTTTAATAGAAGTAATATTAGAATTGTTTCAAATTCTTTAACATACAGCATCCTGCTCCGTTAATTTTACATTCAAATTTTACTTTTTTGCATTAGTAATATTATTTGATAAACACGTATTTGTTTACATGTGGATTTATAGAGACATTTGAAACTCTAGTTCAATCAAATATTTATTTGATTTAAATGTTAAAATTATTTATTTTTGTAATGAAAAACAATAATTTACTCAAACTTTTTCTGATAATTTTGTCTATATAAAGTTGATAAAAATAAAAATAGATCATCAAGGCAGGCGTTTGCTTGTATTTTAGTACAAAATATAGAATACGGCCCTCGTCTATTGAACATATAAATGAGAGTCCAACTGTCGTAAAACTTATAAGACCCGAGTGGGGGACAATCTTAAAAAATTAATGAAGAAAAAATGTAGTTAAATTTTCAATCCTCAATTTCATTACGGTTACGTTATTTTTTCAATTATTGAACAAAATATTAAATATATGTTTGTTTAAATGTATTTATGTATTAAAGTGTGCCGCGAGCTATACTAATTTTTTTATTGAAAATTTATTAATTTCATATAAGTATTGATTTTAAAAAAGGCTACTATCTTATATTTTGAATTACTTAAAATAGCGGTACATATATCAATTATTTTTGGTAAATATTAAGAATTAGAAAAGGCAAAAACTGAACTCAATTGAGAATGAGTTAATAGTATTTTTATAAAATACGCGACTTAAAAATAAGGAGATATGCAAAAGGCATCAAGTTCAAATGTCACATTAATATGTTATATAAGATTTAGTTTATTAAATATAGAACTTACAAAGCTTGTTGTTATTTTTATAGCTGAAATATTATTATAAAAAGGGTAAGATGTAGTCAATTTTTCAAATTTTCCGTTAGGGTGCCGCTATTTGAAAAAGGTTGAAAACCGCTGTATTAAAGTGTATTTTTAAATAAGTTTGTATAATTTTTTAGTTATAACTACTGCAATTGTTAGACTGTATTTCAGATTTTTAATTATAAGGACCCGGAGCGCCATTTTAAAATTAAAATTTATTTTTATCAATTTTATTGAATTACTTTAAGAAAATGAAACTCTCATTTATGGAATTCGTGTTTTTTTTTAAATAATAAAAACATTCTAAATATTTAGGAGTTAATACAATGTCAAGTATATTATATTAATATGTAATATCTGACATCAAGGACGTGCAAATGCGGCTCTATGTTGAGCGACGTGCGACTCTCATTAAAGTTTTATTTTGATTTTTTTCCCTTAACCGTTTAAAGTGCCCGTATGTGCAAACCGTTTTATTTATTTGTCCTATGCAAATAAAGTAAACAGATTTTTTTAATGCTTTTAAAATTGTTGAAGATGGAATTCATATTTTTGAAATAATAATTACTGAAAAGCGATGGGAGTTACTAGAGATGAAAGAGGATCAAGCATTGCAGATATTGCACAAATTTACTACTATGACAGAATTATTAAAACTCGTGACTGAATAAAAATATGCAATCTTAAAGAAAGCGGTCTGTTATTTATTTTCGATTTTTGGCAAAACATGTTCCTTTGAAGTTTTGTACTACACAATGAAGTTCGTGAAGTCGAAACATCGTTCACAGGTGACCAATTAACATCTTAAAGAACTTCTGTGGGCGGGTTTGATTAATGTTTCATATAAATTTTAAAAATCTAACCAAAGATTGTAGGTAAATGTTATTATACTTTTTATTTATGATTGAAAGCTGGTGTATTACGGGTGAAAAACGCCAAGTCACGCTGAGATAAATTCCGCTATAATGCAAGTTCATACATAAATCAACCTTTTGGAATTTATTTTTAGTTTAAAGGCAATGGATTTCGGTCATTTTTTAAATGGCTTCAAAGTAAGTAATTTTTTAAAGTTATAAATTTTTAAGAGTTGAATTATGATTTTACAAGGAAATAAAATCATCATTCAAGCTTTTACATATTACTTTTGATCTACAAGATCATGTATATTATTATTAATAATGTTTATGACTATTTAGGAAATGATTTATTTTATGATGATTTATTTTTGGGAATTAAATCAAAAAAAAGTGAGTTAAATTATTTTTGAAGTAATAAAAATAATTAATTACCATAAATATGTATTTTTTTATATATTTGAAAATAAATCTTCGATTTGATTCATAATTATTTTTTAAAACTTATTTATAAAATTTACAATTCATGCTTATTTTTGGATCTCAGGTTTTGTTTTCTCGACAGAAATATCTGAAAACTTATGAAATATTAAATTGATTTTAGTTTTAAGGGTAAATCTTATGAAGATACATCCTCATTTACACGAAATTTCTGAGCAGAAATCTAAAAATTTAAATTAAAAAATTTTTTCGCCATTTTTTTCTCTAAAAAATGTCTCAAAAATGTCTATAAATTAACTTATTATAGGGGTTTGTCTCAACTTCGGTTGCCTACACGTTGAAAGTTTACATGTATGTTCGTAAATTATTTTATTTCTCTATCACTTTTTGATTTTCTATAGTGTAAGGTTTATCTCTGTAACCGTTTTGCAAACACCCTCAAGGTGAGTTGGTGTGTTTATATGTCATAAAATTATTGAATTTTGTTTTATATTATAGAAGTTTTATCTCATTGTGGCTTGGTGTATGAATATAACAATAATATTGTGTGCGTGTTGTAGGTGTGTTTTTATTGCTCATAACTTAATTATTTTATATACTTCAAGACTAGAGTGCTTAATTATTATTGTTCGTTAATAGATTTTATGACTTATGCGTTTTTTATACAGTGACACAAAAATTACTAGTTAGTTTATCACTTAAATCTTTTATCTTTACAAATGGCTTTATTAAAATTTATTTTATCTTAATTTAGTAAAATTAAAGTTTTGAAATAACAATTTAAAGACATAAATAAACAATTATTTTTTAAAAATCTCTTTCAGTGATTAAAAGAAAATTATACGGTAAATGCTTGAAATAGTGGTGGTTTAAATAAAATAGTATGTTTAAAATAAATTATTAAAAAAACTAAAATAATTAAAAAACTAGAAATTTATTCGGATTGAATCAAAATTAGCAAAGCAGAAAATCTTTTTCAATCGAATACTCCCAAATAAACTGAATAAGTATTTCGGATTGCTGTTCCTTTGTAATTTTTCGTTTTTTACTTTAAAATATTTCGACCTTGATCATAAACCTTCGATATTTTGCGTATGGATTGACTCATCATTGGGACATTTTTGGCATAGTTGTTCGTTTTTGATAATTTTCAGCATTGTCATATTTTTTACTGTTGATTCTTTCGATTCAAAAATTTGAGCCAAAATACATCATTAAATATCATATTTGAGATTTCTTTATCGGAATAAATCTCATTAGGATCTATAATGTGTTTCTGTATAATTTTAGACATTTATGGGTTAAAGTAAAACAATTTGTTAAAACTTACTATTTTTTATAAAAAACACAATAATTTTTTTAAACATACTATTTAAACCACACTATTTCTAGCATCTACCAATGATACAAAATAAAAATTATTATTCACTAAATTACCTTAATTGTTATTTAAACTAAAATATTAAAAACATTTAAAGTAAAAATAAAAATTCAAATGGAAAATTTAAACAAAAAAATTAATTTTCATTCCCATATCATCAGCTGCTAATTCCTAATCCAATGGATTTCAAGTACCAGACTGACAATTAGTAAGTAATTCACGTTTTTTTGAACATGGAAAATTTTCGATTTTTCAAAAATCGATTATAATTATTTTTTGTTTCAATTTTTCACAATTGTATTCATTTTCACTTGATTTGATGTATTAGAATTTTTTGTTTAAATTCACAATTAATTTATCATCCATTTTGTAATTAAAATAAAAGTTGTTTAATCGAATTATTTAATTGTATAACTCAGAGCTGCTTAAACTTTTGTAATTCACGACCCCATTTATGATTGCTAGTTTCTTGACGACCCCATACAAATACAAAAGAAAAATAAATTTATATTTTTTTAAAATTCCTATAACATCTTCTAATTCATAGTAAATGTTATTCAAGTTATTACAATACTCTTAATAGAAATGCAGGTACAAACAATCTTTCCAAACAAGTGTTAGGAATTTAGCATAACACTATTCATTTTATGCGATTACGAAGATAAGGAATATCTGGATCTGTTGTGTCTTCACCGTTGAAACTGTTGGGGCTGTTAAAAAATTCTGGAAATAAAATAAGTTCATGTAAAATCAAAGGTGGACAAAAACATCAAAAATAATTAAAATACAAAAATTAATTAAAAATTTATAAAATTTGAAAACTAATTTGTATCGGTAAAAATAGGTATGATTGAATACCAAATCATGAGACGAATACAAATATAATAGTGAAAATTTAGTGAGGGATCTTTAGGAAAAGTTATTAGTAGAGTACAGTGGCGGATCCAGACCATCTAGTAAAGGGACGATTTAGGTAATGACGTCATATATAGGTATCTCAATAGTCCGATTTAAAATTCGCACCAGACAATTTTATTAAATTTCATATCACTTTTAAACAATATACTTACTAAGCCTAATTTATTTCCATTTTCAAACAATATGCAGTGTTAGATGATATATTTGCTGACCTTTAGTGTTGAAATTCCACTAATAATTGACGCGCTGGATAATATATCTAAATGAAATGACAGAACAACTTCATCAAAAGCAAGAACTTTATTATCATCAATTAGAGAAAGTGATTTTATTGTGTCTTTAGACTGTGCTGTGAATGTGTTCTCTCTAACAAATGGCCTCTGTCAATTGTTTTAAAAGAAAAGTTTAGATTTACATGAAGCAAAAAATAGCATTAAAGACCTATTGATTGTTTTAAAACAAAAAAGAGAAAACTGTGAAGAAATGTTTGCTGGAATTTTTAGATCAGCAGAAAAAAAATAATTGAAAAAGATGGTAACTTTACCTAGAAAAGAATAGTGCAACGACAGAAATGTCGGGAGAATATAGAAAAGAATAGTGCAACGACAGAAATGTCGGGAGAATATACCTTCGGATACATTGGAAGATACATCTCTCACTTGATGCACTGGTATTGGATATAATTACACGTTTTCGCAAAGAAAATTTGCAATATCTCCAAATCTATTCTTTGATGCCAGAAAATATTATTAAACTGAATCATAAATTGTTGCCGAATCGTAAAGTAAAAACTAATTAAAATTAATTAATTGCTAATGGAAACCCGAGAGATGAAGGAAATCAGTTGAATGATAAATTAAGGACTTAGATAATTTTCATAATTTATGGTAAACGTCCATTAGCCTTTAGAAACTTCGGGATAATGTTTACCAAATATTAGATAATTCAGTAGAGTTAAAGAAACCAATAAAAATTATCATGCCAGAAAGATGATTACCTTGTACAACATACCTCACGATAATCAATAGTTATCTTGGAAAGAAAGGTGCAAATTATTTGACAAGTTGTAATTATGATAAATTGTTAATAAGGTCTTTCTGTGTTGCAGATTTATTTCTAAATGATACGAGGAGTCAGAGAATAACCGACTTTAGTAATAATAACTATACAAAACCTTACTCAGATAAATTGCATATACTCTGGCGCTTTTGGGACAGTTAAAAAGAATAGAGTGGTACTGCCAAATTTAAATTTAAGTTTCATAAAAGTGAACCGATTTACACTTTTAGCGGCATCGTTAAAATGACTTTGATCAAAACTGAGAATTTCAACTCAACATATTCAAAATTTTTATATAATATTCTTATCATTTAAACAAATCTTTAATAGAAAGAAATTATTTTTCACGCAATAAACTGTATAATATATTACAAAAATAACATTTCTGGGTCATAAATAACAGAATTCGAGTAACATGACGGTTAAATGTTTTATTAACAGTAGATTTACGGAGAAAATTGCATAAATATTTTTACTGACAACATCATTACAGAAACGATTTCATATAAAATATAGATTAACATTATCATAATTTATTTAATTTTGAAAAATTAGAAATACGTCAAATTGTCGGATTCCGTAAATCTAGTGTTAATTCTGTTGCCGCAGATCTCATGACTTCATCATTCACCCTTTTCAGTTGTTTAAATCTAATTCATTTATAAACAAAGAATTAAAAAAATGAAATTTAAGTTGATTAATATTTTTGAAAGTTTTTATTTACAAGTATAAAATTTTCCAAATGACTTTATTTTTGTTTGTTTCAAGAAAACTGGATACAAAATTTAAGACTTTTGGCCAGACGTCAATTTATGCTTTTGGCATATATTACTTTTTCACGAATTATAAGTATTATTATAAGTATTAATAAAATTATTATTTATTATGTTATATAAATAATGTAAAAATTTAGAATTTTAAAATCTAAAAATAGAATGTAATTTTAAAATGTAAAATTTTCAAACAGAATGTTTATAAAAATTTTTAAAAAATCAACAAAGAAAGGATTTATTTTAAATTTTTAAAAAAATTGAGACCGCCACAACCGATCTCCAAATGGCAAGAGTTTTAGAAGCGACAATTTGGAAGATTTCATGATAATGGTGTGAATCCGAAAGAAGAACGAATAAAAACTATACTGTTAACAATAGCAGCTGAGAAAAGCATAAACAAATGATAAAGAGGTTATAAAGAAATTCAAGATATAAAAAAGCAAGATCAAAGATAACAAAATAAAATTTATGAAATCTTTCAGTTTTTTCAGTCTTATTTTTATTATTATTATTATAATTATTAATTTCTATAACAATAATAATACATTTAAAATATATTTTTATGGGTGGCAGCAGTTGGTAGCTGTACTCTCGCCCTCTTTAGAACGAAGTACATAATTAGGGACATCAATTAATTGCAATTGTTTGCAAAAGTGATGCTGTTATTAAAAATGAAATTAAAAAATTTCTTTAAAATTAATTTTAATTTTTCATTTATTTCCATAGTGAATAAATTTTAAATATTAAAACTGTGTGTGCTTGAATTGAATTGTGCAATAAAATCGATTGTGAAAGTTATTTACACAATTTTCTTCACGGTCAAATGGTTTCCATTATGGGATATCAATATTTGGAACAGATTTATGTAATTTCTAATGAACTTGGAGGATTTGAATGCAATTAAAATTACACAAATGAATGATTCAGTCAACATGCTCATATAGAACATGCCCAATTAATTTTGTAAGACGTCCCCATGGAGACATGCTCCATGCTTGTGGTCTGTGGGAGGGGTTTTTGTAGGCAGCTCTCGTCTACAGAATTTTAATTCTTCCATTCTGTAAAGCAATAAATTATTTGATCACAGTTTTGTCTGTACCTGGCAAAACTGGATAACGAATTGTCCAAGTCCATTCTGCATTTATAATAAACATAAATTTTATAATACTACAAAACAAACGAAACATGCCGGCCAGATTTTACACATATTTTAAATTTTATTGAAATGAAAGTCTTTAAAAACCTCATTACAATCAAATTTGAATTTGCCCCATTTTTAAAATAAATTTCACAATTAGAAAAACAGAATAGATTTTGTAATTTATGGTGAAATACGAAAGTAATCTGTGCTACTTTTAAATTAATAAGTACTCTAGTTAAATTTCATATTGAAGTGAACTGGGCATATTTTAGGTCGAAATATTTCATTTAATAAACACTGTGGAAACGGCCTAGTGGTGGGTTACTGGGTTTCAAATCTTGCTTATCCTTCTAGTTGCCCTCGTAACGCCATACAAAATGATTCTGATCCACTTGGCACCCGTTGCTAAGCAACGTTGGTAATGTGTTCAAGTGTTGGATTGTCCGCAAAAATTGAGTACCATGTGCTAGTACTATAATTGCTCGGACAACCCTCGGGTTCACGAGCTGTCGATAGAAGACCTGTGCTCGCTTTTGATTCTTAGGTCCCATTATTCTCCTATCTCCTTCAAATGTTAACCTATACTCTCATATCATTCATTGTTATGTCCATTTGCTTAGTCCTTCTTACTATTGTCTATGCTGATGATTATTCTTTGGCCTGTACACCCTTTGTTATGTTAAATACACCCACATTATATCTTTCACCCTTATCCCTATTGTAACTACAATGTTTCCCATTATTATTACTAGCATTATCGTTGTTGCTATTATATGTATTACCTTTATTAATTGTTGCTACCATTTCCTATATTATTATTTTTATTACTATAACTACCATTATATTTATTGTTATTACTACTATGATTATTACTACTATTATTATTATCATAATTATTATCAATCATTACTACAAATACCATGATTATTATTATTATTACCATTATTATTATTATTATTGTCATTATCATTATTATTATTATAATTACCATTACCCTTATCATTATCGTTATATTTATTAAGATTTTGTAGGGATCCGTCCTTATTCCTCAGCGTTAAAAATTGTTTATTGATATACAACATTAGCCGTAGTCCATCTATATTTTCCGGTTTTCGATAAAGTATTTTTGTAAATTAGAAAATTTTAGCAGCGTTCCGCCCTTATTTTACGGTTCATCCCTATACTACAGTTTTCGACAAAGTATTTTCATTGACTCGGAGAATTTGAGCAGCGTTCCGCCCTTATTTTACGCATTCCATTTTTACGTTACTATTTTTGTTAAGTATTTGAATTAGTTCGGAAAATTTGAGCAGCGTCCCGCCCATATTTTCCGCCTCAACTCAAATTAATTTATTTAATTTTTATTTAAAAACATTATTCTTCATGATTTTGGTCGTTCGGATTAATCTTTTTCCGATGGCTATTCATTTTAACTGTTGCAACGATTTCGCAATTTTCCCCGCTACCCATTCCCTCTTTTTGTCCTTAAGATCTATTTATGTTCATGTCATAGTTAATGAGTGCCCACTGGACTACTCGGTGTTAGAGATTTTGAGCCGATTGTTGTTAAAAATTTATGTCAATTTTACAGAAAACGGATGGTGAAGGAGCAGCCAATAAACTACTCATTTACCCTCCAATTTCCCCTATGTACGGATAATATTGGCGTTCCAACTCCTGCGTTCCGCACACTGAGTCTTCACGGGTACATATCATTGGCGATTTTCCACGCTCTTACACAAATCTGTACTATGTAGATTTTGCTTTCTTGCGTTATGTGTTGGCTGTGGGCCGGAAAAGGAATAACAAATAATATTTTACCATAGCATTTGGAATAAAAGTTTCGATGCACTAAGGCTGTAGATATAAAATATTTATTCAGCATATTACATCGGCTACATACATTTGAAATTCATTGTATCCATTCCATAAAATTTACTTCGAAAATCCCATAAATTTAATTCGATAAATCATCTATAAATTCAATTGGAAAATCAAAATTATCCATAAATTTAATCTGAAAAATCAGCCATAAATTCAATTGAAAAATTACCCATAAATTTGATTCAAAAAATCATTCATAAATTCAATTGGAAAAACAAAATTATCCATAACTTCAATTTGCAGAACAAAATCATTCATTAATTCGATCTGAAAAGTCATACATAAATTCAATTGAAAAATTACCCATCAATTCTCTTCGAAAAAATCAACTAATAATATTGCACCAGTTGAGAGTGATCGTGTTCAGGCAAAACACTTACCCGTGTTAATTGCCTGAATGCACGGCTCTCAACCAGCCATACAACCAGTTATACAGTTCTATAATGAAAATTTTCTCCGCAAAATAAGACTGAAAATTTGTGAAAACACATCGGTATTTATACCTATTTTTCTCGCGTGTGAAATTTGATGCAGTAAAACAAAATTCGACCTTGTTATTTTCTAGTAAATTCTATTCGTTAATTTTATTATTTTTTTGATTTATTTTTATAATTTTTTATTTAAGATTTTTATTGAATTATTACTAATTCAAATTTTCGATTTAAATTTCATTTTAATGAACTTTTATTAATTTTTTCAATTTCGTCGAATTTGTTGTGTTTTCTTGTTATATTTGTGTAGGTATCGTGCGAATCTTGGTGCATTTTGTTATTATTTTAATTTTATTTTTATGCTTTTGATTTTATATTTATTTATATTCTCTCAGATTTTAAAGTGTTTAATTGGTGTTGTATATTGTATTTTAAGTTATCTTGGTGCTGGGTTTTCGTGCTGTATTACTGATGCATTTAAACAATTCTCAAGGCTATTGGTGTGCTGGCCCAACACTAGCTATTTATTAATTTGAATTATGTTTTTATAAATAATTCCGCCATTGACAAGTTATTTTAAAGTGTATGTTAATTTTAAGTGATAAATTTACATTTATTATTAAAATATATAAACAATTTTATTATTTTCTACAAAATTTCACTATGAATCAGATTTGGTAGAAAATATCATGTCACTTATAAAGAAATCAGAGGTCAAAAACAAAAAAAAATTATTATGTTAATATTGATTAAATAAAATAAATAAATAAATTGGATTTTTAATATTAGTTGATGTTTTTGTTGTAAAATGGATGACTGGCAAAAAGCCAGTTACCCCTCTGGTAGGTCGGATTGCCACGACGCTTGGCAAATTTAGGTCTTGGGATATGTGAATTCACAATAGAAAGTGAAAACATCAAATATATTTGAATTTACTAAATTCAATGCCGATTAAAAATTGGAAAATATATATGTACTGTTCAACCCCGACATTAGAATCCTCCTGACCTAGTTCTTCTACATTCATAACTATTCCGCTACCTACATAGGTCTATTAAAGACAAGAATTTTCAAATTCTAGAGACATGTAAACTAGTCGTGAAGAATCTTTGAAGTCTTAAAGGTACTTTTTAACTGACCAAATATAAATGTTTTATTATTAAATTTCACTAAATTTGTTTTACTTATGTCGGATGTGTGTTTTTATTATGCATTTAATGTTGTTTTGCATAAAATGCACTTGTTGCAAAGTCAAACACGTAAGGCACATATTTCATACGTGAAATTTATTGCTTCATTTAAACAATTTAAATTTATTGATTTTTGCACAATTAGTCAAATGTGAACGTAAATAGCTATATATTTCTGCGTGCAGGCTTGCAAATATTTAACAAAGTATCATTTCACCGACTTGCCAGAGTGACTCTATTATTTATTGCAATACTTGAGCATGGTACTCATTAAATTGCGGCCAACAAGTGAGTATTATACAGTTCAATGAACAATACTTTTTGGCTTGAAAAATTGATTTGATTTGAATTAATATATTTGATGTCTGAACCGTTGACGATATTTTCCGCTAAGTTTTTGTTCTTTGAGTCCTCGGAACTCCCCACAGAATCATTGGGTCAGTCGATCTTGGACAGAGCCGATCCGGGAGTATCAACCTCTGTCGTTGTCGCATTGTATTCTCGTGGGTTTTATATCAAAGGTAATTTAACTCATTCTTCCTGTGAAGCACCGAAATCTCGGTCAGAACAATTTATTGCTTCTGGATTATTGCGAGAGGTTTTCCTTTATCCGTTTTACAAAGATTTGGTCGTTATGATTTTCTACGAATCTGTCACTCTGATTACGGAAGTGTTGTTATTTTCGTTTTCAGCCAATTTAACAGAAGATTGCAATAGATTTTATGAATATTTACAAACCTTATTGTCAGATAAAAGCTGTAGCATGAAAGTGCTGGATTCTTTACCAAAAGCGCCAGATAAAAAGTTGGTGAATTCTGTGTCAAAAGATCAGAGGAAATATAATCAAAATTTTCAAGACGTTTCTGAAATGCTAACCAATCCTTTCGATATATCGGAAACAACATCCGAAGAGGTTCTCGATTCTTCGTATTTGTCAGAATACTCAAATGATGATATTTTCCAAGAGAAGCGTCAATATAAAAATCAAAAGCCAACTGAATATCCAGAAAGAATACAAAAGACATATGAAAATGTCGAAACTTTTACAGAGACAACAGTATATAAAACAAAAAAGTTATCTTTGTTTAATGATGAGGCCCTAGACACGTTGGAACTTTTGGATTCTATGCAAACTTTCTGCGAGAATGATTTGAATTCCTCTAATTCTTCGACTATTTCTAGGAACTGGCATAATAATTCTGAAACTTTCAGTAACAAAAGTGATGATTTTATGGGCTCTTTTTATTCTATTTTCAATCAGTTTGATGAAATGGATGTCAATGAAGACTATTCGAATCTTTCTGAGGATGGATTGGAGAATTATTTCCCAATGAAAAGGTTTCTCAATAGGTCTCAAAATTTAAGTTTATTAAATTCGTTAAAATCCATTGAGGAAATTCAATTAGATTCTTCGACAGTTTGGGTATCCGATGAGAGTGGTTTCCATCAGAATTTCATTCCAACTGACTCCGGTTATGGGGAGTTTTCGAATTCCATTAAATCGAGTATGAAGCCCACCCAGGACGACGAAGAAGATTTATTCTATGAAGGTTTGAAACCGGAAAGCATTGAAAATAGAAGCCTATTTTGTTGGCCGGATTTCTTGAAACACGAGTCAAAGCTGACATCATCATTCTTGGTGGAAATGTCATTTTTCACTAACGAAATCACTACTAATTGGAGTCTAGTCGACTCGTTGTGGGAAAATGATTTAGCTTTTAAAAGAAAATTGCCCATTTTATTTGAATGGGATGAAACGGTAAGTAGACTAAATTATGATCCTAAAAAGAAAAACTTCGCAATCGATGAAGAAGGATCTTTGGTAATCTATTGTTGTCGACAGATTCGTGTCGAACCGGAAAATAAACATTAGATATTTGTGTTGAACCCTTTTATCAGAGAATTTTTATAATTTATAAAAAATAAATCTTTTAAATTTAAATTTAAATTTAAAATGTATTGATTTTATAAAATTGTCACATTTTTAACGGTTTGAATGTCAACCGGTAAAATGCAACTAAATAGAGTCAGAGGCTTCACATTGCTGGTCCTCGCAGCAGAAATATAGAGCATCGGGGAGGATGCCTGGGGAAGCTAAAAGATGTTTCAGTTTCAAATTCAAGCAGGTCCAAGTTAACTTCAATAGTAGTACTATATCTTAAATTCTATATTGAAAAAGCCTTTTAAAAAGCCCGCTGTATAGAGATGACTAGGTCACGTTTGTTCCCCCAGGAACCAAACCGTAATGTCGTACAATTTGAGTGTTGATAGCATGTATGATATTAATACTTAAATTATGACCAAGATCGCATGAGCTTATACTAAAACACATTAAGGTTTCCCAGGTTTTTTACTGTATTATATGTTGCGTTTTTATAATGTTCGGTGCTATAAATGCTTACGGTTTACATTCTCGGTTTCAATTTGGAGAATTCTTTCAACCGTTTTTATAATCACGCCTTTCTTTTTGACATAAACAAAGAATTTCAACGCAGTTTCCTTATTATTTTTTCATGGACGGCTGGAAGTCATGTTTTTAGCTCTGGCTTGTGGTTTTATAAATTCACTCATCTCTTTTCCTTTTAATAAATATAACTCTATTTCTAAAATCTTCAAGATGTATTATGCTTTATATAGACGAATATTCTTTTGGGACTAATGTTTCTGCCGTTTTTGGACCAACATCGGTTTGAATAATGACTACCCTTCTAGAAATATCCATATACAATATTGTCCAGTTTCCGTTTTCCTAAATATTATTTCTTTTTAACTTTTCATATTTGTAATTAAATTATTCAATTTGTTTACAATTCTTACTTCATTTTTTAATCTACTCCTTATATCCCAACTGGCGGTTGAAAATTTAAGTTGTACTTACTACCCGTGGTAGTAGGATGGGTAACTGCTGGCATAGACCTCCTTGCTGAGGAAAAAATTATTTTAAGCCCAAGTTTTCCAAGTACTTTTATGTAAGTCATGAAAATCTTTTGTGGGTCACAGAATTTTTATCTTTTTTATTACTCCCTCTGTCCCATATTACTGGATAGTTTTCACAAAAATCTTAAAATACTCTATAATTAGAATTAAAGAATTAAAGAAATTAACGATAATTTTAAACTTAATTGTTCACATTTAACAATGTTTTATGATTACTGTCATAAACCCTATCATCTTGACATTTCATTTTTGTGTTTTTGTTTTGTAAACACCATCTCAGTTTTTCGTCATATGTTTAATTTTTTAATGATTTTTATCCATAAATATGGAACGAAATAAACGTGAACTTTCCAATGAACAAAGGAAGCTAATATATGAGGATTTGTTAAGTAAAGGGACAACGGAATTTTTAAGAGGGGTGAATAAAATTTCATTGCAGCTAAAAACAATGTGAGTATTCAAACTGTAGCCAAAATTTTAAAACGAAGCAAAGAAATCAGTCCATCGAATCTGGCTTCAAAAAACAAGCGGTTGAGTTGATCTATAATTGAATAATTTTGAATTAAATGACAAATGCCACTGAAAAAACAAAAAACAATCAGATAAGTTGCAGGTGCCTTGAAAATGTCAAAAACGTCTCTGCATAGCCGGAAAAAAGATGGAGAAGTGCGAATCTGCACGGCAACATTAAAGCCTGTGTTGGCAGATGCAAATAAAGAGGAGCGGATTATTTTTGTATTCCATCATTTGCAATTTTTTGAAGATGGAAGTATTCGATTTTCGGATATGTTTGATATGGTTTGCATTGATGAAAAGTGGTTTTATCTAACTGAGGAATAAGCAGTTATTTCCTTGAAGCAGACGAGGTTGAACGGTATCGCCAAGTAAAATCAAAAAGATTCATAACAAAAGTGATGTTTCTTGTAGCTGTTGCTAGACCTAGATTAGAAGAACGGCTGGAAGTCATGTTTTTAGCTCTGGCTTGTTGTTTCATAAATTCATTTTCACTCATTCATATAAATGGAACCTGCAAAAAGGAATAGCAAAAATCATATTAGAGGCACTTTAGTTTCCACACCTCTTGTTGTTGATAAAACGAGAGTACCACAAAATAGTGATTGAAAATTTACTTTCAGCAATTAAATATTTGTTGACTGGAAATCGCATAGAACAAAGTAAAATGATTTTTATTCAACAAGACAACGCTAGACCTCATTTTTCACAAGATGATTCAGAATTTGTCCAACAAACAACAAATTATGAATTTGATATTTGATTGATCTGTCAACTACATTATAGCACCAATATGAATATCTTGAGTTTGGGATATTTTTGAGACACCCAAAGGGCCTATTATTCAACTAACCCGTCTAATATAGATGACATTATCAAATTCGTTGGAAAATCTTTTAATGACATGCCTCATGATTCTTTGAATAAAGCATTTTATCTCTCCAAAATAGTATGATTGAAAGCATCAAAGTGAATGGAGGAAACAATTACAAGCAACCACATATGGCCAAAAATCGTCAAATCAACAATTTCACACTACCTGTATCTCTAGAAGTAAAAGCAGAAATATTAGCAAATGCTCTATCCTGTTTTAAATAAATAAAAAGTTTCATTCACTGGTCTTTTTAAAACAAGTGACCACAACACAAATACATGTTTTTTATGCACTCGTGTAGCAGAACTACTATTTTTAAGCAATCAAATTAATAAAAATATATCATCTTTTTGAAAGAATATGTTTTTTATAGAAACATATCCAGTAATATGGAACAAGAAAAACAGAGAAAACTATCCAGTATTATGGGACGGAGGGAGTAAAAGTTTTATTTTTTCATCAAACATTTTTAAATAGATCACGGAATATTTACGTTTTTCCAATCAAAGTAGCTAAAACTTTAAGTAGATCACAGACACAGACAATTTACAAACCTAGTCACTGCTGGAACAATAAATAAATAATTAGGTCACATATAAATTAAATAATAAATAAGTAGGTCACGCACATTCTATACAGTTTTATTTATTAAACTCACTTACCCGTCGCGCGTTGCTGCAATTTCAAAAGAAAGTTAATTCAAGGACAAAGAAATAAAACAATGCATTGAAATTTATTTATTTTAATACTAATTATTTATTTATTCGAGTGCTTTTGGATATACAACATTTTTTGTTTTTTCATCCCGGTGTTTACAAATAAATCGTAACGTTTAATATAGTGCAAATATAGCACGTGCATTGAGCCTCTGATAATTTTTGTAATTTCGCGTGATATTTGGGAAAACTTTTTGAATCAATTCGTGTTTAGTTTATGTCATCTTTCAAAAGTTTGTTGCCAATGTGATACATTGTGTAGATCTGTCATTTGCTATCTTCACATTTCTAATATCCAACAATTGTTTTTGCGAAACGTTTCTGTGGATGCATAATTTTGTAGTTGAACACGCATGTTCGTTTTCAAAGTCAATTTCTTTACATCTTGCCATAAAACAGATGAGATATGCATTAAGTTTATCAGATGGTGTTGAACGTGGAATAACTGACAGAGTTTGACGAAAATCACCAGACGATGAAATTAGTGCTCCACCAAAGGGCTGTCCATTTCCCCTCAAGTCTTGCATTGTACGATCAAACGCTTCCAATCAGTGGTGTTGTCGAGCCGGAACGCTCCGGAACGTCGTTCCGGTACTTCCTTTTTGGACAGGAACGCGTTCCGGAACTAAAGATGATTTCTGATAACGAAAATTTTGGCTGGTGTATTGAAAAAAAAATTAAAAAGAATTGCTGATTTTTTTTTCTAATTTTTGAAGAATTTTTATTTGTATTATTATAAACAAGGGTTTGAACCGAACCCGAACCCAAACCGGAACAAAAACCGAACGAATCGGCTTGTTTTTCCAAACCGTGAACCGAAGTCCGGAACGTTTTTTTTCTGCTGAACCGAAGCTCGAACCGAACCGAAACAAATAGGTGAACATTAGAAGAAAAAAATATAAAATTTAAAAAAAAGTAAAGATTTCATACATAAATTTTATTGCAAGCGGCCCATGGACCGTACGTTACTCATCCCTGGCATAGTTTATTGACATACCCAAATGGACCTGAGGCTAATGCTTAGAATTTTTATTATACATTTGTTGTGAACTAGAATTTCCAGATGTTGGTTTTCAGTATTGGTAGATGTTTTAAACTTTATTAGTTTATTATAGTGATGATAAAAAAAATGCCGACAAACGTACCTTCGCCGCCAGGATTATCATGGAAAATCACCCCCCGTCGTTAAATTTGAGACATGAGACCGCACAGAGCGCCCGCCTACCCAGGATCGGCCCTGTCTATATAATTATATATACGCGTTCGTTTAAAAAAAATTAGCACAACACCACTGCTTCCAATGCTTTTTTGTGTACCATTGTGCATTCGTCCCATATGATAAGTTTATATATTTGGAAAAACTTGTAATGCCCCTTTCTTTCGTGCTTCAGTTGTAGATCAACCAATCGATTTCCGTTTGGGAGGCATAACTGTCTTCTATATTTATTTTTAATTTTTAACCTGTAAAAAAAATGCACATAAATGAATAAATAAACATATATTTAGTTTATTTGATTTTCACAATTGATTAAACACTTCATAATTTTAAAATATTTCAATTTAGTAAATTAATTATTAAAATAAATATTCAAATTTAAATAATAATTTAGCTTACTTCATTTCTTGGTAGTAGTATGTAACATAATAATAATTTATAATTTTTATCTGTAGCGGCTGAAAGGGAACAATATTTAAAAAATAATTATATCTAAAACCTTTGCTATGCCTTCTTATTTTATGTATATAGATAAGTAGGTTGCAGAAACACATGTCTTAAAAACATAGTAGTAAACGCTGAAACAATATATATATACTGTATAGTTTTATTAATAAATAATAAAGTCATTTACATTTAATAAATAAATAATTAGTTCACAGGCACACACTCATTAAAAAACATAGTCACCACTGAAACAAGATATTAAGTTGGAATCAAAGTTCTATCATATTTTCAATAAAATATTTGAATCAATTTAAAATAATGTATATTTTATTTTTTTCTAATATATAATTTACATTATTTCTAACAACTTTCTGCCATATTTTAAGTAGCCGATCTATCCAGCTCCTTTAAAAATTCTCGTTCTTGGACTAAAAATAATTAGCCACTTCCTCGGAAAACCTTTGAAGGAATTAAACTTTTTTCCAAGTTTTTTTTGCATGGACGTGAACAGTTATTAGTCAGATGACGCTATGTCAGGTGAATATGGTGAATGACCATGAACTTCTCATTCAAGGGCAGTAAGTTTTTGTTTAGTCACCATTGTAGTATAAGTAGTGGGATACAGGCCCTCTAGCTCACAGGCCCTCTAGCTCACATACCCCCCCACCCCCCCAAAAAAATTTTTTTGCGCTAAGTTTAAAAGTACAAATTTTTTAGAACAAAGACAATGACTCATTCAAGGTCATTGGATGACTCATCAAATTTTTTAGAACAAAGACAATGACTCATTCAAGGTCATTGGATGACTCATCAAAACTTTAAAACAAAGACCATGACTCATTCAAGGTCATTCAAGGTCATGGAAAAGTAGGTCAAGGTCATGGAAAAGTAGGTCAAGGTCATTCAAGGTCATTGGATGACTCATCATTTTTCAAAAATTTTTCTATGTTTAAAAGTACATCTATTTTCAAGATCAAGGTCATTCAAGGTCAAGGTCATTCAAGGTCATTGGATGACTCATCGTTTTTTCAAAATTTTTTCTATGTTTAAAAGTACATCTATTTTCAAGGTCACTCAAGGTCATTGGATGACTCATCATTTTTTCAAAAATTTTTCTACGTTTAAAAGTACATCTATTTTTAAGGTCATTGGATGACTCATCATTTTTTCAAAAATTTTCTATGTTTAAAAGTACATCTATTTTCAAGGTCATTCAAGGTCATTGGATGACTCATCGTTTTTTCAAAATTTTTCTATGTTGAAAAGTACATCTATTTTCAAGGTCATTCAAATTTTTTTTTTTTTTTTTTTTAAATTTTTTCTATGTTGAAAAGTACATATATTTTCAAGGTCATTCAAAAATTTTTCTATGTTTAAAAGTACACGATTTCCTATGTCACCGCTGGACCAAAAAAGATAGAATATTTTTCGAAATTTTTTCAAAAATTTTTTCTATGTTTAAAAGTACACGATTTCCTATGTCACCGCTAGACCAAAAAAGATAGAATATTTTTCGAAATTTTTTCAAAAATTTTTCTATGTTGAAAAGTACAAATATTTTTCAAGGTCACGGATTTTTTAATCATTTTTTAATTATAATATATCTACTTACTTTTATAAGTAGTATATATTTTGTAAATTTAATTTTATTATTATTTTATAAAATATTATTATTTTTATTATTATGTTTATAAATATTATTATTATATATTGAAAACCGAGACATATACAACAAATTTATTATAAAGAGACAATTCTACTATAGTAGTATTGTCTAAGAGCTTTATTCAAAGCCCATTTCACATACTTCCTATATCGGGCGGCGCAGCAATGACATCCATCACCACAAGGGTATTCGGGTTCCATATCTTTTGACAAGTTGTTTTGTTCGATATCCCATAGGAACTCATCTATTACAGTAAATATCCATATTGATGTATGATTGAATATCAAGTCTGGAATTATTGATGCCGGCTTATCCATGATTCCATGTATTTCTGGATAATAGAATTGCAGACGTTCTTTAATAACTTTAAAATAATCATCTAAAAGCAAGTAATAATAATAATAATATTAATAATAAATTACCGTAATGTTTAATTTCATTCATAGCTTGAACTGCGCTCGGTACAACCATTTTAATGATAAAAAATGAAATAACAATTACTTTTATACTAATTTAGAGACACACACACACACAAATCTTTAGCTATAAACAATAAATATTAATTTATATAGATTTGAAAATGATTAAAGAAATTTTGATAATATTATTAGTTTTTAATATGGCCAACTCAATTGTTGTAACCGTTCAAGGTAAAAATTCAACAAGATGTGTATGTCCTGATACCGCTGTATTGATGGATATTTTGTATATGATAGATAGGCCTAGATATTTGAAAACTCCAGTCAAAAGATTATCTGAAAGAATGAGTAATTTAGAATTCCGATTTGAACATACATATGAGACTTTAAAAAGAGCTAAAAACGAATTATATGATGATATTATATATCTAAATAAGACCATTGGTACTATCAAAAATGAATTAAGAAAATCAGTATTAGAATTGAAAGAAAATCGTAAACTTAATGAAAAAATGATGAATCAAGTTCAATATAGTATAAAATTTTATTCTAATAAAACAACTGATCAGTTCAATCGTATAATGAAATTACAACAACAACCGGTTAACAGTGGTGGCAACAACTTGAAAGAAGTTAACAGTGCCAACAAATCATCATTGCCATTTCCATTATATATTTTTACATATTTTCTTAGTATTACATGATTCTGATTGGTCGAATATAGTATAAATAAGCTTACACTTTCATGTATTTTTATAAAATGACAGAAACTAAATTTTTTATAACTTTGTTGAATGAGCTGGTCTCTAATAATAGAGAAGAAGATGAAATCATTAAAAACATGAAATTTATGGTAAACCGTACCGAGAAAATCGTTGAAGACATCCCATTTGATTATGAAAAAATTCTCAATTTGCCACCATTGGAGAGAAAGAAGGCATTCCAATCAATATTTAGTTACATGTTTGATGAAAATAATAAATGGATGCGAATAATAGTAGGATTAATGTACATGAAACACATGATATTAAAATCTGGATCCGACTATGAAAATTATTTCCAATGGTCTATAGAGGTATATTACTTTATATTGTTATTAATTTATTATTATTTAGGTGATAGAAACAAAAATCGATCCGTGGGTAGAATCAAACGGTGGATGGACAGCTATTATTCAAGTTGCCGCAGAAGCCAAACGCTCTGATATTTATATCGAGAATTGCAAATTTTTATTAAAACTATTCACTGGAGTATCTGTTTTATATTTATGTAACAAGGTTTATCATAGATTTTAATAAATATTTCTTTGTTATTTTATTAATAAAAACTATATTTTAAAGATTTATTGATTATTACATGTACATTGTTCATCACCACAAGATTCTATCATAATATTTTCTATAACATGATCAATACAATTCTTAAATTCGTAGGCTCATCTTTTTCAGTAGCTTCTTCAACATTAATAATTTCTTCAGAATCATTAATAATTTCAGTATCTCCATCATTAACAATTTCATCACTCTGACATCCAGAATCACTCTGACATTCAGATTCGCAATCCGATTCTTTACTCAATGCTTCAACTAGAGTCAACATATCTCTAATTTTTACACCGGTTATTTCTTCAAGTTTATCAAACAAAAAGTTTATTAAATATTCTAAACCAAAATTAATTAATTATTTATATTTTATATTTTACCTTTTTCAGACATCATTTTAACACTATTTTAAAACTACTTATAATTTTGTTTATAGAATAACAAAGAAACATTAATACATTTATTAAACACTATACATTAAAATAACTGTGAAAGTCTAGCAGTAACAATTTTCCAGATTGGAGAAAGCACATCGTTTTGATCTGCTTTATATCCTTGGATTGTTATTGTTATATACCAGTTTTCCTGTTCTTTGAATCCTATTTCTGTAAATGCATCATAATATCTGGTATATTGACTCGTGAAGAACGCATTTTCATTGCATTTTAAATTGGAATTGATCTTTTTGAATGTATTATCAATATCCTTGATATCTAACATTGAGAGAGTACCAGCAAGAGATTGAAATTGCGTTTTATTGAGTTTGACTGGATTTGCAAATTGCATATTGATAGGCTCCTTTAAAAAATACATTTTATAATTGTGGAACATCTGAACTGGTAAGACACTTATTTTCTTGGTCATGTTTCATTTATGATCTTTATAATGTGGTGACGCACTTTTATACCCTGACAGATACTGATTAACCAATCAGAATCATGCATGATCACAAAGACAATGCATGATAAGTGCATGATAAGTGCAAGACAAGTGCGTGACTGGAAAACTGTATGTGAATTAACTCGTGGATTTTGTATATGATTTTATGCATTCATCTATATAAAATGTATTATTAACATCACGTGTTTTATTATTATTATTATTATTATTATTATTATTATTATTATTATTATTATTATTTTTATTATTATTATTATAAATATTATTATTATGTGTTTAATTAAAGCTAATGCATCATCACAAAGACAGTGCATGATAAGCGCGTGATCATAAAGACAGTGCAAGATAAGTGCGTGACTGTATGTGAATTAACCGTTGAGTTTTATGATTTTACACATTCATCTATATAAAATGTATTATTATTATTATTATTATTATTATTATTGTTATTATTTTAATTATCATGATTTTTATTATTATTATTACTATACTAATAAAATTACTATTTTTATTATTACCAACATCAAAATAAAACTATTACTATCAAAAACATTTATTATTATCACCAAAATAAAACTAACAAAACAACAAAAATAAAATACAAAAACATTTATTACTAACAATAAAACTACCAAAACAATCAAAATAAAATACATTTATTTTCTTAACAGTTTCATTTTTTGAAAATTTCGTATTGAATTTGTCAGATTCCATTCGACATAGCGCTGATATCGGAAATCACAGCAGCTACACCCCAGAATGCAGGGGTATTCAGTTTCCATCTCCTTGACCATTCGGTTTATTTCATTGTCCCAAAGAGCTTGCTTAATGAGATTGGAAATATCTATTCTTGTTTCATTGTATATTAACTGTTCATGCATTGACGGTTCTTGATTCTTCAAAATCTCCTTTATTTGAGGATAGTAATAAATAATGCGATTTATTATCATTGGGACATATTGGTCTAAATAAAATATAAAAAATGAAATAAAAAAAAGATAAATTTACCGTAATCAGTGATATTTTTCTTTGGCATAGCATACATAATATTTTCCATTTTAAAAATGAAATCAAATGAATAAGCAAGTTGTTTTAAACAATCATTGGCCAATCAGATATCGACCAATCCCGTGATTTCATTTTGTATGTCACAAACAATATTTTTGTACTCTAGATTTCGCACCCCTAATATGACTATTTTGCCACTAGCAAACACGTTAACACACATTGGGTTGTATTTTAAAAGCCTCAGTGCAGGAAATAATTCTGGTTCGAACATACAAAGACATTTTGTTGACATGTTGTATAGATTGATAGATTGTCCTATATCCATGGTAACCGTAATTGACTGTATTTTAAGATCCTTTATTCTATATTGTAATTTATTGACATCTAAAGGTTTCTTACATCCCATGATTCTGCATTTGCCTGATTTGAAAAATATTATAGGGTATTTTCCACTCCTATCTACAATTTGCTGGGGTTTACCATTTGGAAACGTCATTTTTGATACATCGAATGTTCCTTTATAATTTATATTTGATAACATAATTAAACAATAAAGAAATATTAAGCTATATATATGAGTTTTTAGGAAGAGTTCATTAAATCATATAATATAAACAAAAACCTATAATTATACAAATTAATAATGGAATTAAGAAATGATGCGGTATATCAAATCGTTGGCCCAAGTGGTAGTGGTAAAACTATGTTTGTGTGTAAATTACTGAAATCTAATTTATTTCAAACAAAATTCAACAAGATTTATTGGCATAAGGGTGCAGATGAAGAACATGGATTAACTCAAGATAATTTCTGTAAATTGAAAAACATGAAAATAGTAAAGGGTTTCGATAAAAACTGGTCAAGTCGATTAAGGAAAGGTGATGTCATCATTATTGATGATTTGTATCAGGAAGCTAATAAAGAAAAGGATTTTAATAATTTATTCACAAAAATCAGTAGACATGTTGGTGTTACTGTGATCTTTATTACTCAAAATCTATTTCATCAGGGTGGCGCACATCGAACAAGGAATTTAAATGTTCAATATTTAGTTATTTTCAAGAATCCTAGAGATGCAACAGTTATTGATTTTCTTGCTCGACAGGCATACCCTAATAATCGTAATTTTCTCATCAGTGCATTTCAAGATGCTACAAAATCACCACATGGATATATATTTCTTGATTTCACACAACAATGCAATGATGATTTACGGGTAAAAACCGATATTTTCAATAAAGAAGGTGCCATGGTATATAAACAAAGCTGAAAACTTTAACATGTAAAAATGTTTATGAAATCCAGGCTTAAAAATATCCGAAAACTTAGACAAAGTATTAAAAAGACTATAAATAAAGTTCCACCAAAAACTAGTTATACACCATCTAAAAAGCTAATAACCGAGAATTACCCTGCAATGAATCTTATTTCGAAAAACATTATTAAAAAGAGTAAGAAAAAAGTTAAAATTGTTAAAAATCATAGGAGTTTCCCATATTTTAATGCATTGTTAAAGGCTTCGAGTATGAAAAGAATGTCTATTTTACAATCATTTCCAACTTTTGTTGTCGATGATTTACTCAAAATTCTATTAAAAGTAGTCAGAGGTAAAATTAAAATCAGTAATTCTAAAAAACTAGTACTGAATAAACATCGTAAGCCTTTGTTATCACTAGTAAATAATAAAAATCGTAAGCAAATGAGAAAAATCATATATAAACAACAAGGTGGTTTTATCGGAGCAATGTTACCATTAGCATTATCATTATTATCACAATAAACGATGGGGCAATCATTACCTAATGTTAAATTAAAATTTAAATCATCTTGTTGTAATGGAGAAGATTTGGACGAACCCAGAAGACGAAGCAAGTTTCGGTGGAGTGGCAAAGTTAAAGAAAAGAGTCCCAAAGTTGAAAAAGGAAACGCAAAAGTGGTTGTCAGATCAGCTTGCGTACAGTTTAAACAAACCAATGCGGAAAAGATTTCCAACGAGAGCTTATAAGACATTCGGTATTAATGATTTATGGCAAATGGATTTGATGGAGATGATACCGTATTCGAAAATTAACAAGGGTTATAAATATATTTTAACGTGTATTGATGTTTTCAGTCGTTTTGCTCGCGGTGTACCAACAAAGACAAAATCTGCAGAGGAAATTTCTAAAGCAATTAACTCAATGTTTAAAAATGGGCATCCAGACAATTTGCAAACCGATTTAGGTATTATTATTATTATTATTATTTTTATTATTATTATTATTAATATTATTATTATTATTATTATTATTATTATTATTTTAGGCAAGGAATTTTACAATAGTAAAGTTAAGCAAATCCTGGATCGTCTGAAAATAAATCATTATTCTGTACATTCTCAATACAAAGCCGCTCATGTTGAAAGATTTAACCGGACATTGAGGGATAGATTGAAGAAATATTTCGTGCATCAAGGTAATAAAATATGGATAAATGTATTACCGAAAATACTTGTTAGTTATAATAATTCATCACATCGAGGTCTGAATGGTTTGAGACCCGTAGATATCAGCTCAAAAACACGAGTGCAGTCTAAGAAAGTTACTATTACAAAACCGAAATATAAAGTTGGTGATCACGTTAGAATTAGTAAAATATCTGCTTCACCTTTCATCAAAAATTTCGATAGTAATTGGAGTGATGAGGTATTTCAAATAACTAAAATTAATACTAAACAGAGTCCTGTAATGTATGTTATTAAAGATAGTGATAACAATTTAATACAAGGGAAATTCTATGAACAGGAATTACAAGTTATTTCCAAACCTACAGTGTTCAGAATTCAGAAAATATTGAAAACTAAAATGGTGGGTAAGGATAAACAATACTATGTCAAATGGCATGGATATCAAAAACCCTCATGGATATCATCAAAAGACCTAGTAAAATGAGTTTCTATACAATTTTACCGAGTAATAGTTGCCCACTAATCCATCCGGAAAATCAAGCAAGTAAATTTATGGTTGATCTTCAAAATCCCATTTATTTACATGGAAATTGGAAGTTGCTTTGCAAGACTTTACATTTGTGTACAATACATTCCCATTTTATAGTCATTGTAAAATCGGTTACAAGAAACGTGTACCCAAAACCTGTAGTGGTATTTTCTCAATCAATAATTTTGAACGATATTGTCATATTCCGAATCAAATTTTAGATGAAAATTGTGGCATGTTTTTCAGGGATGGATTGAATGTTAGTTGTGATTATAGTCCATTTACAATAAAGTTTGAAAGTATTGAGGATGCAAGCGAATGGGTTGTGATAAGCTTAGCATTGTTGTTCCTGGTACTGAATACCTAATACGTTTCAAAACATTTGATGAAAAAAGTGTAACAATCGAAAACATCAAAATATCACTATCATATATTAATGAAGTTGAAGAGACATTTACATTTACTAATGATTTATATATTGAAACACTTGAAGAATTACATAAATATATTTCATTCAATTGTTTACATATATTTAAAACTATTGAATTTGTTAAAGATGGATTATGTAAATTCAGTCTGAATAATAACATTTGTGAAATTACATTTGATAAGAATTTGGCTAATACATTGGGATTAGATAAGCAAACATATAGGACAAGTGCTTTTGGTGTACGCAAACCAAAAATAATAAAACTTCATAGGCAAATGTTCATATATACTAACATCATCGATCCTATAATTGTTGGTGATTCTTTGGTTCCTCTTTTGAAATCTGTTTGGGTTGATAAACATGACCAGGATGAAGTTGTCAATATAAATATCGATAATCCCATGTACTTACCGGTATCAACATCATGTATAAACAATATAGAAATAAATATTCGTGATGATAGCGGTAAATTTATTGAATTTAGTAAAGATACAAAAACTCATTTGACATTACATTTTCGTAAATTAGATGGCCAATAACGATATTATTAGTATGTATAGTGGTAGCCAAAGTGGTGGCGAATTACCATATTTTATTGGTAAACAGTATGGATCAGGTTGGTTGAGAACAATTGGTAGATTTGCACTTCCTATTCTTAAACGCCTTGGTAGTTTTGGTATGAAAACTGCTAAAGATGTGATAATGAATGAGCAGAAAATATTGCCATCTCTGAAATCAAATGCATTATCCGAGTTAGGGAAAGTTCTACCTAGTGTTGCAGGTATGTTTCAAAAACAGGAACCAGCACCGGCACCAGCTCAAAAACGTAAAAGACATCATAAACATATAAACAAACGAATGAAAGGACATGGAACTATATTTCAAAAATGATTTGTGGTAAATCTGAATTGTGCTTATTTGATAGACCGTCTCCCCAAGCAGTAATTGAAATGGGGCTTTTGAAGATGTATTCCCGATGAATTCTATTATGGATAGTAGAACTGATATTGAATTTTATATTAATGGTTCCCAAACTGAATATCTAGATTTGAACGATACATTGTTAACTGTTCAGATCAAAGTTGTAGATAAAGATAGAAAACCGTTGGGTGAACCTAGTGATGTAATACCAAACAATTTCTTGTTTCATACACTTTTTAAAGATGCAGTTCTCGGATTTAATAATATCAAGATTGAGGGTGGTAACAGTACATATATTCACAAAGCTCTAATAGAAACTATTATAAATTACAATAGTGATACTAAAAATACATGTTTAACTCCTATGGGTTATGGTAGTGATGATGATAGGAAAAAGTGGATTAAAGGATCGAAATTATTTACCATGTGCTCATCATTACAACTCGATTTTATGGATCAACCGAAATATTTACTCCCAGGTGTTAATGTACACATTAGATTGAAAAGATCTGATTCGGCATTATCACTAACAAGTGCCACCACAGCACCAATTCTTCAATTAGTTGATGCAAATTATTGGTAAGAAGAGTTCGTGTTGAACCTTCTGTATTAGCAGGTCATCAATTGGGGCTTAATTCTAAGCATGCAATATATCCATTGAAAACAAAGAAAATTGTTCAATTTGCAATTGCTAAGGGTTCAGCTTCTTTCTATAAGGAACAAATATTTGGAGATAGAAGAATGCCCAACTTTATATTGGTAACATTTCAAAGTGAATCGCAATATAATGGATCATACTTAACATCGAGCTCAATTTTCAAAAACTTTGGTGTAACATCGCTAACTTTATCGAAAAATAGTGATTATAGAGAAACATATACTCAAGATTTCGAAAATGATAATTATTGTGCTACATATATGCAGAGTATAGTTAGAAATATGGGTTATTTGGATAAAAACCTTAATTGTGGTATAACTCTTGAAGATTTTAAAAGCAAATATCCATTCTTCACATTTGTTTTGGCACCCGATTTCGATTTAAATCAGAGTCAATTACCTCAAAATGGTAATTTACGATTAGATATAAAGTTTGCTAAAGCTACAACTGAACCGGTACATGTTGTAATATATGGAGTATTTGAAAATGAGGTTCAAATAACTGCAAACAGAACAGTATTGGTTTGAAAATGATGGTATAAATGTATAGATAATTTATGATAATTTTTCATGGAGTAAGTTTTTAAATGTATTATTAATATTATTGATGTAGTTCTGTTCAGGTCTATCGAATTGGAAAACAAATACTAGGACATGAATTTTTAGGAGTTTTTCCTCTTGATAAAATTCCATATTTACGTAATAATCAAGCCATAATCGTCAATACTCAATCATCTCATCTCGGTGGAGAACATTGGTTAGCAATATATATGAAGCCTAGCAAGATATTTGTATTTGATCCTATGGGTTTCTATTACCCGGCTTTAATGGTTTCGAAACTGCAAACAATGGGTAAACCTATTGTCTATAATAAAACTATGTATCAAAAACCATGGACCTTAACATGTGGTCAACATTGTTTAGCTTGGTTATTATCCAAGAGATTTGATGATTAATAAATGTATTAATGTTTATTGTTATGTTTTAATTATTAATATTTATTATTATTTTTATTATTATTATTATTTTTATTATTATTATGTGTTTAATTAAAGCTAATGCATCATCACAAAGACAGTGCATGTTAAGTGCGTGATCATCACATGATAAGTGCGTGATCATCACATGATAAGTGCATGCATACACAAAATTGAATAAAGAAAACACATGCAAACTCTATGTATGTGATTTACAAAGAACACATGCCTACACACTCAAAACAGAATAAAGAAAACACATACAAACAAAAGTATGTGATTTACAAAGAACACATGCCTACACAGAATAGGCTGCATGCGTAAAAATCTCTCACCTATATGTGTGTATTGCTAAAATGTGATTGGCTAAATCCTGAAAATATTATTCTCTTTATAAACATTGACAAAAGTAGAATTTGTCACAATTATTTCAAAATTTTACTCGCGGGATTTCAAGAAATTTAAAATGGAAAACGATAGTATTTTAAGAAAATTATTGGCGGAGGGAAACGGTAAGTTTTTATTTTATTATTTCTTTTATTTATTTATTATTAAGGTACATTTAATTGGTATGATGTCACCGAAAAAGATAACGAAGTTATTATAATCGATGATAGTGGTAAATTTATTTATTAAATTATTAATTTATTATTGTTTTAGAAGTTATTGTAACACCGACGGAAATCATTGTTATCAGTGATAGCGAAGACGAAATCGATCATGGTAAATTTTTATTTTATTTTATTATTTTTAAAACCATTTTAGTAGATTTGGATAGAGATGAAAATGCTGATGCCCCCGTTTCTGGGGAAGACCACAATTATGCCCCCGTTTCTGGGGAAGATTTGAATGAACCAATTAATGCTGATGCCCCCGTTTCTGGGGAAGACAACAATTATGGCGACGTTTCTGGGGAAGACGAGATTTCATATAAAAAATGTAGGATTTTTATTATTTTTAATTATTTTTAATATATTTTAATGAACATTATTATTTTTTAAATATGTTAAGGAGCATTATTATTTTAAATTTATCATTATTTTATAAGAGTATTTTAATGAGTATAAGTTAATAATATGTAAAGTATTATAATACTTTAAATATTATTAATTTATAATAGCAATATATGATTTGAAATATATTATTTGAAATATTATTTGAAATAGAAATATTTGATTTGTAATCAGAATATCAATTTATAATAGAAATATATTATCTGAAATATTATTTGAAATAGAAATATATGATTTGAAATAGAAATATATGATTTGAAATATGATTAATATTATTTGATTTGTAATCGGAATATCAATTTATAATAGAAATATATTATTTGAAATATGATTTGAAATAAAAATATATGATTTGTAATCAGAATATTAATTTTATAATAGAAATATTTGATTTGTAATCAGAATATTAATTTATAATAGAAATATGTGATGTATTTTCATAATAGAAATTTATGATTTATAATACGAATAATTATTTATAATAGAAATAAGTGATTTGAAATAGAAATATATTATTTGAAATATGAATATATGATTTGAAATACGAATATTAATTTTTATAAATATTTACATAATTATCATCATTTATATATTATTATTTGATTCATATATGATTTAAATAATAATAACAATAACAATAATTATATATTTATCAGGTCGTTTGTATAAAAACTATTGCCAATCTGGAATTGGTCATAACTCGAAATGCCATACGACTATGGAAAGTTACTATGGTCATAGATTCTATGGCATCGACTTTTTTATTTGCCCTAAATGCGATACAGCCCAAGACATTGAATATCTAGAGTTTTATAAGAAACACTCTAGCCATTTAAATCAATTTAAAATTAATAAAAAGGCATTATTTCAAATGATTAATGCGAAAAATGCTAGTAATAATAACACAAACAATACAAAGATCACTAAAAACAATAATACAACTGTTACTAAAAAATCAAAAAGACCTGCTGATAAAATCGTGCCGTGTATCCCTGCTAAAATTAAAAAAATAGAAATCATCATTAGTGATGACGAAACTGAATATAATCAAATAGGGGGTTCTGTAAATATTGAAATAAACGATGAACCTGAAATAGAGATTGACTTAAGAGGTTCCCGTAAAAATATTCGATTTGATTTAGAAAATCAAAATCTTGTTCAAATCGCCCTAACTGATAAACTTGTAAATAAATTACAAATCGAAATAAAGAAAATGGGATCTGTAAAAGTTCAGTTTACAGCTCTCATTCAATTTGAAAAAGATGGGGAAATAAAAGATAATTTCTTTTCGAATAGCGCGTGTGTCTTTTCCGATAGTTTTCTTGCAGATGGTGTGAGTCGGTTAAATGAGAAAATCGAAAAATTCACATATTTAGGAAGTGGGTGGCGCGTAGTTAAGATTCGCGAAATCGATTTTATTTTAACCACGTATTATCCTGTAAGTCGATTAGCCGGGCATAGTTTTATCCCTACGCCTGAATCTCTAGTAGGTAAAAAGGCTATTGTAAACGTTAAAAACACAGATCATTCGTGTTTTATATATAGTGTCTTATCGATTTTAAAGCGTGATATAGTTTTAAAGAATAGGGAGCGTGTTTCTTCTTACACTACTTTTATGGATGAATTGAATTATGATTCAATTACAGATTGTCCAATGAGACTCTGTAACATACCAAAATTTGAGAGAAATAATAGCGATTTAAATTTGGCCATCAATGTCTTTGAATATAACAACACCCCTTCTAAACAATTGAATGACATTGATTATGTACCTCATCATCCTCACCTTGCCTTAATTCATCGAACAAAGGTTATCGGTGGTAACCCGATTAATCTTTTATTATTACAAGACGGTGATAATTTTCATTATACCGCAATTTTTAATTTAAATAGACTGTTGAATTGTCGTTCGAGTAGTGAATGTAACACCAGAATTCACGTAAAATGGTGTCCCCATTGTTTAAACGGTTTTTATTATGATAAAACCTTTAAGGCCCATGTTGATTTGTGCGCTAAAAATCAAATAGGAACAACCCTATACACGCTCCCTGAAAATAAAAACTTAATATTTAAAAATTATTCTAAAATGATTACCCCACCATTCGTAATTTATGCGGATTTGAGGCTGTTTTGCCTAAAGATGTAAAACATCATCAAATACACATGCCGATATCAGCAGGCTTATTATTAATAAATAATTTAACAAATACTACACAATATTTCAGTTTTATAGGCTTGGAATGTGTATTGGAATTTTAAAGAAGGTAGAGGAAATTGCTGTCACAATTGTCCTACCATATTATGAAAATCATGGTAAAAAACCTATGAATAATCTTACTTCTAATGAGGAACAGCAGTTCATCGCATGTAGAACTTGCTATCTTTGTAAAAAACTTATTAGAAATAAGGTTAAGGACCATGATCATTTTACAGGTCAGTATCTTGGTGCTGCCTGTCGTAACTGTAATATAAATAGGAAAATAAGCAAACAGTTACCTATCGTCTTTCATAATTTGAGAGGATATGACCTTCATCATATTTTAAAGTATGGATTGAATGAATTTCCGTCTTGGAAATTAAATATCATTCCTACAACAACTGAGAAATTCATATCTTTGATTGTAAATATTAAGAAATTAGCTGTTAGATTTATAGATAGTATGCAATTTGTAAATTGCTCTTTAGCCAAGGCTGTAAAAACTCTTACTGATCTACCTCTAACTTGTTCTGCTTTTGATGGTCTTATTGTTAAGGCAAAGGGTACCTTTCCTTATGATTTTGCAGTATCACTAGAGGTCCTTGAATCGACTTATGAACTACCTCCAAAATGGGATTCTGTATCTGATGATGAATATGCTACCGCCCAACTAATTTGGGCACAGCAAAATTGCACTACAATGTTAGACTATATGTTAACTTACCTAAAATTAGACGTATTCCTCCTTGCAGACTATTTTCAGCAATTTCGCGCAAAGGCTATTGCTTACAATGGTTTAGAACCTCTGAATTTTTATGGAATTCCTGGAATGTCATGGGCGTCCGCTCTCATGACATTAAAGGAACCCATAGAACTTTTGCAGGACATGGAAATGTTTAATTTCTATGAGGGTGGAATACGGGGTGGGTTAACATTTGTTAACAAACATCATGTTGCAAGTTCTGAAGATACAGAACTCTTGTATATCGACATTAATAATTTATATGGTTGGGCACTTAGCCAAAACCTTCCGTATGGTGATTTTGTTTGGGTGCATGATAATCTGAATGATGTGCTGAGTGAATGTGTGAATGCGAATATTGAATTCCTTCCGTATGGTTATACAATGGAAGTTGACATCAATATCCCTGAACGTGTGCATCAGTATTTGAATGACTTTCCGCTTGCTCCTGAAAAAATGTGCCCGCCCAATTCAAAAGTTGAGAAGTTAATGCTCACGCATTACAGTAAGAAGAACCATGTTCTTCACTGGAGACTTCTCAAGCTGTATATAGAATTGGGTGCAGAAGTTGAGTGTATTCATAGGGCAATTAAATTTAAACAAGCACCTATTTTTAAAGAATATATACAAAGAAATACAGATTTACGCTCAAACACAAAGTGCGAGCTTTATAGAGATTTGTATAAATTATTTAATAATAGCCTATATGGGAAGTCCGTTGAGAATTTGAAAAAACGGATGAATTTGAGGCTATGCAATTCAGCTGAAAAGATGATTGTATATGCCTCAAAACCGACTTTCAAAAAGTCCATTAAAATAGTGGATGATTTGATTGCTGCTCATCTGAACAAAGATTCTATATGTTTAGACAGGCCTAGCTACATTGGCCAATCAGTACTAGACCTGTCTAAGCTGCGGATGTACCAATTACAATATAATGAATTGGCAAAATATCGATCAGAATTCAACTGTGATATAAATATCGTTGCTGGCGACACTGATTCGTTTTTTCTTGAGGTTAAGCACTGTAAGCTTGACATTCTTTTGCCGGCAATGATAAGAGACAACCTTTTAGATACCTCAAATTACGACCCGGCACATCCCTTATACTCGAGGAAATTAGATTCTGTGATAGGAAAATTTAAAGATGAAAGCAAAGGTCTCGGGTATAAGGAGTGGGTTTTCTTAAGACCCAAGTGCTACAGTTTATTAGGTAAATCTGATACAATGAGGGCTAAGGGGGTGAAGTTGTTGGGGACTGACATCAAACATCAGTCTTATTTGGATTGCTACAATAAAAACGTAGTTTTCACAGTACCTCAAAGTAGGATAGGGACGCGGAACCATCAGCTGTACACATTTAAAAACAGTAAAATCGCTTTGAGTAATAACGATGATAAGCGATTGTGGGTGGGGAAAAATACCAGTATCGCATTTGGGCATTATTTTGGGGTTGATGCAATAGTTAGTGACCAAGTTAATTTCTTGGATGAGCCGCTTTTCGGTGGTTCGAGCCCCAGTTTTGATGACTCTACCGAAATCAGCGATAATGGACAGCTTTTCGGTGGTTTGAGTCCTAGTTTTGATGACTCTACCGAAATCAGTGATAATGGACAGCTTTTTGATGGTTTTAATGAAGATAACATTGATATTGATGATGTGTATTTATCAGAATAATAAATGTTTTTAAAAAACTGATTTTCTTACTTTGGAATCTTATTTATCTAGAAAACTTGTAATAGTTTTCATTTTTATTATGAAATTAGATATAATTTTTTATAATTTTAATTTTATAATTACATTTTTATTTTTTCATGCAAAAACCGCAGCGTGACGAAACGTGAAATATTACTTTATAGAGGTTTTAAATGTGATAACACTATGTATTTATTTTTATAATTAAATCTTTGTTTTTTATGAAGTTGTTTTTGTAAAGTTGTTTTTGTTTTTATATATATATTTGTTTAATATATTATTATTATTATTTTTATTATAATTAATATTATTAATATTAATAATTTTATAAGTAATAAGTATTTTAATATTAATTTTTATAAGTAATAAGTATATTAATAATAATAATTAAAGTTTTATAAGTATATTAATAATAATAATAATAAATAATACTATTAATATTAATAATTTTATAAGTAATAAGTATTTTAATAATAACTTTTATAAGTAATAAGTATATTAATAATAATTTTTATAAGTAATAAGTATATTAATAATAATAAATAATACTATTAATATTAATAATTTTATAAGTAATAAGTATATTAATAATAATTTTTATAAGTAATAAGTATATTAATAATAATTTTTATAAGTAATAAGCATATTAATAATAATAGTTAAAGTTTTTATAAGTATATTAATAATAATAATAATATTAATAATAATAATAAAATAATTTACAAATATATACTACTTATTTTTTATAAGTAGTAAATTTAAATTTAAAAATGTTTAAAAATAATATGACCTTGACCTTGAATGACCTTGACCTTGAATGACCTTGAAAATAAATGTACTTTTAAACATAGAAAAATTTTTGAAAAAACGATGAGTCATCCAATGACCTTGAATGACCTTGAAAATAGATGTACTTTTAAACATAGAAAAATTTTTGAAAAAATGATGAGTCATCCAATGACCTTGAATGACCTTGGAAATAGATGTACTTTTAAACATAGAAATTTTTTTGAAAAAATGATGAGTCATCCAATGACCTTGACCTTGAATGACCTTGAAAATAGATGTACTTTTAAACATAGAAAAATTTTTGAAAAATGATGAGTCATCCAATGACCTTGACCTTGAATGACCTTGAAAATAGATGTACTTTTAAACATAGAAAAATTTTTGAAAAAATGATGAGTCATCCAATGACCTTGACCTTGAATGACCTTGAAAATAAATGTACTTTTAAACATAGAAAAATTTTTAAAAACGATGAGTCATCCAATGACCTTGAATGACCTTGACCTACTTTTCCATGACATTGAATGACCTTGACCTACTTTTCCATGACCTTGAATGACCTTGAATGAGTCATGGTCTTTGTTTAAAAATTTTGATGAGTCATCCAATGACCTTGAATGAGTCATGGTCTTTGTTCTAAAAAATTTGTACTTTTAAACTTAGCGCAAAAAAAAATTTTTTGGGGGGGGTGGGGGGTATGTGAGCTAGAGGGCCTGTGAGCTAGAGGGCCTGTATCCCACTACTAGTATATGATCTAACTTTTTCATAGTGAAACAAGATTACTTTTCTGGATGCCAATTCAGGCTTTTTTGCTCGATAGCTGCATTTAACTTATCGAGCTAGTGGCAGTACACATTCGCAGTGATCGTTTGTCCTTGTTTCAGCACATTGTAATACACTGGTCCTTTTCTATCCAACTATAAACCGAGTAGAACTTTCTTTTGATGAATATCTGGTTTTTAAAGAGTTTCTGGTGATGCTCCAGGTTTGAAGTAAACTTTTCTCTTCTTTCTGTTCTTGTAAAGAATCCATTTTTCATCTCCAGCAATCAGTTTATCCAGAAACGGCTCCAAATTATTTCTAATAAGATGTCTTATACGGTCACAAAAGTTTTATTCAGTCAAATCGTGTGGGATTTAAACGTCGTGCTTCAAGACTGTTACAAACTCTTATTTTAATATTTTGTAAAAAGTTGTTAAAAGTTAATAATTTATAAAATTCAAAAAATATCCAGATGTCAATTTCGCTTCGTTGTTCAAAATGACTCGTATATACCACTGGTCAAATGCATGTTGAATTGTATAATTTGATGTGTGTCATTTTACTGAGAAAATATATTTAAATCACAATAAGAAATTTTATTAAAGTTAACACAACATAAAAATAAAATTAGTTCAACCTCGAAAACAAAATTTGCACACAAGGGCGATACTAAAATTTCAATGTAAGTATTTGGCGAAAAATTTTCAATTCTTCTTTATAGTTTAAATGTGTTTATTCATATTCTGGACAATTAATTACAAATTATTAAAAAAGTATTTATTAAAATTTATATTAGTTTGAATTTCTCTATTTTCCAATCAAAATTACTAAGAAAACAACTAAATTTTCCAAATTTTATTAATTTTTGAATTTTAATAACGCTAATTACTAATAATTATTAGTAATTATTAATGCTAATGATCGTATAAATTTTATAGTTTAACTATTTATAATTTGGGTATGAAGTAATTATAAATAATATTTTAAAGGATTTAATTTTTATTCGACATTTGTAAATATTTGTTTTAATTAAAACTACTTTGAATTTCTTTATAGAAATATTCGAAGTAATTAAAACGTTAATTTGCTAACAATTAATCTTTAAATTTTATGAATTTTGATGGAGGAAATAACGACAAACTAGCCAATTTTCTGGTTAATGATGTTTCCCACAAGTAAGCGATTTATTATTATTAATTAAAAAAATATATAACTGATGCGAGTTATTAAATTCGAGGAATAGGCAGTTTATATTTATCAATGATGTAATTATTTAATTTGAATTTATAAATACTACTTATTAAATAGAACTAAATAATATGTTACTAAAATGTTTGAAAAGAACCTGAAAGTGAATTGTTATCTTTGATTTATTATATAATATATTTAACTGATAAGTAGATTATATTTCCGAAAATTTAGGTGTCTAATTTGTAAAAGCAGATGATTAAAAATCAAAGTTGCATTGCTGGTGAAGTTAAAGGTGAACAATTAAATAATAGCAAATAAATTTCGCTAACTCATAATTCCTTTTATTTATGCAATAATAATTTTAGTAAAACCTGTCTGTTTGAGCATGTTATTAATAGTTCATCGATTATTCAAGCTACTTGTGCTGAATTTTGAAGCTGTAGAAGCTTGCTTATATTTTAATAGTGGGCATAAATTAGTAATGGCTATAATGACGGGCTCATTATGAAGCTAATTGAGTTATTTGCATACTGTAATTGTGGACTAAATTAAATTAATTTTGAGGAATTAAATTGTATAATTGTGTTGACTTCCAGGCAATGTTCTATGTACTTTATATATTATGATTCGCTACGAGGTGATGGTATGAGATTCCTGACTACCATCACTGTATAAACGTGCCGCATGTGAATAATATAAATGTAATTTTTGACGGGTGGAAATTTAAAATAGTATATTGTAGTTTTCAATTATTATTCATAAATTAACAATAGAACAATTAAACATATATTGGTTTAACAGAGCCAAATCTAGAGTTTACGCGCCTATGACAAACATTTAAAATGGCACCTACTATCACAACAATAAATAATTCAAAAAATTAACTTCCCATTTTTAATTTTTATCTATTTCAAATCTTATTATAAGAAATAAAGGTAACCTAAATTCAACATAGCTCATCAATTTGGAATTAATGCATTTGTTGATTCTCAACAAATTCAATGCTTAACAAGTTTTTAAATTTAATTTTTCTTTATTTTTTCCAAATTCGTTGATGATATCATCAAAATTTGTTTCTTCAAACAAATAATACTCTATTGACAATATAGCTAATCCACTTAAGCGACCTTGTTTTTAATGATCTTAGGATTGCTAAAACTTCTATCTCCACTAGCCACATACCTACTGAAACAGTTAGTAACATAAATATTTGGAAATGTTTCACACAAATCAAGTGCTACAATTTCCTTTAAAGTTTCAAATTGACGTAAGTAGACGGATGTCACCGCTAGACCAAAACATAGAAAATTTTTCTATGCTGTGTTGGACGTACAGGAGCTTTGAACTACGGTATTATTCATCTTATTGATCTGACCTTCACTTGCAAGTTGATTTACCTGATACGTCGCACGATTTTAAAAACCATTGCGCACCCATGACCGAAATCATGTTGGAACTGTGCACAACAGCCGAATGCCATTCGAGCAGGTGAGCGTTGCTACCAACACTACTCCTCGAAGGACCTTCGTCTTTCCCGGATTACTAGCTGCCACTGGAAGGACTTACGCTTCTGCTTATAAACCAATATTAAATCCCTGATTTCCGCCTAATTCCGTTAGGAAACCATGGAAAATGATTATGTCCAGTATATACTTGCAAGCACCTCCGATCTCCATCGCCGTCAGTACCTCGCTTTCCGAGTTATAAATGAAGCGGAATATCATTTAACAACAACAAAAAAAAATAAATAAAACAAAATGTCAGGAAACATTATAAATAAATTGTATTGGTTAAAACAAAACTAAAACATTGAGTCACTCTACAAGACAGACAAAAGAAAGCAGATGGTTAGCATTATGAATGTTCTCGATTAGCAGTGAAGTCAACGATCTAATCTTCCTCGGCGTTCATATCCGTGGGAAGGCACCTTCTTTTTGGTGGGCGATACGGCGGGGGATCTCCTCGGAATTCATCATTTCTCCGCGAGGACGGTCCTGCGATTTCGCCTCGGGGGCCGACATTGGGAACTTCGCCCGTGAGGATGGCGATTTCATCAATACCCAATTCTAAATGAGTAAGAGCCCGTATCACCTGAGGCGGTTCATTCTCCTCGTCCACTAAGTTAATGTGGATCGATTCCGGGGGGAGGAGAACATGACCCGCGGGGCATAACAGATATCCGGGTCGAGCCCCGGGGTCTCAAATTCTCGGTACGGAGGTGGTAGATCGTCAATTCGATATACGCTCTCTGTTGATCTTGCTTCTCGGAGCCGCGTTTCTTCTTGCCGGCGTCGATCCCGACGTCGCTTGTTTCGATTCGGCCGGTGGCGGGCCGTAGGGGCGGCAGAATTCGCCGGGGTTTCCGCTGGCAGAGAGGGCGGAGGATTGGTGACCGATGTAGAGATACTGGCTGTCGACGCGGGGGGATTCTCGACGTTGGGGAGATGATAAGCCGAGTTGTCCGGCTCGGACGGTCCCTGGGACGTGAACTCGAAGCTCCACGTCCGTAAATGCTCGTCTGAGCGCCACTGACTGTTCGTGGATCAGCAGTCGCTGGCTGCGTGACTCGACGATTAGTTCGTCACGCGCCTGGGTGAGCCTGAGGATCCTTTGCCTGAGCTCCCTGACGGTTTCCGGTGGATCCCAGGTTCCCTTTATTCGCTCATACTTAGCTTGAAGATCGCCATTTTGAAGCTTCAGGTCCTCATATTTATGCCGGATCGCCACGATTGATGGGGGCAGGCGGGGAATTCTTGCTGGCTCGTCGTTATTCTTCATGCTAAAAGGCGAGGGAAAAAAAATAAAAACAAACAAAAATTGGGTTTTATCGAGAGGTGGAGTGTATAGACGGCGAGTCGGGAAGGGGCTTGTAGCGTTTAAATGTTTCATGAGGATGGTGAGGTTCTTGAAGAGTCTCTACTTGACTTCATCCCGCACAGGGGCAAAATATGTAGAGATCGTCAAAGATCTCGCGTCGTAAAACTGCCGTTGGTTGATATCCTAGAATTTAAATTTTTCACGTTTAGGGTACGGGTTTTGGCTTCCCTGATGCGGGGTGTATTCACCACTATCCTCCGCGTCCATCAACCTGGGATTGGTTTCTCGTTGTCACGGTCAGTCATCACCCAGTAATTGGTTTAATCAAAAAAAAATTTTTGCCTTTGACTGAATTCCCTAACTAAATTTATTAAGGTCCACGGCTTGATTTATGGGCCGGACAGTAAATTCCGCCATACTGCAACGAGTTTATCTGCGTTTGACTGCGTAACCGAGCCTAATTAATTGATGGGTAACGCCTAACTTGAAACTTCTAGCTTAGTTATTGGAATTTAAGATTTTCCCAATCCGGCTTGTTCAGCTTGGTTTCCCTATTATATGTGTTTGGGGATTTAATTTGGCTTGCTTCAAGTTAATTTGCAAATTTTCACGGGTGTTAATTCATTTTAACGGCATTGGCCAGTTTATGTTCTAACTACCATCATTTGAAATCATCATTTACGATCGTCAATGAGTTCCAAATTTTATCTGATAAATTTATAAATTTTACTTGGTTGTTATTTCAGTTGGAATGTTGGCGTCGTTAATAATTATATTAGCAATGAGTTAAGTTATTCAAATAGCAAATAAAAAATAAAATATAATGCGACCGTAATTATCTCTTTATTAACATTACGGGATTTTAATAAATTTTGCACTAACTAATCCATGACTTGGCTGAGTTTGGCTGGAATTTAGTTCATCAAAAGGTGCGATTTTAATTTTGTTATATTTAATCATCCACAAAAAAAATGCATGTAGACTATAATTTAACAAAAGGGTAAATCGTTATTTGAGATTACGCTAAAGAACATTGGGCGGGTGAAGCTTTCATTAGAAATTTCGCGTGGAAACACCTGGAAAATAAACTCGCTGTTAATGGTTAATTAAACTATTATCGTTTTTTTAGAATTAATATAAGTTATAGAGATTTTAAATACAAGTAATATATAGAGACTTACGATTTTTCTCAGTAATTTATGAGTGCAGAAAAAATTTAATTCCAAGATCTTCTTAAAGGTATAACGCTTATCGATAATTAGCAAATTTATCGATTTGTGCCAATATAATGGAATTCTCACCTAGCCTGTCCGTGCATGCCACGGTAATCATATAAGGTATGCGTCCCCACTCAACCATGAAGATTATAGATTTTATAGTATTGGATTTATTGAGACTCTCTAACGTAATCAGATTTTGGAATTTGCATTGCAGTTAGTCATGGAATTCTAATGCACTTAAAGCATGGAGTCTTATTGTAGTCAGATCTTGGAATTTTATTCTCTTTTCTCCATCTCGCTCTCCTAACTACGTGGACTCCTATTTCAACTATCGCGTGTTCTTTACAGAGATTTGTGGTGGATATCTCGCTTATCTGGTAGTAATGGTTCTCTGAAGGTATCGCTTTATTCAAGGACCTCCTTATTTCAGTTCCGGTGGTCGACTAAGATCAACAGTGCCGCTCTCGTATGCCGTGGAACATCCATCGAAGAGTGGTAATCATTTTGTATTATTCTGTTTTCTATGTTTTAAATTTTAAATAAATTATGCTGTCATTATTTTCCTTTATATGTTTTCTAAAATTTTACGTAGGTCTTTTATTATGATCGACTTAATCCTCATCCCTGCTACCCGTGATCTACTTCTGAATTTTTGTTCGAACACAAAAAAAAATCTCTGATCAATACGTGATCTGGCCTAATTTCCCCTAATTATAGTCATCCGCACTTCCGTGATTTTAAAACGACTAAGGGTTTTCACCCACTAGCCGGCACACGGTCCGTCCCATGAACCATCTATTGCAATACAGTAATCATATATAAATTAGAGGGTTCGAACATATATATATATATATATATATATATATAATATATATATATATATATATATATATATATATATATATAAATGTGGAGTCATTAAGACGATTAAATGAAACGTTAGGCATCAAAAGGTTTAATTTTAAAACAAATGAAAAACATCATAATAAAAATTTACAAATCAAAGAAAACTCCTTACGTATTTTTCAAATCGATGATCCTGTATAGAATTCAAATTGTTTTTGTGAAAAGCAAAAGATTAAAAGTAATGAAATTCATCACTGTATATATACTAATTTCATGCGTGTGTGCGACCAATAGGCGATTTTTCGCCATTGTTAGGGCTTTTTAATTATTTTATTACTTTAAGATTATTTTTATTATTTTTTGTATATTTTTCTTTATTTTTTGATATATAATTTATATTATATTTGGATTTTATTTTTATCATTATTTTCTTGTAATATTATTTTTAGCCCTTTTTATTTGTTTTCTGGCCGCCACTTCTGCCTATGTTTTTTCTAAACCTTATTTTGCAAGGTTTTGGCAGTTTATTTTATTTCTTTGTATGTTTCTTTTTGCATCTGTAGGCATTTTTCGGAATTTTAATTAATTATTTGTTTTATTTAATTTTTGTTATATTTTTAATTTGTTTTAATTATTGTGTTGTTTATTGATTTTTGGTATCTTTGTGCGGTGCATGTTTATGTACAGTGATTCGTTCCATCACTTCCACTCTTTGACTTTAATTTTAATTTTTATTTTTTTGTTTAACTTGTGGCTCTGAGCCCAACAGCTGAAAAGTACATTTTTTCTCAAGGTCATTCAAATTTTTTCAATGTCACGGATTTTTTAATCATTTTTAATTTATATTATATCTACTTACTTTTATAAGTAGTATATATTTTGTAAATATTTTTTATTATAATTTTTTAAATATTATTTTTATTATTAATATTATTATTATTATTGTTATTATTATTTTTTATACATATTATTAATATATTTACAAATATATACTATATTAATTTTATTATACTAATAAAAACTATACCAATAAAATACATTATTATTATTGTTATTATTATTATTATTAATAATATATTTTAATAAAAAAACTCTAAATAAAAATATTATTAATACTATACTAATAAAACTCTAAATAAAATTATTATTAAAATACATTATTAACAATAAAACATAAATATGTCATCATTTTTTCTATCAAGATCTATTTTTCCTCGAACATAAAAATAAAATGATGATTATTATTAATACTATACTGGTGGGTTACTGGGTTTCGCTATTTGTTTGAATCTCCCTATTGTTACCCCGGTAACGCCATATAAATATTTTCTAGCTACCACTCGGCACCCCATTGCTAGGCAACGTTGGAAATGTGTTCGAGTGGGCGGATTGTCCGCAAAAAGTGAGCGCTATTACTAGTGCTGTAATTGCTCGGACAACCCTCGGGTTCAACGAGCTGTCGATGGAAGACCTATGCTCGCTTTGTAATATCCCCTGTGTAAGTAGTTTCGAAATCAGCATCAGGGTGATGAGTGTTAGCTGTGGTAGTGGTGTGTCTAGAGATGGAACGACATTTATCTGACGAAGCGAGGATACTCATGAAATTTCTGTAGGGTTTTTAAACATTCTTTGCACATAAAATATCACTTTTAAACGATCGAACAATATTTATAATGTAATTAAATTCACGAACAACACAATATAAATTAGTTGAGTTTATTTGCCAGGCGGGCGGCTCTGTGTCTGGCGCGTTCCTTGCGCCCCGGCCTGTATCCCCTTGAGGGTGTAGTAGATGGAGTCACAACGGGCGTTGGATTGTTAGTTGATTCCCGGTACGCCAATTGCGATGGGGTGAAGACAAGAGGGTAGGTCACTGCCTCTCTCTCCCGACTGGCGGACAAGGCAACTTCCAACCCCCTTATCTGCGTCCGGAGGTTCTGATTTAATTGTCGTTCATCGGCCCAACCCTTTTGAGCGGCAGTGAGTCGATGATGGAGGGGTTTAAGTTTCACTGGATCCACCCAGGTGGACTTTATTTGTTGGACCTCCTTCGTGAGTTGTATTATCTGCTCATATAGAGCCTTGTTCGATTGTTGGGCACGGGACAATTCTTTCTGTAAGAGTTGAATAGGCTCCATTTCTAATAATATGAATAATTAAAGGTTTGATATTGCAAAAGGACCATATTTATACGAGTTACATTTAAACAAATAGACAAATAAAGAAATTATTTACGTTATAAAAGAATGTAAACCAATTATTAAACGGACACTCAATTTATTTATTACAAAAATCATTTATCAAAATTTAAGTCTTCAACTAGTTTATGATGAGATGGATTAGGGAAAACCCTTCACCCATTCTTCTGGCGTATAACCGGAGATGGTCATGATCGGCCGCCGGACGTCTCGAATCCGGGCCGTTGCTAGTCGGGAGGCTCGAGCGGTAGTACCTTGTCGAGGGTGCCAGTAGTTGTTGGTGATCCGACCCGCCAGTAGGTCCTCCTCGACGTTCGCCAGATACTGGTGAGCCCGGACCACTTGTACGTCCACCTGTCGTTGGTGGGCCTCCAGTTGCTCGAGAAGATGCTGAGCTTACCGACGGATTTCCTCGGTCGGACTCCACTCTTCGGCCACCCATTGGTCGCGATCGTATTCCGTGGTGTCGACTAATTGAAGTCTCGACGGGGGAAACTCTGGGCATCTCTTCTGCCGGAAACGTCCCCACGCCCATCTCCACCGATCCGTAAGGTGAGTTGAGATGTAACTCCTTGAACTAAGTTTTTCTGAATGCAAAAATCATTAACCGCGTGTATGTAATTTTATCAAAAACAATGAATAGATGAATAATTACACAATTTGGATTTACTCCCGTGTGAAACCATACTGGGAATTCAAAACTGTCCAAGCCTCTTTGTCAAATAAAAAAAATCTTACGGTTCAGTGGGTCATTTACTCTAGTAGTTAACATTTAATTATTTCCATTTTCTTTACTGTGGTATATTTTTCGGCAATATATATATATATATATTTTTAATTGATTTTTCAAATATCCTATAGTGAATACAATTGATTAGTTGTAAATAATTGGTTTTATTTATTACCCACCATTATATATATATATAATTGTTATACTTTTCATATTTGCTATTAAAAAATAATTTTCCTTTATTTAAAACATAGAGTAAATAATTGTCTAACACGACTGGCGAAATATTACTAAAATTTGTCAGTAGAAATATTTTATAACAAAAGTGGTCTCTTCATTCTCGAATAGAAATTAACATTTTACTGAAAAGAAACACGACTAAATTTTCATTATGTTTAATTAATTGTATGAATTTCAAACGAAAATAATGATAACAAATTTACTAGTTACATATGTTCATTGGATAAGCTCTTTTTCTAATAAAAATCGATTGAAAATTATTTTTAATTAAAATATTGCATTGAGATATAATTAATAATTTTGTGAGAAACTCCTGGCAATTTTACATGATTAATAAAATAATAAACATATAGCATATTGACAAGCGACATGTGAGTAGGTTTGATGGTGATAATGGTAATTACGAGATGAACAAAACTAATCTTAATATAGTGAGGTGAATAAATTCTATGGGGGGTCGTGATGTCAAAATTTTAATGGGCTAGATCCAATTGATCAAGGATCGAATTAATAATGATGAGATGTTATTTACGCAGGGAACAAGGTGAATGATTTTTATAATCAATGATAAAAACATGTTAAGGGTGACAAGATTATCATTAATATATTATGAACGTATACGGAGATCATTTAAATATTATGAAAGTTATTTATGATTATCACTAGTTATCGTTTATTAATCAAATATATTTTATGAAATTCTTACCCTCCGTTGTCATATCCAGATTTGTCGTGACCTCTTCGCTTGGTATCTTAGGCGCTGATTCTACATTATCCAAAATTTGTTGAGAATTCATGTTAAAAATCCAAAAGTTCTGTTAAATGGTAGTTGTAATTACACTTTTATTGAATCGATAGAGTGGGTATACGTACTTCCTGTTGAAATTATTTACACACTGTGCCAGATAGTAATTGATAAAATTCGGTTTATTTGTTTGTTGAAAATTGTATCAACATGAATTCTCAATCGACGGTGAATGTTTATACTGAATGACGTGGTAATTTCGATCGGGTGCATCGAGATTCGGTTCGTTGATTTTATTTAGAGATTCGCCATATATTTTTTGTTTTGGGGAAAAGATTTTGTCAACTTCCTCAAAATTGGCCTCTGGCAACGTGTACATTTTTATTATCGATTTTTTCTTTTAACTCCTTTTAGTGCATTAATTATGGATATTATGAAATTGTTAACGCCATCCTAAATTCGAGCTGGTGAGCGGGACCCTATATGAGATAGTTAATTGACGAGACTCTGTCTTCTTGGTTGTACAGGTGATAAATGAAATTCAATCCCTATTTCCATTCAGACTTCATTGGGGTCTCTTCGGTTATTTTCACGAACGGTGAAGATTTGGAAATTGTATTGCGTAGACTCTCGGGACGTATCGGGAGTTTTTATTATTTATGGGTATGGTTTTGTAATTGTTCTTAGCACATTTAGGGATCTTAATCAAAACAAAATTATTTAGTTTCAACCTGTGAGAGTTAATCAAGATCCTATTATTCGTCCGGGACTTTCCGTTGATTTTTACAACGGGTTCTGCTTCTAATAGATTTGGATATATTTTATTCTATTGAATTGATCCAATTTGAACTTTCTATGATCTGATTATGCCCCTTGGGTGGCGGTTAGTAGGTTGTAGATAATTATGATGATTTTGGGGTTTCGTCTTTATTCTTCTATGATCGTTATTTGGATTTATAGTTTATTTGGGTTCGCACGGTCAATTCGGTTATTAATAGTCAAAAGAGGTTGTTTCATATTTAGAACGGTCGGTTAAATTATTTACAATTTATGAATATCTAGCTTTATAATATTATTTAAATTTTTCAATTAATTCAAGAACTATAACAACGATTTCGTTTATAATTCCCCGTTACCTTCCCTCAATTGGCCTTAAGCGCACTGTTAATATTATATTTAATGAGTGCCCACTGGACTACTCGGTGTGGTGATTTTGAGCCATGTGTAGAATAATTTAGGTCGAATTTAAAGAAAACTAGAAACGAGGAAGTAGCCAAAAGACCCCTTCCTTATTTCTCCTTTCTTCTATACGGAATAATATTGACGTTCCAATCCCTACGTTCCGCACACAGGGTCTTCACGGGCACAGATCATCGGCGATATTCCACGCACTTACACGAATCTGGATAATATGTGGATTTTATTAACTTGTGATGTGTCTTGGCTGTGGGCCGGAAAAATCTCGACAAAATAAAATAGTTAATTTATGAAAAACAAACTGATTTTGTGTATTATAAATATTTATTAATGTATTAAAAACAACATAACAAATTACTTGCCAAATCATCATACTAAAATAAAAATACATCTCTCCCCACGCCGATATCCAAGCAGAGCTCTACCGAGGTTGCGAGGACGGGACGTGGAGAGAGAGTTTCCAAATAAAAACTCTCGCTCACCTAAAATAGATTCAAAATAGGTTTTTTTTAAAAATAGCTAAAAATTTTATTTCAAAATTGGTTAAATTTTATGTTAAAATGCATCGGTATATAACCTATTTTCTGTCTCTAACCTCGCGTGTTCTTTTTGATTTAGTAAAACAAAATTTGACCTTGATATTTTCTAGTGTATTCTAATCTTTATTTTTCTTATTTTCTGATTTATTTTGATAATTTTTTATTTGAAATTTTTATTGAATTATTTCTAATTCAAATTCTTGATTTAAATTTCATTTTCATGAAATTTTCATTCTTGTTAAATTATCAATTTTTGGTTGAATTTGTTGTGTTTTCATGTTATGTTTGTGTTTGTATCGTGCGGTTCTTGTTGCATTTTGTTATTATTTTAATTTATTTTTATGTTTATTATTTTATATGTAATTGCTTTTCTCATATTTTGCTAGGTTTAGTTGATGTTTTCATGGGTTTGATTTTAAAGTTGTAGGTTATATTTGCATGTGTGTTATCGATTCATTTAAACATTTTTCAAGGCCGTATGTGTTCTGGCCCAACATAAAACACTCGGGGGTCCATAAAATTGCGACCCGCAATTTCAATTGTCTTTTCAAAATGATATTTTCATACACAGTTTTATTTTCAACATTCACATTCATAAAAAGTGTTTACGGTGTAACTCAATATCAAGATAAAGATGGACTTAAGGTCCGACTACTGTATGCATGATCAAATAATTAAATGAAGTCGAATAGTATAGTTTTGGATCAGTTCAAATCAATAATAATAAATGTAAATCAGTTATACTTGGTCTCGAACGAATCACTGACGGCTTGGGTTTCACTTTCAAGCTGGATTTCTCTTTGGGTTGATTTTGATGGGTGGCTGATAGAGATATGCGAGAGTTTCGATGTTTCGTTGGTTTTTCTGATATTTCGGATCTGATTGACAATTCTAAATTTCTGAATTGGGGTATTTCGCCTTTGTTGGCTTTTTGTTAGGCCGAGAATAAGACAGCATATTAGGAGTATAATATTTGATGTTATACTGAGTGGTAGGATAAGTTCTAATAATAGGATTGCTGAATTAGATTCACTTCTCTGTTTGACTTGCTTTTCTTGTTGCTTTCTGATTGACAGGACGATTTTTTGAATTTCTCGGATAGGTTTGTTATTGGGGTTTGTTTTAGCTTTCTCTTGGATTTGTTTGATGATTGTTTCCAAGATTTTCTTTATCTCCAGGCTCTCATTTTTTATTCTGGATATTTCGTCGTTGTTCTTTAATAAGGTTTGTATCATCGCTTGGGTTTTTTCGATATTTTGTTTTAATTCGTCCTTGTTCTCTTTTGTGGGGCATTGAGTGCATTGAAGGGTTATCTGTTTACATTCTTCATTTTCGGGATTTCTGCAGATCTCTTTGAAATCTGCACAGGTGCTGTCTTCTCTTCTGAAATGTTGGGTTTTCTCGCATCTCTCCAAAGGGTTCTCAGTACTACATTCTCATTGTTATTATTATCATTGCTATCCATAACGTTTGGCTCGTAGTTTTCATTTCTAATATATATCGGTCAATTTCGTATTTATTTACAATATTATCAACTATATACAGTGGAGTTTTAGCCCTTTTTATTCTTTTTCTTTTCTCGGGGTTGAGTATATTTCGCACTCCTCTTTAGTCCTACTCTCTGAAAACCTCATTATCAGGACTTGGGCTTTTATTAATCGCTCGGTTAGTTTTGGGAGTTCTTTTAATCGCTCCTTATTTTCTTTAATTATCCTTTGCTGGTTGTGGATTTTCATTTGAAGGTTGTTTTCTTTTGAGTTGACGTTTGTAATTGATTCGTTTAGTTGTCTGTTTTTCTAGTTTTTGTTTGGATTCCTGGAGTTGTTTTGTTAACGATTTGATTTCATCTTGAGTCTGTTGGTGATTTTGTTTTATTTCTCTGGCTTCTTTACAGCTCTCTTCCAGCTGTATTACATATCTCTGTTCGCTTTTTCTACTGTCTCTCATTCTCTCTGCCTCTGTTTTCCAATAATCCTCCAGGACTAGACGAGTTTTTATCTCGGCTAATTCTCGTCTCAACTGCTCATTTTCTTTCTTTTGTTCTCTGTTATCCACCATACTGGATGCTAGTTTTCGCTTCACTTCATTAACTAACTGTTTTGATTGAATCAGCTGTTGATTTATTCGGGCAATTTCTGATTCTTGCTCCTTCACTATCTCTTGCCACTCTTTTCTTTCGGTTCTCCACTTTTTACTATAATATTTTAATGGGTCTTGTTCGATTGGTTGCACTAGTTGAATTGGACTTGGTATACATTCTCTGTCTTCCATATTCATTTGGGTTTCTGTTTCGTTCGAGTTCATACTAAATATACATTGATTACAATTTTTTGTTTTTACCATTTTTATTATTTTTATCATCTTTTTACACTTTTTACAAATTTTCTCCCTTTTATTTCATACCACCGTTTCGTCCGTCTCCCCGAATCCTTCATCGGGTTCAGCGGGTACTTGGGTTGGTATTTCCGTTGGGTATAACGGCACGAGCAGGATTGGTGGTCGGTTCTGTAGAGTGTTTACCTCTTCACGTAAAGTGTTTGATATTTGTATCTCTTCGTCTAAGAGATAGGTGAGATATTCCACATTTTCCGTCAGCTCTTCTACTTGCGTTTCTAATTGGTGCGTATTTTCTAACGCTTTTAACTTTTCAATCTCTTCTCAGATTCTGCTCATTTTCCTCATACCCTTGCTTTATCGTTTTTATTTGTCCTTTTAATTGTTCATTAACTTCGAGTTGATGTCTCAGCTGGATTTTTTTGGATACCACAACTCCTCGATGTCCATTCACATCCTGTTGGAGTTCTGTTACTCTTTCGTTTAGCTGCTGTTTCTGTCGTTTTTCGTCAGTTAGTTCATTTAGTGTTTCTAATATTTTTTGGTTTAACTGATCGATCCATTTTCTGTGGCTGGTTTCGTTTTTTCTGAGTCTGTTTATTGTATTCTGTCTGATTCGTTCGTTAAATTCCAGTGTTTGTATTTGGTTACTATAGTCATCGAGTGTATGTTTCTGCTCTTCGATCTGCTCCCATAGCTCGCAATCTTCGGTGTTTAGCAACTTCTTGGGTAATCGTCTTACTTCTTTCTTGGCTTCTTGGTATTGTTGTTTCCACTTTCTTGCTTCTAATTTAATCCAGCTTTCTTTATTTTCCGTTTTTATTTGTTGTATCTGTCTTTGTTTAAGGGTATTTTCTTGTTCCAGTAACATCTCTTTGATTCTGGTTTGCTGAAATACTATTTCGTGCTCTAGTTTTACTATGTGATCAAACTGTTTTGTGTTGGCGTCTTCAAATATTTTACATTCTATTCGCCATTTTCTTGCTTGATCCGTTATCTGGGTCATCATTCTCTCTTGCCTGTCATCTCTGGGCTCTCTTATTTTCCTTGATGGTTTTGGCCCTTGGTTTCTCAGTTTGTTAACTTCTCCCTTCGCCTCTTCCCACTTGGCTTTATAAGCTCTTGTTCGGTCCTGCTCCTCGGTTATTTGTTGAATATAGTGTCTAGCGCGTGCTTCCCAGTTATTCCTTGCACGTTCCTTCTCTCCATACCACTTTGTTTTCCAGTGAAGTGCTTGGCGTTTTGCCCATTCTTTGGCTTGTTCCATACTTGTCCTCTTGGTCTTCTCTATTCGGTATTGGGTTCTTATTTGTTCTATTTCTTCTTGCATTTGATTTATGATTTTTATGGTCTCCTCCCCCTTCTTGTATCTCTGTTTCTTTATCTTTTATTATTTCTCGTAATCTTTCTATCTCGCTTTGTTGATCCTGCTTGTCTTGCTCCAGGGCTCGTATCTCTTTTCTTTGATTTATGATTCTGGTTTGATTTTGAATGGATTCTCTCCTTAGCTCTTCCTCTCGTCCTTTGTAATGACATTCGACCGGTATTTTTCATGAGAGACTCGTCTAATGACATATTCTTCAGGAATATAAGTATTTATAAATTTTTCATTGAGGTAAATCGATTATAACTCGTAATTTGCATAGACGATCATCTTCATTAGGTACAACTTCATTATTTAAAAAGTGTAAAAAACGGGAGGGTTGTGCAAATCTCCGCAACGGCATTGTTTTAGGGAAAATGCCAGTCTCAATAATACTTCTCCTTGACCAATAGGATTGGACATTCGCCTTTTTTACTTGTTCCATCAAGATGCATAACGCAAAATATTTCTGAATTTAATTTATATTCGTATCGCTCCAAAACTCTTCGGATTTTTTTAATTTTCGGTTTACATCTCCAATTGTTTGACACGCGTAGCGATTGCTTTCTGTGACAATGTTCTTTTGATAAAAATTTGTTAAGCATTTCTAAAGCTGTGAATGGTTCTCCTACTTCTGTGGTCATTCCAGGAACCCTTGAGTACTGCCAAATTTTGCATTCATTTTCCTTATCTTCCCATGTCCATTCATCATATGTAAAATTTACTTCACGATTTTCAATTTCGCTTTCTTCACTTACTTCATTATTTTCAATTTCACTTTCTTCACTGTCAGATACTATAATTCTGCACCGATTCCGAACAGGACAAACAATTTCCTCACAGTTACTATCTGTATCACTATCAGACGGATGGGACTAAAATAAAAATATAAAATTTTTTTAGCATTATAATAAAATAAAAACTGCTAACTGCAAACCACAAGCATTTCCTTGTAAAAAAAATCAGTACAACATACCTTATCGATTCAGAAATATTTCTTATATCGATAACTCTACGCGATGTGAACTAACTTTATAATTGCAGTTCCAATAATGACGTTACGTCTGTCAGCCAACGTTGCACACACGTCGTTTTTGTTTTTGCGACAAATGCTACCGACGTGGTATACAAGTCACTTACGGTTTTGAAAAAAATCATCAAGGCGTGCCTGGCACGTCAATATAGCGCAAGTGGTTAAAAATGAAATGATTAACAAAGTTGTTTTAATCAATCATTAGCCAATCAGATATCGACCAATCCCGTGATTTCATTTCGTATGTCACAAACAATATTGTTGTACTCTAGATTTCGCAACCCTAATATGACTATTTTGCCACTGGCAAACACGTTAACACACATTGGGTTGTATTTTAAAAGCCTCAGTGCTGGAAATAATTCTGGATCGAACCGTGGACATTTTGTTGACATTATTACTATTATTTTATTATTATTAATATTATTATTATTGTTTTCATACTAATATTATTATTATTATTTATAAAAAAATAATTAAATAAATTTGGCAACGATTTAATTAAACGATAACGCCAATAAAAAACCTTTCTTACAATATATTTCGATAGCACAGCTATCATCTTCAGGTACTCAAAACCAACTAAAAATATTATGAATTAACATTTAATTTAAACAAATTATTTTTTTTTAATTTAATTTTTTAATAAATAAATATTTTTAAAAATATATTTTAAATTAATTTTAAATTTTTTACTTATATTCTAATTTTTTAAAAATTAATGCAATTTAAAATTTTCAATTATTTTAATAATATTAAAAAAACAAACATGATTTAACATACGTAAACTATTTAAAAACATTCAAAACATTCGTAGTCACAGCACTCTGCACATTAATCTTTGGATCCAATGACCTTATCAGAAATGCTTCACATATCACTCGTTCCCAATAACTATTAAAACTTCTCAACAAAATTCTAAAATCAGACATTCCGATATCACTTTTACAGCCTCTATTGTGTTCACTAATATTAGTCAAACCCTTCAATCGACAATGCTCTAGAACTCGAGTACAGAGATGACGGGAAGTCTCTCCAATGTATGTGGCATTACACCTATTACATGTAAATTGATAAACGAGATCAGAACACAATCCAACCGGAGTTTTTGATTTATTAATAAACATATTGCGTACCTTACACGAATTAGAGACGATCTTATACTCTAAATTTCCTATCAGTTTACCCAACTTCCTCTTATAATTTGTAAAGCCTTCAGAGTACGGCAATACTAACACATATTTAGGCTCAATTTTTTTATATCCATTTATACAATCACCCAGATCAACACTCAATTGGATCCAAAGATTAATGTGCAGAGTGCTGTGACTACGAATGTTTTGAATGTTTTTAAATAGTTTACGTATGTTAAATCATGTTTGTTTTTTTAATATTATTAAAATAATTGAAAATTTTAAATTGCATTAATTTTTAAAAAATTAGAATATAAGTAAAAAATTTAAAATTTAAAATTAATTTAAAATATATTTTTAAAAATATTTATTTATTAAAAAAATTAAATTAAAAAAAAATAATTTGTTTAAATTAAATGTTAATTCATAATATTTTTAGTTGGTTTTGAGTACCTGAAGATGATAGCTGTGCTATCGAAATATATCGTAAGAAAGGTTTTTTATTGGCGTTATCGTTTAATTATTATTTATATTACTATTATTATTATTATTACTTAAATATTATTATTTATTAGTATTTGGATTTATTATTATATCATTGACTATATAGTACTATTATTCCTAATACCCCGCTAATACTCCTACTATGGTTTGACATCATTATTATTATGATTTTGTTATCCGAACCGCCAACATCATTATTGATAAAAAATTCCTTTTTGATTATTATTATGATTAATATATTATCATTATTATTATTACTATTATTAATAGTGTTGCCAGCAGCCATGGCTGGATTAATACGATTGCGGTTAATAATATATGATTGTTGATGTATGATTATTAATACCAGGATTTCTACTGTATTGTTGCTATTATTATTATTATTATTATTATCCTTTATAGATTTACATTACCATTACTATCAAACTCATTACTAATTTGCTATCATTACTAGTATTATTATCATTCTAACTATTTCGGACACTGGGAATAATATTGATATTATTGCTAAGCCATTAAGATTATTATTAATATTATTATCATTGTTACTACTATTATAATAAGTTACTCAGGAATGAATATTATTATTACAAAATTTATTATTACTATTATTCAATGAATATTGCTGATGTTAATATTATTAAGATTGTCATTGTTAATAAAAAGTAAACGCATTAAATTTTATTAAAATCAAAGGACATAAAAAATCTTGTCATCTGCACAAAAAATAAAATTGCCATTAAATAATCTCCAAATTTCGGGATTTTCTTCGCAGGTTGTTTCTAAGTATCCTGTAATTTAATGGTGAATGAAATAATTAATAAATGGAAGATCATACTTGGTATCAGACGTTGATCCTAGAAATTGCCTCTTGAGAGGATCTGGCTGGTCTAGGGAACCTAAAATACCTAAAAATATTAGTTAAAAATTATAACGTAGAAGATTACCAATTGTTTGACCTGTTGCTATGACAACGAGCGAAAAGCAAAGGATAAAATATATAAGTATAAGAAAACAAAAATAAAATAAAATAATGTATTTTATATTGTTTTAAAATTTTTTAATTTCCATCTTACTATAAAAAAAGTTTTTTGTAAATCATCTTATGGTAATTTAAATTGGAAATTTTTATATTTGGATTTAGTAAATTTAAATTTTGTGAATTTTAATTAGCTTCTTAAATGGAAAATTGGAAAACGTTTTTTGTGGAAAATATAAATTTCGTATTATTACTATAACATTAATAATATAGTTACCATGCGTCTACCCCTGGTTGTCACAGGCATTGTCAATGTTATTGTTGTTAGTATTTGTTATAATTAGGTGGTTATGAGTACGATGGTAGATGCCTTTAGGACCTATAATGAAATAAAGGGGACATACCCATCCCTTCCCCCATCTAGATGGCATAATACTTACCCTAAAGATATTGTTTAATATATATAATTATATTAACACTCGTTATGTGTAAATTAGAGTTAATAAAAATGAAAATAAAAAGAAATTTTGTTCAGTGGACCCACACAGAAAGATGTTGGAACAATTTCGCATAGCCGGCTATCATCAAACAGCAATAGTTCAAACCCAGAGGGCGGAGGCCATGGTGCGGAAGTGCCGCTACATGGAGCAAACGTGGCTTCGCCCCGAGGCAGCAACCAAGTTAAGAGTAGAAATGGATACATTGAAGACCCAGTTAAGTCAGAAGAATGAAGCGCTGTGGCTGGCCGAGCAGAAGGCCCAGGAGCTTGAGATACAGGTAGCCGAGTGGAAACATAGAGACGACATCCGTACAGGCCTCATGCAGAGTGGTGTCCTGCTATCGACAGAACAGCAGGCCATAGTACTGCGGAATGTCACTGGAAAAGATGACGGCATAAGAACTATGACACCAGGCCCCTCCCGTCCGTCAGGGGATATACCTAAAAGGAACCGCAGGAAAAACCGACCAAGTAAAAAGAAAAGGGAGCGACAGTTTAAGTTGAAACGAGCTCGCCTGTTGGGTCATATTTTGGATGCCAATGGATTTTAATTCTTATACGTTTGGAAATGTTAAGTACCTCTAACTCTGTGATCATATATTTAATTTGACTATAATTTATCAATGTTAATTGTTTATTAATTTTAAATATAATCTGTTAATGTTAACTTTAATTTTGAAGTTGCTATTGATGTTTGGATGGGAGTTAAAGTTGTTGAATACTGGGCATGACATGATCAAACGATTGAGTAAATTATGAATTAAATAGATAGATACGTGAGAAAGGGACGATCAAGTAGAGCATTAAGTCTTCTATGACAGCTCATGAACCCGAGGTGGGTTAGGGCATTAGCAGTTCTTGAGAAGGAGCTCACCTTTTGCTAACCTTCCAACCACTAGTTCACAGTACCAACGTCAATTTTTGACGGGTGATTAGCGGTTCAATTCTTGTGCAGGCGTTGGGTGGGGATAGTAACCCTTAGATAGTTCAAACTATTTTAAGGACCCATCAGTGCCCAGCACTTATTTTTATTAGGCATTTTATTCAAAATAGGTGGCTATTTGGTTTAAATGTCAATGAATACATTTAAATTTCTATTTATCACATTATTTTGCTTATATAAACAAATTTAATTGTTAATTAAATTTGGAATTAATTAACCAAATTAATTAATTTTCTAAATTTGCGGGATTCGGGAATTGGAAAGTTAAGTAATTTCACGTGAAATCCCGTGGGCAACACAATAGAAATGAATAAAGTAATCAAATACATATTTGGTACTTTTTTAAACTCATTTTATCTCAAAACTTGTATTTGTATGTTGTTGTTGATGTTGCAAGTTTTCATCACAATTGAAACTCCATATTTTCAATAATATCAAAAATTATATTTGTGAAATCTTATTGAATCTCATCCCGTAAAATAATCCAAAATTTACATGAAAATAATATTGTTGGATTGAAATCAAACCATTTAAACAAAAAGTTAAAATTTATTACACATTATCTTAAAAATTTGATCTTGAGGGGAGTGGGTATGTGGGCTATACCCTTCATGGTACACTAACAAAAAAACTTTTTTTACATATACAACAATGCAGATCTCCCATTTTTAACTGTTATTTTTAAAGGTAAACATAGGCGTCAGAGTCTCATTTTGAAATGCTTGACTAATTACAAATTAGGTATAATTAAGAAAAAATCGCTGCAAATTTCTAAAAAAATACTTTTTAATAATGAAATAAAAAATTCTACGAGAAATAAATTGTGGGATATTAGATGAAAAATAGTCAAGAAATACCAAAACTAAAGGCTTTCTTTAGCTGAACTATTTTAAAAAGTCTACCATTGAGGAGTTAACCTAATATAAAATTGTTGGGTTATTATTTAGCAAGTCGATTACTCTGTGACTCCTCGTGTCCTTTCTTTATAGATCAATAAGTCAAAATACTACACAGAATATATTTATTGATTCCAAACACAGAATTACAACTCTTCATTTATTTGTATTTATTTTGTTCGCGAATCTATTGTATTTAAGGCCGGTCACTGGATGAAAATTCACCTTTTCTAGACATCAATAGCAATTATTAAACACAAATTGTTCTGATCGTTCAATGACCAGTCTTGTCTGCTTATCAAAACACTTTGTTTCGTGTTCTAATCTTCGACCGTAATCGTGATTAGCTTCTCTACCATTCTACTTTTTTTATAATTTCTCTAAAAACATTTTAAGTAATACTCGGCGATTATTCCCTATATCTGGGTCTAATGTCCTTTAAAATAACCGTGTATGATTAACAAAGACATGCTATTCAAGTGCATGACTAATAAAGACATTAAAATGCTTAAAGCAAATAATAAAGCATACAGTAATAATTAAAAAGGATAGGGGATTTGACCAAAAAATCGACGAAAGGCATAAATATGTAAATATCTTTACTAATAAGACACGCTCGGAGTTCGATCCGTAATTGTTAGTTCAATAATTACTGACAAATAATAACAATAATATTAATATTATTATAACTATTGATGTGTTAATAAATACAATAATCATAGCGATTATCATAACAATTGAAATAATGCGATGAATGATAATAATCTTGATAATGAACAAAGTAATAATAATAAATCTAGTACTAATAATAATAGGAATAATTTCAATTTCAAAAAATAAATATTTTGAAAGCCAATGTATGGACAAATCGATTTTTTAATTTACGTAACTCGATATTTCAATATCCACGGTAACTCGGAATGTGAATGCCACAATTACAGTTCCCGTTGATCTTGATTTCAAACAATTTGGATATTCATGGTTTGTTCCTCATGTTATTCATTAATATTTTTTTCCTTTAATTAAATCCTATGAAATTGCAGTTTTTTCACTATTTTGTAGCATTTATATTAAATATTATCTAAAAATAAATTTATTTTACCTGTTATATAAGATTTTAATTAATTTTTTTATTATTAAATTTATATTGTTTTAAAAAGGATTTATTTATTTTACCTGTTTGTTTTGTGCTTATTAAAATACGGAAATTATTTAATTTAACTTGATCTTCATTTGAAACTGTAAGTGAAAGTCGATTATTCGAAAAATAAATGCTAAAGAACGATAACTTGACAATTAGGGTGCATCACAACTGCATGTCAAAAATTTTTTTGTCTACTTTTGATCTGTCTGTGTTTCTGATGTGTTCCAGTATGATTATAGATAACTTTGGTGAAATATTTTTAACATACGATTTGATTTAAAGGTCCCCCGTAGACAAAATATGATGTCAGTACCCGTTACTAATCGGGATGCAGCCTTAAAAGGCTTAATGTTGGAGACTTATTCAAAATTAAGTGTTGATGTGTGAAGGGCAAGTTCTTTTCTGGTCAAAACAATTAGAAAGGACAAAAAACTTATTTTTTTATCTCGCATAACACAATTATACATACGAAAAAGTCACCAAAAGGACGCAAATATAATATGTAAACAGCTGAACTGAACTGATGTACATGTTTATGGAGTAAATCGTTTGTTTTACAGTATTCAATCATCATTATTAGATCAATGCAATTACATGTGTACTGTGTAATCCTGAACAGTCACAAATACGATTGTCAATATAATTACAGTTTTTCATTTTTGAATTTTATCTGTCAACGAAGATTTGGATGCTCTTGACGGTCTTTCTCAACGACCTGAAGTACATTCTGGAAATGTTCATCCGAACGAGCAGTGTCAACAAAATCTGATGATAGCTTGACGCCTCTTTCTGCACAATCGTTGACGACATTAACTGCTGCCACATTTTTAGCACTGTTCATGTATGCTTCCGAATTATTCCATTCATTGACAGGAAGTTCCAGAAAGCTTGAATCCAACTGCAAGCGGTATATTGTAAACCATGAATCTTCTCCGACCAAATCACACAGGCACGTAGACGCATTGATGGATGTGGGGAATTTTGGTTTCCCCAACCGTTACCAAACCGATTCAATGGCGCTTGAAGTTCAATTGATGGTTTTATCTTTATCAAGGCACCAGCCAGCGCTTCTCGTTCAGATCGTGGCGTGCAATCGCTGAACAGCGCTAGTGGGACCATCTCAGCCGTTAAATAACAACGATGTCGCTGGAATGCCCGAACGGCTGATTGTGAGATTAACTTGTCTATGGCTTCATATTCCAGAAGGTGTTTGTACAGCTGGAGGTCATTCCATGGAGCATCTACAGTTTTCTTACAGGTCAACCACCATACAATATACACGTGAGTGAAAAATGTGACAAATACACGTATCTTGCTAACTTGGTGACGTGTCGTAATTGTGCCTGGTGGCAGTTCGCCAATCTGATTCTCACAAAGTGCTATCTTGATACTATAGATCAACTTGGCCATCCAGCGTGCTTTGTGCAGTGCTCCTTGTCTTTGGAGTGTCACCACACCAGCCTTGGCAGACAGATAAAGAAGTGCAAGCTCAGTGAACTCATGATAATCATCTCGCAAAAATTCGATCTTTCCAGTTGCAACAGCAACCACCTCATCCTTCATTTCTGCTAACAGTTGTTGTGCTTCAGTGTTATGATCAGCTGGGCAAAATGGTCGGATTTGACTGGAATCATGTAGCACCAAGTCCCAGTTAGTTCGCAACCTGGCGAACAATGTCACATCTGGTAACCTTGATGCTTCAATCTTCAAAAACATGAGAGAGGACCACTTCACCAATGTGATGGCGACAGCCTGACCACAGGACTGCACGTTGCAATTTGTCCTGTATGGCAATGCAAGCAGCAGTCAAATGGCACGTATTCGAGCTGGTTGTGTCAAATGTCATATTGACGATTCGGTTCGCACAATGCCGCTCGGTCATTAGCTTCATTGTTAACTCAGTAATGATTTCTCCGCATGACTTATCTGAGGCTTTGTAATAACTAGGCACTCCCAACAGCTTCAGCTGTGAAGCATCGCCAACAACTACAGTCATGCGGTCTTCCATCACATGCTGATTTTGTAGAATCGGCGTCTGCTTTCCATCCCAATGCAGCGTGCAGAGTTTGGGCGGTTCCCAGTTGGTGTGAATGTCCGTGGCTATTTCACCTAGAACCCTACGACGAAAGCGATCAGCCGTTGCATATGAGGTTGCAACTCTAGTTACATCACCACTGGACTCTAATCAGTCCATGTGTGAAAGCAGCTTGCTGTGTTGGTGTCATTTTAAGCCTTGTTGCCAGTGATACCAGATTTGGTCGGCTTAGCACATCAGGTGGTATGAAGGCCATTGTACCAGTCGGCTTTCTTCGCTGTGATTGTGTTCTCTCTTGTGAGGCAGCTTTAGCTTCTAAATCATCTTCAGAAGTCAGGGCCTGCTCTGTCACATCCTCTTCTTCAGTACTGCCACCACTGCCACTGCTGTCATCATTCAGGGCTTGAGAAGACACAGTTGATGTTGATGCTTCGATATCTTTGCGCGAACGCTTTAGTCGCTCTGATGTTGCGACATCACGTAAATGGCGCCTGGATATTTTCAGGGCAAGCGATTTGTCAAAGGCACCAAAGCTGGCAGTTCTGTCACCTTTCATTGACTCGAGGAATGCCAGATCCTCGGCATTTCGCACCAAACTCGCTACGTTTGGTGGCCACAGCTGGAATGTTGAGGCTAACAAGGTCTGCATTGCTTCGAGTTTGCACTGTGTTGCCGGAGTGTCACGGCAAGTTTTGTCGATTGAACGAAGTTTGTTGTTATCATCAAGGAGTTTAACTATTTTCTCACAGGCTCTGCGTTCTGACACCATTGGGATATTGGTTTTCTCATAGAACTTGGTAACTTGTTTCAACACCGTCTTTGCCGTTGTAAATCGAGATTGAGCACCTGTAGATCCTGGGTGTTGACTGTGTGATGCTACATTGCAGTGGTACATCATACAACGTAGAACTTGCATGCATGTTGGTAGGCGAATACCAGTAATTGTTGCATCATCACTACATATTGCAGGACTTATATCATATACTTCGGTAGCCCGACGAGTCGGCGGTTTATTCTTGCAGTCTGAAGGCACCGACACAGAGAGAGGATGCGTCGTCGGCAGTTCTGATGATCTTCTGTGATCAGCAATAGACTTGCCTTCTGATGATGTTGTACATGGTTCTGTTAGCTCATATGACATTTTTTCCGCCATGTTCTTCTGCAGCTAATATGCAAAACTGATTATATAAATTGCTAAGGTTAATAATAATATAAGGTAAATACAATAACAGAAAATCTCATGGGCCAGGGGACCTCTAAATATTATGCAACATTGTTTCTTTTGCATACTATTGCTTATTTTGGTCAGTGGAACAAAGCTAAATAGCAGACAGCTCAATAAACGAAATTTTTTTGGTGATGCACCCTATTGATAATGATAATCTAACCTTTTTGCGATCTATTAATGCACATCTAGTCGAAGTAAAAGGTTAATAAGTCAAAATTCATCAATCTTAGATAGGGTTTCAGAAAATTCGGGTTTTCAAAATTCGACGAGTCCGAGTTCGTTGTCTTTAACAAAAATATTACAAGATAAAATAATCTGATTTTCAATTCAACTGAAATTTGTGATTTAATTAATGGTCGTGCTAAGAAATTTAAAAGAAAATGTACTCAAATTTATTAATTTATTTATTTTCAAAACTTAATAAACTTTCAAACTAGATACATAATATTACTATTTGAACATTACCGTAATTTAGGTAATAATTTAATTACTTTTTTATTTTTTCGTTTAATGTAGAAATATTTCAAAAAAACTAATGAATTGAGAGATTTGTCAGCAAGTCTTGATCTGATTTTAGTGCAGAAGTAGCCACCAATTGAAAACGTTCTTTCATTAAAAGTTGAAGTTGGTTTTATAGACGAAAGTGCGCTGCACAGATCAACAAGATTGTTAGTTTTGCAGTATTTCTGAAAAGCAAAAATTCTTGTTTTCGTTTGCTTTAAATCGCAGACTCTTTTGGAGGTTGAGGCTCAGCTGTGTTTTACAAAATTTTTTCAAGCTTGTCAAAGTTTTAACGTTTTGATTTTCTACTATTATTAATTCTTGGTTTGGCGAAGTTTTCGTTGATTCATTATTATTATCTACTTGGTAAAGTCTTTTTTAATAATTATGTGGCCTAAGTCTAAAGCCGGTTTAGAAGGTACACAGTTTGGATCTTTAAGGGCTTCGAACAAAATTATTAAATTTATATCTACTCGCTCATAAATTCTCTTCTCCATATTATCCAATAATCCACACACTATTATACTTTTACGGTTCGAAATTTCGCTTTTCTCCAATGTAATACAAGCTAAATGCAGAGTCGTATCGTTTCGGCTTAAAACCTCAATTGATAATTTTGCAGGTTCAAGCGAATTCTGGAGATCTTTGATCTCGTTAAAATCGATGTGATCAAGCATGTGTGAAAAGTTTAGATCCACTAAAGCTAAAGCTTCCTCGATGAATTTTGTAGTTTAACAAATATGATTATCATTTTAGCTCCAAAGAGTTTTACAATCTAAATGTAACTCAAGACTGTAGCCCAGTTTAGCTCTGATATTTTCTTGTAATATCCAATTTCTGCCAGACAATATAAAAAATTTAACCACTTTTTTAACATTCTTAATTATGGATACAATCGATTTCTTGAATACTCTTCTGTTGTTGTTTTAATTTCATTTTCAATATCAGCTCCTGCTCCATCACAAAAAATATCTTTATTCTTATCTTCAGTTTCAGAATCAAATAATTTCTCTTCATTTTCGCTGTTCGATTTTTTCTTATATAAAGTATCACATACAACAATATGTAGCCCATGATTGAAGCACAATTGATAAGATGTTGAACACTCCTTTCTAAATGAAAGAAGCGCCGTCGCATGTTGTGCCAACAATATGTTGCTCATAATTAACTTTAAACAAAGCCAAATGGCCAGTAACCACTTTAAGTAATTTTTTTGCTGTACACGAACTAGTCCAAGATTTTATGATTTTAAAAATTTATAATAAACTGATTTTAATAATTAGTAATCACCTTTTTTTCATACATAAAACAGATTCGTCAATTATAATAATTGTCACAAAAACAAAATAACATTGAATTATTATGCTATGACTAAGTATAGGTAGCTACATATATTGTATGTGTAAACGTTATAAAAATTGAAATTTCAAAACCAAATTTTGCACTTCTGAAATTAATTTTATTTTTACAGACTTACAAAACTACACTAGCTACACTCTTACCAAGTATAAAATAGATTAAATTTTTATTTTCATTCAGTATTGAGTTTTTTTTTTTGTTTCTTACGTTTAAAATAAGAGTGTCGTTCTGCGAATTCAACCAAAGAAATTAAACTAACATTGTAAAATGAATATTGATATAGGCCAATGAAATTTATTAAATCTATTGACACTTTTGCTTAATTTTAAAAATTTGGATATGGAACTCATCGAGTCCGAGTAACTACATTTTTAAAGACATACAGCTTTCTAATCACATGGAAAACATTCAAATTTTGTGTATACACTTAAATTAATAATCAATTATGTAATTGAAAATGATTTTTTAATGATGCGTTCTCGTTTTAACAAAGATTTACAGAACCAACTTAAGTCGTATTTCAAAATACTTTAAAACTAAACCTAACAATTTTATATATATAAATCTTGGAATAATTACTTAATTATTTTTTGATTCAAAGTATTGTATATATCAATGACAATAACATTAAAAAATATTACTCATTACATTTATTTCAAATAGAATTAGATTTATTTAAGTTAAAATGAAGTATCTATTAGAAAACTAATAGTAACTTAAATTGTCATAAATTCAATTAGATATTAATATAGATTTGGTTTTAAAAATGGCATGATATTGACTCGAGAATTAATCTTAAATGATTAATTTTATTTTGAATTCGGATTAGTTTTAGTGAACATTGAATTTTGAAAATCCTTGGGAATTTCGAGGTAATTTGTAAAAATTCGTAGAATAGCAATATAAAAGTTCAGTTTGTCTTAATATCTTAATTAATTCGTATTAAATAATAAAGTTTGTATTCTTTTATATAACAAATTCACAGGATCAATCATTTCTACTTAAATTAATTGAGTAAATTTGTGAAAGGTAAACTACTCAGATGACTAACTGTTGATACCCTAGACAAAACAATGACTTCTTGCCCATAGCTTCAATAATTTCTTTTGCTTATCTATGGTTACTTTTTAATTTTATCTTTAGGTTTTCTCTATTTTTTTTCTTTTGGTCTATTGTTGTCTTTGCTTCTGTACCATTTGATAGACAAGCCAATTATTGAAGATATTACAGGATTTGAACCTTTAGTTACCGATCAAACTTACTAGATTATCTCCAACACATTGACTACCGAAAGCTGTAATTATTCATCTAATAGTGAAAATAAATGCCGTGCTCTTCAACGGTTGTAATTTTAACATTAAGCCTCAATTTTAGAGACCGCCACTGAGCGCCTGATTAATTCAGAATTATGAGAAAACATTTTTGAATAATTATTTATAATAATTTCACATGTCAACCCTTGATCAATTTTTAAGTAGCATATTTAGCTTTGATTTTTTATTTGTCACATGATTCTTCCTCCACAAAATATTAATTTTTGATTTAAATTACTTTTATATGCACTTTTAAATCTATTTGTGCATTTCTATATCTCCAATTTATTTCCTAATAACATCGGTCAATTATAGACACTGGTAAATCAAAATTTCGACTTTATAAAAAATTATATCTGTATGGATATTATAATTGTTGGGCAAAAACTGATTAAGCCCATATTTGTTTAACCAGCACGATAATGCCTGGTTTTTTGAGCGCGAAACCTAAATTTAAAAGGAAAGAATGTAAAATTGAAAAAAAAATAAAATTTTTATACGAAAAAATATAAAAATTTAATGATAAATCAAAAGGAATTAAAAAATTATATTTTAAGAATATTCTCGAAAATTCCTTGTGCTAGATAGACAAATTTCAGTTATTTTAGTAGATTTCTAGTAGTACAGTGCATTTTTCTTTTACTTTATCTCTCAAGCTACCAATTGATATCTTATTGTAAAATTTTTGCAACTCACGAAGTATCAAAAGTAAAATTTGTTATTTTTATTTTATGTTATGATTATGATATTGTCATACAATTAAATTTATAGTAATTTTATTTAATTTTTCTTTTTATCATTTTTGACATGATTTTAGCATTGATGAATAAGGATTTCATTTCAGCTCGAACCTCCATCACGAGGAATAAATTTCGAAAATTTTAATTAATTTTATTTTTACATACCATAACTTACATGCATACAAGTCAATAAAATAAATTCTTACCCGGATAGAACCGGTGATTAGCGGGAAACCCGTGGTGAAGGCGTCGCTGGAACCGCTCAGTATTCTCCCTTTCTAAATCCTATCACCCAACGCTCGAAAGAGCAGTGTTGAGGTCCTGGGACAGGTCTAAATACAAAGGAATACAAATGACAATACGAAAAATACATAGAGGAGTTGATGAATCCGAATGACACACTAAAAGGAAACCGAAGATTGAATTTAGGATAGATGTGAACACGACTGAAACTACTATTTTAAACAAATTACGGTTAAAGAGATACCAAAGTAAATTTGATTTTCGAAAATATCCCGAATTATTACTCTAAAATCGATTATAAACAACCAAACTTAATAGAAAATTGTCTCAAAGTAAGCTCTAGGTTTATAAGTTCGTCAATTAGTACATTCAGACTTTTATATTATTATTATTTTAAAACTATTACTTAATTTCATTGTCAAAAATTTTACATTCATTTTGATTTTTATTAATAATATTATTATGATCGTCATTATAAAAAACTACTCGTGTAAAAATAAATCTTATTTTACTTTTTATTCTAATTTTATTATGATTTTAAAATTACTTGTGTAAATATTAACTTTATTTTATTTTTGGGAGCATTATTATTATAGGTACTTTTACCACTACCGAATATTTTATATTTGTTATTTAAAAAATTTCGACTTAGTTCCCATTCCGAGGATTATGATCCACTATTACTCTAGTTATATTTTAAAGTAAAAATACAAAATAACTGTACAAAGTTCCTATAGCCAGTTTTTCCTTACGTCAAGAAAAATAAATGTAGTTATAAAATTAATACAAGCTTCACTAAAATTAAAAAAAAAATTAATAAAAAAGAGAAACAATTCATAAATTTATTTGTCAAAAACAAATTACCCATTTTCCCTAGTTCTTATCAATTATCTTACTTTAAAAGGGGGAATCAAATAGTAGACATTTTATAATCTACTTGTATAAAAATCAAATACGAGAAGGAATAAAAGACCATTTACAAAATTTATTCATTTGAAAATAAAAGTACATAACAAATTTGATTTTCATAAACTCCAACATAAGTCCAATCGAACAAATCAAAATCATACGAGAAATTTCGGCTTGAGTAAATCATGAAAAAACTGAGAAATCTACAATTTAAAGTTAAAGAAACCTGAAACAAATTAATAAAGATACCTTGTTGTGAGGGCCAGCAGTTGCAGTTATTACCAGCAGGGATTCGATTTCCCGGAAAAATTAAAATAAAATGAGTTAAAAATCTCAATACCTTCTTTTATTATAGAAAATTGAAATCCTATAATAAGTTTCCATGGTAATAAGTGGCAAGCGAAAAAGATGAAAAATTAAGTTATAATTAAAATATTAATAAATAATATAGTATTTATTTGAAGTATCTCTGAGATTTTCGATTTTAAAGGGTTATGATGAGAACCTGTAATATAAAATAGGAAATTCTTTTATATACTAGTATTAATTATATTATATAAATCAATTTTCTTATTTCTTACTATATAGTTAATATAAATCGATTAATACTATTTTAGATACTAATGAAACCATTATTTTAGGAATCATAGTGTAATCATTTAGGCCAGATATAAAAATAACAGAGTGGCCACGATAAAGACATATAAACTGTGATATTTTGTTTATTGTTGTTGATTTTAACTTATTAATAATAGTGTTCTTGGTGTTTAATTTTGGTTTATAGTTGAAAGTTTAAAACAGTTAAACAATTGAGAATGGGGACCGTTAAAATTAGAGCAGGATGTCTTCTACGACCGCTCATGAACCCAACCGAAAATAAGGGCATTGGCAGTCTTTGAAAAGAGGCTGACCCTTTGATAATTTTCAACCCACTAGCACGCAGTACCAACATCTACTTTTGACGGGGTGACTAGCGGTTAAATTTCTTATGCTGGCGCTGGGCAGAGATAAAGTTAATCCTTAGGCTTCAATAATATTTTTTATTACCCATCAGTGCCCAGCATAATTAAGTAAAATTTATAAATACTTCTAATTAAAGTTTCGACCAATCAAAGTTGCACAATCTCAAAGCTATATATATAGTACTGCTTCTTGCTTGTCCTAAATTAAATTGTACTTGTATCAGGTCAAAAAAGTTTGTAACTTCATCGTTGAAGGCTGCAATTGTAAATTTACATAACACAAAACTGAATATTTTCCCTTTTCCTATATCATTTTACCATGTTTTTATGGTCGATTTTTGAAACGCTTGACCTAGAATAGGAATTTACTTCTAAATTACAAGTACATGTATTTAAAAATTATTTTGGTGATATGATTCTCATCTTCAGTTATATACGTAAATGATAGCACTATTATGACTCAATAGATCAAATAAATACCCTCAATAAATTCTTTATTGTTTTAATATTTGACAGTAATTTAACATTATGTTCTTTTGGCTTAATTAACTATAATCTATAGTCTGAAAGAATGAATATATACGAAATCATAAAAATGATTATGTATATATAGATACAATTAAAAAATAGTCATCAAATTGTTTAAATAATTCTGCTGGGCACTTATGGGTAACAAGAAATTTTCAAATTAAAAGATAACTCGATAAATATATTTTATCGTAATTAAAAATTTTTATTACTATTAGATTCTAATTAAAATGATTTAGAACCTTTTTTATTTGTGATTGAAATACGTAGGGATTCCATCCGATCTTATTCCTTTTAAATAATAATCATTATTTGGCATAAATTTTTTGTACATTTACCATACTAATGAGAACGTTTATAAATGTGATTAGAGATTTCGACTTTCAAATGTAAAATTCTGTATTTTCGAATTTATTTCGTTTAACATAATTTTTGTACTTTATTGACTGAGGTTTGTTTCATTCACTGTAACATTTGTTTGGAATCTATCTTAGCTTTTACTTTTGTCGAGATAATTTGTTGAAGCTAAATTCTTTATATTTTCTTCGAATTAAAATTTCTGTTACTCTTTATATTTAAACCTTTCCCAGGGCCACCACGCGCTCTTTCTACTGTTAGGCGATAGGATTTAGGAAGGGAGAATACTGGGCTGTTCCAGCAACGTCTTCACCATGAGTTCTCTGCCAACCACCGGTCTTATCCGGGGTAAAAAGAATTAATTTTATTTACTTGTGTGCGTCTGAATTATTGTGAGTAAAAAGAATTGAATAATAAAAAAAATATTTTTGAATTTATTCCTCGCGATTGAGGTTCAATCATAAAAATTCCAAGCAAGTGAGCCCCATTTCTAAGACTACTATTCGTGATAGACCGTTAGAAGGACTTACGTCTACTCGCTTCCCTGACTTCCTCAATATTACTATTATTCACCTTTTTCCAAAATTTGTTATCTGCCCTATGTATACTTCCGTGAGCTCGTTTCCCCATTGACTTTCAAGTTGATTTCTTAATACGGATCCACGTTACATTTTGAGTTATATGAATTAACATTAACAATTTTTCAAAATGGATTAAATTCAATTCTTAATTACTTCTTTTAATTTCTATATTTTAGTAATTCCCTGAAGAGACAATCTTATTTATTATGGATTTTAAACGCTACTCTTCCTAATTATCAAAATTTCATCTGAATTATCAAGAAAAAAAGGATAGTATTAATGGCCTTGAAATTTGTTTTAATTCGTGAATTTCGTAATTTACTTAACATGCGATAATTCAAAAATTTCTTTAAATTATTAAATCTGTTGTTAAATCAGCTGTTTCGAAAATTTATTAAATTTGGGAACGAATTTACTTAAATTTGTGTTTACTTCTTTCAATAAAATTTAACCTTCTATTTTTCAGAAACCTCCCATAAGTCCTCTAAATTACTTTAGCGAATCCTGGTATTTTTCCTATTGTAGGGGTTTGTGGTGTTTAACCTTGACCCCCTACATATAACGTTTTCTGCTCCAATGGTTAACCGTTGGTAATGCAACTACTGGTTATGAGATCGCCAAAGGTGAGCGCTACGAAAGAACTGCTAAGGCCCGACCTCATGATGGGTTCAACGTACTACCGATAGGTCTGTTTGTGATTTCTTATTCCGGTCCCTTCCATATGTACTTGCCACTCTTAACAATTAATTATCATCCGAACCACTTTATAGCTTCAATTTAACGGATTTAAATCTACTATTAATAATTAGATGGAATAAAACAAACGAAACTAGAGAATTAACAACGACCATTTATTGGATTAAGACGATTATAACTTAGAACAATCCCTAGCTGGTAATGCTCGACGCTTTGCACGTTCTGCCTTTCCTGGGCGTCGCTGAGAAGATTTCATTACTGCCGGCTTACTCGTGTTCCTTGTTTCTTGGTATGCTAGCTGTGCCGGTGTGAATACAAGTGGATATGTTACGGCACTACCTTCCTGGCAAGCCGATAACGCCACTTCAAAACTGCGAGTTTGGACCTTTTGTGCTTGTCCAAGCTTTTTCTCATCTGCCAACCCGCGTTGGGCGGCCGTCAATCTTTGGTATATTCTCTTTGCCTTCGCTGGTTTAATCCACGAAGCTTGGATTTGTTGAATTTCTCGGCTCATTTGGAGCAACTGAGAGTGAAGCTCCTTATTCTCTTGACGCAACTTTGCTAGCTCCTTAGTCAGAGTGTTGATTGTACTCATATCTAAAATAAGACTATTCATTAACAAAATCACATATCTTTGGTTGCGGCGTTCTCTTCAACTTCCACTCTTATTGTTCATTTTAAAATTAATCTATTGAATAGAACTCTATTAGGGATTCGTCTATTGTGCGCCATAAAGATTGTCTCAGTTTATTGACCTTATTGCGTCGGTAATTTTCCTTTGAAAATCTGTGTTATGAGCATAGTCAGTAGCTAAGAATTAAGATTTTAACTCAATGATTTATTAACTACAACATGTTATTGATATCTGGAATTCCGGCGATACGAATCCAGTGCTTACATTGAAGGTGCTTATACGCTGTATAAAAAAGTTTTCGAATCGTCCACTTGAAAGTAAAATTAGCTTGAATAATAGTAGCGTTCAGTTAAAACAAGTTTTACGAGTTAAAATTTTGTGAAAATGAATTGAATACCTGTTCTGTGACCCAATTATCGGGACCCAATGTAAAAAATTCAAAAATCGGTGAAATGTTTAATTCAACAATTACAACTACTGCATCTGAGACTCAGGAGGCCAGAAAGCCAGAATTGCTGCTGACAACCTCGAAAACAACCTTTCTGCGCCACATGAACTCAGCCAAATACGACTCCAAATGATGACGTGCGGTGCCTCGGTGTTTCTTGTTGCGCCATTTGGCCGATCTCCACATACGTTCGACGGTCTGGGTGTGAGTGCCGGTGTCCGGATCCACGAAGTTGTACTTGTGATTGACCTTGAAGTGCTCGAATCTAGCCTTTTCCAGCTCATTTGACTTGTAACTGCGCCAAATGTCTGAGATGGTATTTTAAGTATACTTTTATTCGAGGTAGTATTTTTAACTCAATTTTAAAGTTAAGAAAAATTGATAAATCAATTACTAAAATCCAAAAATATTTAAACCTTATTGGCACTATGGGCTCAAACGAAAAATTTACTGGGGTCCCGATAATGAACAAGTACGCATAAAAATTAAACATGTTTTTAAAAAAATTTCAATTACAATTACTTAACAGAAAGTCTACATAAATATACACAAAAGATGGGTAAGGAATGCTCATGGTTTCTCTTGTAGAAAATGAATAGATTGTCTATACCCAAAATTATGTTGAGAATCTCTGTTAATTAATTATCAAATCATAATTTCAGTGACTGATACCAAGATATAAATAATTAAAATACTCAAATGTCAGTAGAAGATGTACAATATAAGATAGTTCTCAAAAATTAATAATAATCGATACCAAAATATTACTAAATGTACTCATTCTTTGCTTTTTTTATATCAAACACATAATATTAACACGGGGTAATAGCAAAATCCGGGTAACATACAAAATCATTATTTAATGAACTTTTAGAATAAGACATAAAATCACTAGAGTTTATTATATCGAAAAATTCAATACTTACAGTTGATAAGAATGCTGATTAGACAAAAATAATATTTTGCTTGAAAAATTGGCAAATGAATTTTGTGATGTTCTTCTGTGTGATCTTCTTGGGCGGAAGAGCTGGCTATCTCTTGACGGTTTGCGCAGTATACCATCTTGGTGGGCACGAACAACAGTGGATACCGCAGACTCTGCTCGGTTTTGACCGTGCTCATAATGGAGCGTCTTATGGAGAGTCTGTTAAGCCCGGTCCGGATGAAACCAAATTCCGTCATTTTCTTATTTATAGCGATTCAGGGTTTTAACTCAGTAATTATTTTTCTTATTTAGTGCTGATCAAGATTATTATCGCAGGAAATCGGCTTTAAGATTCATTAAGCCCCATTATCTCACTTATGCGCGATCATAGCTAGCTAAGTTCCATTATGCTTGGTTAATTATAGACTAATTTTCTATGAAAAATTCAATATCACAATTGTAAACAGCCGTTAGTAGGTTAATTGTTCTATCCATAATTTATTACAATTGTGAAGGACTAATAATTAACTCATTTTCTATCAAATGATTTATATTATAAGTGTGAGTTATTAATAATGACAACAAAAAATTTAATGTTTCTTCTGTGAATGATTATCAATGGCAAATTCTCTATTAATATTATTGATTATAACTATATTTCTATTAAATATTCAATATTCCACCTGTAAACTATTTATGATAGCGCATTTTTTATGAACAATCTATCTACAGTGGTGGGCAAATCTTTTTGATAGCGGTTCAATCCAAGAAATTTGTACGAGTTTGCTGCCGGACGTATTTTGAAGTTTAAAATTTAAACAATACAAGGCATGGTTTGGTATACTTATTATATTTTATAGCATAAAATTCGAGTTTGAATGATTTGGAAATTGAAAAAAGTTTATGATTTTGAAAAATTTTAGTTTTCCAGAATTTAAATATTTTTTTCGAATGTCTCGCGGGCAAGATAATTGTCGTGGTGGGCTGGACTTTGCCCATCTCTGATCTAGTAGTACCTTTGTGAACAATTAATTACAGCTTATTTTCAAGCAAAAATTCAATATTACATTAAAGAACTAGTAGTAAAAACGAAATTCCCGATAAAAGACTTAATATTTTATTTGTGAAGACTTAATATGTAATTTTCCTTTTAAAAACTTAATAATATATTGTTGATAATGAATGATAACTAACTTTTCATTGGAAATTTCAATATTGTATTCAGTCAAATAATCAGTAATAACTCTAATTTTCACTCAATAATTCAACGTTACTTTTATTAACGAGCAGTAATAACTAAATTTTCCAATAACCGTTTAATATTACATTTGTGGGCAATCAATAATAAAAAAATGTTAATATTATATTTGTGAAAAAATGATGCCTAATTCCCCATTAAGGTCTACTTTTGAATGGTCTGCATCTTTGTCGTCGTCAATTGGCAACTTGAAAAGTTGATGCATGCCGTTCTAATTTTAGATATTTCTCTATTTGAAATCTTAATTCGGTCGTCATGGTTTCGGGAATTATTGAGCCGATATTAATGTGCGTTCGATAGCAGAAAATTTATTGATTCAGTCTGCTAGTTATTTAATATTATTTTTAGTCCTTACAATATATTCGTTGGAAAATTTTTGACGGCCTCAGTAATGAGTGAGTTTAAATCTCGAGTCTGTTAACGAATTTTAATCCCTCGTAGGTTTTGTGAATGTCAAATCCCCCTTTTCTAGACTGAGATTCACTTAAAATTACCTCTAAATTTAATCATGTTGATTCAGTGAATAATTGAAGGCGGTCTAGAGGAGCGCCTAAGCATCTTGAGATCGTTTTATATTCTAGACCAAAATGAGAAATAATTTCTTAAAATTGATAAATTATTTAAATATTACTTACTAAGCATTCCACCAATGTCTTTCTTTACAGTTAGATAATAACAGTTAGAATTAAAATTTGTATTTTCTCATAAAATCATAAACTTGTCAAAAATATATGTTCTTGGCCAATTCAAATACATAAACAGCTTCTTTAATAACTAATAGGAAAATTATCATTCCAAATTTAATTTAGTTTAAAAAACAAATTGAATAGACTAACTTTTATATTCAAATTGAATATACACATATTTTTAAAACCTCCTAAACACTTAACCGTTCTAATACGAGTTTCCTAAATTTTGATGCCAACAAATAAAAGCTATTTCATATCAGAATTAGTGGTAACACCTGACGAAACTTGACATTGTTTATTTTTAAATAATTTAGAAATGCCTGAATTTAAATCACCCGCCATGGCTACTTTGCATGTAAACTTGCTTCTATTAGAGGTGATATTAACTTTGTCTTCACTATTCTTCACTACCTATTGCACCCTTCGAACTGTTCCGATCGACGTTGCTACCAGAGGCCCCAGTTTATTCAACAGCGACCTGACTGTCCAGCAGACTACTGAATGGTTAAAGTCTCGTACTATCACACCTGCCAGCCTCAAAACTAACTGATTAATTGAGTGCTAGTAGACCGCTTTCCCATATTAGTATGAATATAAGGATCTTTTCGGTTATACGACCGCCACCGCTAAAATAAAAAATTAAATTTTATTATCTTTAATCAAAACACAATTAACATTCTAAAGGCCAATGTGCAGCAATATTCAACAGAAGTCATTTCATGAGCCCAGCAGTAAATAAATAGAATAACTTTTTGAAATGGAAGTTTTCGAACCTTCAAGCCAAGTACCTTGTCTTAAAGCAACAGTCATTCTACACGTGCGTATATGGCACCTCCATCGACAATGCGTATCAGATAAATCCAACTTCATACTATGGTCATTGAGACATAGTGTTTTGTTGTGGAAGAAATACCACAGAACTCCTTTCATCGTGTATAACATTATATAGGCAAGCAAATTCATTTTTTAATGGGCAAAATAAAACCGTATATCTAACTTTCAATATTTAACAGAATTGTTAAGAAAAATTTAATCAATTTTTAATAATTTATTTTAATATAAAATTATTTTATGGGTAGCGATCGTATAACCGAAAAGATCCGAATATAATTATAAACAGATATAATTATAACAATCCAATATGTCAATAACCATTAATTATGACAACCCAGTGAAAACTTTGTATATATTTTATTATAATGGTGATAGCAGCAATAATGATAATTTAATTATTGATATATTGTGCTGCTATAATAATATAATAATCTTCTTGGCCAACTTGGACTACCTAGTAATCGTAAATATAGAGAATTAATCAGGTTTGATTTTAATTGCAAAAATTTATGCAGTTCTAACTCTGATATTTCTAAGCAAATTTATTTAAAGTATCGTCAATTAATCTGATGATATTAAGTATTTATTGAAAAGATATTGCCAAATAGTTCGTTAATCTTGGTGACTCTGTATCGCCGTGTTGGCCATAGTTTCCGAAGGAGCTAGAAATTTTTTCCCTCCGGTATTTTCCTTTCTAGGGTGTCTAGAATGAAATCTTGGTTCACTGATTTCTCGTGGATCGACTTGACTTCGTTAAGTTTGGTTATTCATTTTAACAGTTTTCTAAGTCCAGCTTTCGGATCAGAATCTAAATAGTACATGTTACAGACATAAGTGGTGAGTCATGAGTCAGTGTTTCAGAATGTGTTGACTTAATTTTTCAATTTTTAACTTAACTATTTATTTTAGTCGAAAATGTCGGTGCATTGATGTATCGAATAAACTTTTCAATTGTTTTCCTTTGATATCCATAATGCTAGATCCTTGTCATGATATATTAGTCAATAGTCCGATGACTAGTCACTGACAGTTAATTATTATTTATTTATTGTATGTGTTCATGCTGAATACTTGTCATGTGGCCAGTTTAGTGAGTACACTCTAATTTCGTGGTACACAATAATTGTCGTCATTATATAACAGGTCTTGGAATTTTGATCGAGAGCTGAATAGATTTGACGCTACTCGATAAGATTGAGTTTTAAGGAATAATTAATGGTTAATTCATTTACGTTACGTTATCAGGCTGCCAGACCAAGACATGTGGTCATGCTATTTTGTTCTGAATATACTGAACGCTCTATTTCTCCATTGGTAATTTAATTTTTGAAATAATACCTGTTGAGCCGATGATTATTTATGTTAGCTTATCAGGATTTTTAGGCCAGTGTCTATTAGATAATTATGTATGGAGTATCGCGGACTTCGTCTCTATACCAGCATTCTTACAAATCTCCTCGTCCTGGATTATGAACCACATTGCTTGCCGACTCGAGACTATCCCTTCACCATCTGGTTAAATCTCAAAAACCTCTTAATCGACTAATTTACGTTATAACCTATTATCCCATTAATGTGATCTTATATGATTCTTACTTGATTTGGATTACATTGGATTTATTCATGTCCCAAAACTTATCTAATGTAATTTTTGAAGACGCCTGCCTGCGAGTTTATCTGTGTCGATACCTAGTTCGTCGTTTCTCAATTTTAGATTATCAGAAGGTCTCTAACGTCTTTTAGAATCTGACTAGTGCTCAAAGTTGCATAAGTCGGAGCTACGCGCTATTTATCGTTTCCTAACTGCGTCTCTCACCTATATTCGGTCGATATGTATATCAGTGAACTTAAAGATGCTAAGGGAATGGGGATGTTGATACCGTTTTTTTGTGGATAAATGGAGAAATTAAAAACGCGTTCCGCTATGATAGCAACTTTAGGAAATTTCGTAAATCAGTTATTAGGTTAAATAAAAAATTTGGTATCGTGGTCAAATTAAAAATCATCGACGACATTATAAACCTAGAAATCTCGTATAAAGATAGAACCAAACATTTTAACCATTCGAACCTAAGTGATTCGTCCTCCGAACTTCATAGTCTTATTAGTTTTATCTACGTGGAGAAATGGTATAAAATGCCATGCCAGGGATATATCGCATCCCTATTAGGGGAAAGTAGTTTCGCCGCTTACCTTATTCAATCCGACATCTTGACTGACGCACAATACTACTTTTTAATTTAAGGTACTGCTGATGACCCTGAAAAGTTTTGCGAATTGACATATAAAGCTCAATTCGCTGGATGTATTCGAATAATTAAATGAAACTCTGAAGGATGAGAAATAGCTCTCTCCTTATGCCCGAAACGACTTGGATGTTTATATTAATAAGAAGTTGATTTTTTTTTACTATCTTTTGAGATTTGTCGGCTGTGGAGCAGAAAAATTTCAATAAGCATAATCAATAACTCATTGTAGCTTTGAAGAAATATATAATTGGTGATAGATTGATTATGAAACATCTTCATGCATAATAGATTTCCCAAAAGGTGAACTTGATGCGCGCCGTGGAAATTTTACCGCTTCGAATTGAATGAAAAGTTAGTTTCAAAATAAGCGTTTTTCTCACAATTGTGGTTTCCCGATGAAAAAATTGGTGCTTCACAATAGATATTTTCTAGCCTGCGTGCGAATTACTGCATTTAAACAAATTTGACCTTCTAGAATGGTTTTATTTTTAATTATTTAGTTTGGCTAATTTATCCTTTATATTTAAATTATAATTATTTTCTATTGTATCCATTTAATTTTTTGTATTACACTTTTATAATTTGATTTTCGTAAATTAGATGAATTTTCGATCAAATTTCTTGTTTTTTCATGTTATGTCTGTGTAATTTTCGTCCGGTTCTTGGTGCATTTGCAATTAATTTGGATCTAATTTTATATTGTTTTCTTTTCTTTGCTCGGATTTTATGGTGTTTGAAGGTTTATTTTCAAATTGCTCTATGGTATATTTGCGTGTTGTGTTGATTCGTTAAAACAAAGTTCAGGGTCAATGTGTTTTGCCCCAACAGTTGGGATATTTTTACATGAATGTGAAAATAAGCGCTACCAATTGATTAACATTGCCCATAGAATAGTTATTATTTTGTCAAAAATTGCAGAAATAGTTGTAGTCAACTCGAAAGAATTTATAGTTCAAACAAAGTATGTACCATAAAAGTTATTATGTCAAAGTCATAATCGGGTCCTACCTCTACGCAAACCTAAATAAAAATCTAGATTTTGGTACCAAATAACAGAAATTATTTCATCTCAAATTACTAATACATGATTTATTTCTTAGTCTAAACCTTGTATCTAACCCTTTCGCAGCTGCTGGGACACATATGTCCCAGCTGTACTTTTTGTTTCATAATGCTGATGGGACATATATGACCCATCATAAAAGACGATGGGACATATTTGTTCCACGCCGCCTGGCCCTCCCCCTGATATTTCTTTTAAAAATAACATTTAATTATTAAATTTCAGAATGTAATAAACATAACATATTTAAAAAAATCTTTTAAAACCTAAAAAGGAAAGCCGCTGCGAAAGGGTTAACGAATTATCATTGCACATTAAAACCAAATTTTTGGTTAATCATCTAATAATAATGACTCTTAAGATGTGCACGAGTCCCTATCAAGATCCAGTTTATCAAGTTTTTGTGAGCACCTATTGAAATTTGATTATAACAACTGAGGAATTTCTAGACTCATTGATAACGGCTCGCTCATATCACTGTTACTGCATGATACCTTCCTTGGTACATCATCATAAAATTACCCAAAAAATCGGATATTGGCATGTCGGTACTTTATGTCAAATACGCACCAATACGAGAAACATGGTTCTTAACTTATTATCAAAATCCTTGATGAAGAATTCTGATCCTATCAGTTTAATACTGGCTCACGAGATCGGTAACCTTCTCAATGCCGGAGATGACGAAATGACGACCTGTAAAAGAAATGGGAGTTTTAACTATATTATGTATAGGAGCTATAACAAAACAATTCCTAAATTCAGTAATTGCCTTATTTGATGATATACTGAATTACGTAAAGGTTAGAGGATTGGAAAATTATAAAGATTTTGAAGTTAAAATACTGTGGTGCGAAATAATAGATATAGGATAAATATATACATAAATAACAACTGATGTTGATGATGATGATGATTAGAATAAAGATTTCAATGGCAATTCATAATAGTATATGATAATGTGATGATTTTATTCATGATAATATAGGATAATGTGATTTTACTTTTTAATGTGATAATTATTAAATATTGTTGATATAATTTTTATTATGTTATATTTCGACTTATTATTTTTATTTTTCTTTGTAAATACATAAATTAAAAATAAGAACTAAGAAACCCAAGAAACCCCCTATAAATATAATAAAATAAATAATATAAATTAATTAATTATTAAAATGCCCTCTAGGAGCTAATTTGTTTTTTATTTTTGTTATTGACGCTATGCGTCAAAGTTGGTCCAGTGAAGGGAACAGTTAAAAAGCGACGATTAAAATATGTTACAAAAAATTGTAATTTAGTTGCATGAAACAGTTCATAACAGCACTCAATTGCTTGTTAATAAGAATATATACAGTGGCACTCAGGTGCATGTTATAATAAAAATAATAATAATAATAATAATAATAATAATAGTAATAAACATTAGAATTTTTAAAAGATAAATTTGCTTTTTCAAATCAAAAATCATTTAAACATTTTATGATTTGCGATAAATAAATCTCAATTAAGAAATAAATTTGTTGGGGTTATAACAAAACATGAATAAAAATAATAAAATTTTAAAATTATCAAAATCAATTAAAATTTTGAATAAAGTAAAAATCAATATTTTTCTGGGGGAAAAAGTGTTAACCGGTGGCAAATTTGATTGTGAAGACGAATAAAATATTATTAGATTGAGATAAGGTATATTGAAGGGTCGGGAGCCCAAAAACAAATTAATTAAATTATTTACCGGCGAACCCATTAATCAAGGGCCGCCGAGCTGAACGTCAGCTTAATTTGGTTCCGGCATTAGTGAAACGGGCAATAAATTGTCCGAAATGGAAAATTGTTTTTCAATAGTAAAAATAGTAAAAACTTTAAAAGCAACTGACAACAAAATAAGTTGCCAGTTGGTCGGAGCGCGAAAATAACTAGTCGAAGGAAACGAGCGAATAGTCGTAAATCGATAAAGTTAATCAGATTACAGTTGAATTTACATCGTGATACCCTTAGGGTGTATACGATAAATAAATTATTGTGTATCGTGGGGAATATTTGTCAATAAAGATTTTGTTTGGATTTTGTCTTATTGATTATTGAACACGAGGAGTCAGATCGAGAGACATATTCATCGACGAATATTTAATATCCCAACAAATTCATACAATTATATTTTAATAATTTATAATAATGATGATAATTATATCAACAATAAGTATTTTTATGTAATGTTAAAAATGCACATATGATAATAATATTAATATTTATGATAGTAATAATTATTCTAATAATAATGATAAGGATTAAAATGATTATATAAATATTGGGAAAATAATAATACTTCTAAATAGAATATGAAAATTTAGGAAAACACATAATTATAATAATATAACAATGTCAATTATAATAATATATAATGGAAATAGTAGAATAATATTAGTAATAATATTGTGAAATATTAAATAAATCAATTTAAACAAAAAGTTAAGAAAAATTAATTATTCTAACTAACATAAGAAAAGATAGTTTAAATGATATCAGACATCAACTTATAATATATAGGCGTTAACCCTTACATTTATAACCTCAATGAAGCTGAGAATAAAGATAACCCTAAAAATAGAAGTTGTTTTCCGCACTTTTAAAAATAGAAAATTTGTTTACGAAAAACAAATATTACTGACATTTGAAGATCATTACCACTTGATATGCAGGATCGCAAAAAATAAGTATATAAATCCCAGAAATTTTAGTCAAATCACCCATAAAATTATATAGTTGATATTACAACATAAATTAGAGCATACCTTTAGAACATATCCGAACTCAGGAAGCTACATTTGACTACATCACACATCAACTATTTACATATACAAATAATAGAATCATTTGTACAAGGGGATTGTTATTTTTAGTAACCAGTGTTATAATAAATAAAAAAAATTTAAAATAACCTTTGTGTTCTTATTTATATAAGATACCAAGTTGAGATTCTGGGAACCTCAACATAAATTCTAGTGGTTGTATTTTCTGTTTTTATAGTGACAATGCAATATAAATAGTATACGATAAATTTTTGCAAGATCAAAAGAAATTTGTTTATAATGTAAATCTTTGTAAGAACTTCTTTGCTATTCCTCTGTGTCAATCAAGTATTTATCTGTTATTTCAATTATAGGTACTGGTCGAAAAGGAAAATCGGTTTTGCTAAACATTCTCTTAAGATATACCTTTTCCAAATGTAATTCATTTAGCCTACTAATCAGAAGCCATTTTTTGGTCAACATACCTGCATGTTTGGATGAAATGATATATGAATTTACTGAATTATTCATAAATTATGCTAGTTTTGTCAACGGATCGTGGTGTACAGTGAAACCATTTCAAAACATCATTGCGATTATCAGACATTGGACAATTCACAGTGAATTTTCTTATGGTTTGCACGGAGAAGGCCTATACATGAATTATTCGATGAAAGCCGGGTCACAACCCAAACTTCCGTCTCAGATTAGTTATTTTGCAAAATACAATACTCCACAATCAGTAAATATAGACAATGCTTATTTCAAACAATATTACAAAACTTTATTGCCACATCCTAGACATAATGTTTCAATGAATTCCAACTTTGACGGCAAAATAAGAGACGTAAGTCCCTTATTTCTTGAACATGTAAAAACCTTAACATCTATTTTTAGTCCAGAGAACTTGCAATTAAAATAAATGTTCATTATTTGACATGTGAAGAATAATTTCAATTTATAAAATAATTAATTCACATAATAGAAACCGAAATTTTCCCTTAAATCCAAAATATAATGAAGAAGAATTCTTATTTCGATCAATTTGACTTTATTGAAAACATGAAGTATTCGCATATTACTTCAATGGACAAAATCATTGCATCCGAAGAAAGTTATGTAGAAGGTGAAAAGTTAGATGTAGAACATCTGAAATCACCGAAAACTATACAATTATAATAAGGAACAAAGGAAAAAGATATTAACAAAAGAAAAAATACGGGGTTTTGGGGACCATTCCAGAACGATTTTTAAAATATAATATAAAGATTAAACATATTTTTCAAGTATTTTTAAAAAAAAAATTTTTAATCTTACAACACATGATCACACCCTCATCTTTAATGGTAAACTCATTTTAATGAGATACCCCAGGAATTTTAGAAATTGAAAACGACTCTTTTCTAAATGCTTATTTTTATAAAAAGGGAGCCGTCGATAATAATTACGAAGGGAACGGCGGAAAAATTTCACCAACACAGCATTCCAAATTAATAAACCATGCCATTTTTTTCTTAATAAACAAGGATCTCCAGTGGCTTTGTTTGTAATTGTTGAAAGCTATTTTAAAAGCTCTCACATAGTTACACAAAATCACCAACATAATTATTTATTTCAAATCCTACCCCACGAAATCCTTTCAGCTATAAGTGAACCAATAATTTTGGCAGTCTCAGATTGTTATTTTAAAAGTTTGAACATAGGTGATCAGAAACCGTTTACCTTTATCAATAATGCAATTTCCGATCTCAAAACACTATAGAAAGGAATATCAGTAGATGAAAACGTTTTAAAACGTTTCTTTTTCTCATCTCTCCCAGCCACTTTGCAAACCGTTCTGGCATCATTACCATCCGCCAAAATAAAAGAACTTCCAAACATAGCCGACAGAATCGCGGAAATGACCCAAACGAACAACCCAATAGTCAACGCAACTTCCAAAAGAGTTGAAATACAACCAATACAACCGAAAACCTAATCATAAATACCATCCAGAAACTATCCCAGAAATTAGACAACCTACAATTATATAAATACAGTAGGAAACATTCAAGAAAAAACTAGAACTGTTTTAGTCGCTTTACCTCATGATCGAAGTAAACGTATTTGTCGTTACATAAAAACTACAAAAACGACGCCAGAGTTTGCAATATCGGTTGTGAATGGATCCATAAACTAACTACTTGCAAAATACTTGACGTGTGTTTACCATGATCGCTACAGACATCAGGCAAGAAAATGCTTTTAAAGTTGTAAGTATTCAACCAACAATAATATGCTGTTTGAAAATTAACAACAGAAGTTGACTGTAATCAAATTTCTTCTCTCTTTTCTTCCTTTTTCTTTCCGTTTCCTCTCCTTCTTTTGTCGATTCTTTTTCAACTCCAAAATGCTTGAAATTTCTCATTGATACTGGTTCAAGTGTTTTTTTACTACCAACTAGTTTTACCCCTGAGAAGCAAACTAAAACTCAGCTAAGTGCAGCAAGCTACTCACAAGTACATACTTCTAGAACCAAACACATCACATTTCGTATAGACGAAATACTTGACATGTTTGAATGAACATTCCATATAGCAAATGTTCTCTGTCCAATTCTAGACTCCAATTTCTAGCAACATACAACTTATTAGTTGATTTCAAAAACCCTAAAATCTTCAAATCATTCAGCCAACCTATCAGAACTGAAACTGTTAAAACAATAACAAAAGATCATTCAAATCAAACCAAATTTTACACCATACTTGCAAACCCTGCAATAACGTTTTAATAATACCAAAATAAAGAGTACAGCCAGAAAAATAATACTGGAGTTTATCGGCATTTAATTATTACAACTTCAACACTACCACTACGGGAAAAGGTACGCCTTCTCAGATTTAGAAACTGGAATTCGTTCTGAAAGAATTTACAAAACTCGAAGGGAGTGAGATCAGAAAGTCTCAGTCACCATGGGCATCACCAATACACATGGTAATCAAGAAATATGGTATCTACAGACCTTGCGGAGATTATAGGAGACTTAACAATATAAACATTCATGACTCATATTCAATGCCATTAATAAATGAAGTTTTACGCCATTTACTGAAAGCCAAAAATTTTTCAACGATCGACCTACAAAAGGCTTGTCACCAAATCACAATGAATCCTTTATGTGTCTGCAAAGCTGCAGTAATCACACCAATAGGATTATATGAATATCTTTCCATACATTTCGAGCTTAAAAATATAGCACAATATACTTGGGAAATTCAATTTTGTTGTCGAGTATGTAGACGATATCTTAATAGGTTCCAGAAATGTCACTGAACATGAAAAAAATCTTACATTGGCCTTTCAGGCTTTACATTTCAACAACCTACAACTAAACTACAAAAAATGATCATTCTTACAAGACGAAGCACGTTTTCTAGAACATATCATCGTAAGCCATGGAATTGTACCTTTTCAAGAAAGGTTTAATTGCATCAAGACCGTCAAACTACCGAAAACAGTGACAGCTCATAAGCTCCCTGGGTACAATAAATTACTGTCACAAATTCATAACCAAGATCTCGGAAATTTTAGGACCAATGACAAACCTGTCAAATGGGTAAAAGAATGCAGTAGTTAAATGGACATACGAACATTTAAAATCTTTTGATTGAGTTAAAGAGTCACTATTACAAATACAAAGACTAGCACACATTAAACCAGACCTTCAAATCACTTTAACTACTGAGGCATCGAACATAGCAATCGGAGCTATTCTGCATCAAGTCAATAAAGGAATACCAGAACTAACAGAATTCCATTCACAAAAGCTCAATGCGACCCAACAAAAATATTCAACTTTTGACAGCGAACTTTTAGCAGTTTAGCTCCCCATTAAACATTTGTGTCATATTTTGGGGGGAAGAAACTTCACCTTATTTACTGATCACAAACTTTTAATACATGCCATAACGATGAGAAATCTATCTCTTCGACAACAGTTCTGATTTAGTAATGATTTAATATGACAAAAAATTTAATGTTAAAATAACAATTAAAAAAGTAACAAAAAAAGTAACATATACGACCTTTATTTATAAACGTTACTAATGATTATGTATGCCTCAGTTATTTGGCACTGGTGAACTCGGAAGAAGCCTATGGAGTGTCATGACGTTAGTGACACCATGAGATACCGCACTGGGTGACACCAACCCTAGTGAATCCTCTGCATTTAATACTATTGTAAAATATGAAACTATTCGAATTTTTGTCACTAATCGAAATTACAGAATGCCAACTACTGTCCGAAAATGTATAATGAAATTTTTCGAAGAAAAAGAATTTGAAAATTGATTTTTAAAAAATTCAAAATGATTCAAAATTTACACGTTATCATTTTGATTGAGAAATCTGTTGGGTCAGCACACAAATGGCCTTGAGAATTGTTTAAATGCATCAGTAATACAGCATGAAAACCCAGCACCAAGATAACTTAAAATACAATATACAACATCAACTAAACACTTTAAAATCTGAGAGAATATAAATAAATATAAAATGTAGAAGGTTATTTATTCATGAGCTGAATCTATAATGACGGTTGTAATTCTTTAATCAACATTTGTTATATTTTAAGCAAGTTTTAAAACATTACAAAATTCTTTAAAAATCATTCACTCCACTAAGAAATTCTGTATCCGTCTATACATGCTTTTATTGCTATTAAGTTTAATATCACATTATTCAAAGTGGCTTTGAAAACTAACCGATTTATTTAAAAAAACCTTACAGAAGTTTAACAATAATGAAATAAAACACAAATTAAGAAATGTATATAAATTTTCGGAAATAACTTTTGGTAAAGGTAACATAACCCAAAAGAGTTTTTTTAATCTTAAATTCACATCAAGTTACCATTTTTACTTAAATCATTTTTAGCAATAAGCAACACTTTAAAATAATTGAATATTATTTTGATTCACTATTTTAAATAGTTGTTTTAACTACTGATATTTTAAATTTCAGAATGTAAATTTCAAAGTTAACAACAATACCTTTCAAATAATTTTTCACAATTGGTAACGTTCTTTGCTTCAAAGAATTGTATTTTTCTAACGAAAGAAATTATTTTATAAGGTAACAGTTTATTATTATTTTTAATTCAGTATATAAATGATTACTAGTTACCAATTTGTTATCATAATCCGAGTATTTGTAGTTTATTTATTTAAATTAGAGCGAAATTTAAAAATTATTATTCTTAGGGTGATAAGTTCCTTTTCAAAAGTGACAGATATTGTACGATTATCTAAAAAATTATGATTAATACCAAATAAGTTTATAAAATGGATTTTGTAAATAAACATTTCTATATTTGTGATAAGGAAATTGATATTTTAAAATAATTGTTATGAAAACTTAAATAGGAAAGATAAAATTCTTTAGTTATTGTATTGAATTTAATGATTAATTTACTAGAAGCTATGTGAAAAACTATTTAAATTTTCATTTGTTAAATGATTTTTCTTTATATAGTTTATTGTATTAAATAATAATTGGTACTTATGCATGATTTATATTATGTTGTATTATATTATAATGCAAAAGTACCAGTACACAGGGTGAGCTCAAGACATTTTTTCCAAGCAGTGTGCCCTGGGCGAACTTTTACGAAGCGCCTACCTTAAAGAATGTTAAATAAACCATTTCCATTTCTTAATTCAATGTGTAGGTATTTCATAATAAATTTTCTATTGAGTAAAATAAAAAATATGTTCATTTCTAAAATCACTTTTATGCATTTTCAATATACATACAGTAAATAATAATAATTGTGAAAATAAAAAATTAAGATTATAATTTTCATTAAAAATTCACTTTCCTTGCCTTCATTTTCGCAAAATCTTTCACTAAATCAGAGATGTCTAGACTGCTTGATAATTCTTGTTCAATTGATAAGAAAACCAATGCATTTAATCGATCCTCTGTCATTGTTGTTCGTAGATCACTGAAAGAAGTAAAATTCCTTGTTTTCAAAGCTGTTATGCTAATTTATGAAACTTGTACCAGTAAGATAAAGTTTAATCTACGTAATCGTTTTAATAATAAGCAAGAAAATAAGCTGAAAAATAGACGTGCATAAGCATGTTTTATATCAGTATTTTTATATCATTAACAAATTCAATGATTTTTGGAAAGTTGGAGTTATTTTATCGATCACGTCTATATTCAGTTATTCCGACAAACAAATTCATAGTAGATAGTAGCCATCTGGAGCAACCAGACATTCCAGCAATACACCCTACGACTAATGTATTATACTACGTTCTCCCATTTAATGTCTAGTTTTTTAATACATTTCCCCAATTTAAATTATTTTTAAACTAAATTCCTCTACAAACGAGGACCTATTTTTACTCATAAATATCTTCATTAAAATATAATTAACCGACAAATTCTACTTTATTGATTATATTTTTGTAAAATAATTAAATTATCATTCAAATGTAATTCACCCATTTACAATTCATTCTCAGCAAATATTTATCTGTTTTGAGTATATTTCTTCAATGAATAATTTAACCTCTTTTTCCTTCAATGTATTTCTCCGTCGTTAATTGATATTTCACTTCCATCTACTAATTCTACCCCTTCTTATTTCCTACAATGAATAATTTCTTCTTGATTCAATAAATATTTTCTACCTTTATCAATTCTTTCTTCCAAGTATATTACCCCTTGTAATGAATTCCTTATTTTCAATATGTCGATTTTTGAATTGATATTTCTAGCTTTACCACTTCAGTAAATGTTTTCTTATTTTTAACGATTTTTCCAGGCGTAATATGCTTTCACATTAATATTCACTACACCGAGAATTTGTTTCATATAATACACTATCTACTAATTAAAATTCCCTCATTTTTAAATGCTCAAGACAAATATCAAGTAAATGAATGTAAAGGTAACATTGTATATATTGACTTTTGAAAATACAGAAAATTCTTGTAATTGATTAGGTTGTAATGTTTTATACACCTAATTTCAAGAGATATTTAAATAAATTGAAGCTTTAAAACATATTTTTATCAAAAGAATTATATCAAAAAAAATTTCTACTTTTTGAATAGAACAAACATAAAATTATCAATAAACTAGACAAATTCTATCACTCAATAAACATCGTAATTAGTAAATAATTGTCCTCAACATGGGGTGCACGCCTCATTACTTGCTTCTGTTTCTAGAGCCCATGCTCTACGGGGACAATTTTTAATAAAGACATTTTATACTAAAATAAATATGTAACCAATTCCTTATTGTACATGGTATACTTTTTATTTAATTACCAAAAACATATTTATTTTTTTCTAGTTATAGGGTGCATGAAGGTTTGAAAAGTATTTTTGGGGGACAACAAAGAAAAGGTCGAGAAACATTACTCTATATTAATGTGAAAACTCTAATTGTTATGAAAATTAACTTTTATTTAAAATTATCCTAAAAACAAGTCAAATCTATTAAAACTTATCGATAAATTAATTGATTCTAAAATTATGAAATCACCATTTAAATTTAAAATTTATTCGTAAATTGCTATAAAACTCCACATTTTTCTATATCCAATTACAATCATCACAAAAAACCATAAACAATTTAAAAACAATTAAAATAAAAATTCTTTAAAAACCAATATATTTTATCAATTAAAATTTTCCATCTTAAACGTCAATATTTGGATTTTCAGTACATGCTTTGAGTACCCATCGGTTACCAAGTAATATTGCCTATTCTTTGCATGTTTGAAGCATTGTAATAGCACTGCCAGAAATGCATCTTATTTGATATAGTAGATGGAGGAAATTATTTGATTTTCGGTTGATAATTTGGTATTGTAGTAGATGTTAATTATATACGTATTTTTTCACTAATTTAGATAATGTAATTAATTTTAAAAGCTTAATAATTTTAAATAAAGACATCAAAATCTATCCTAAGAACTGAAAGTAATAAATTTGTCGAAATTTAATAAATAATTTAATCATAATTTTCTAATCAAATTTCTTTTCATTTTCATAAGCAAATAGCTAACCAAACACTTTTACACAATGACCAACTAAAATAAGTGTTCGAAGTGAAAGAATAGAAAATGTATTTCTTCAGAGTAATTATCAAAAATCCTTTCTCAATAAATTACATTAATTTGATAGAAGTGATACAAATAGAATATATTTTTGATTAAACTTTTAACAATAATTAACACAATTATTTCACACTTAGAAGTGTCGTGTATTTAGTTTAAATTTAACAAAAAATGTTGAAATTATCTTGAAAATATTGTAAAAATTAAAATTTTTTTTGACAATAACATGTAATAGTAAAATAATTGTTCAAGGTTGGATACAATGACAATTAAAAATAGTACAAAAACTTTTAAAAAGAATAAAATATTTATTGTTTTTAACAAAAACTTGTATTGTATTGACCTTTACAAAATAATATCGAAATTGCAATAAATCAAATACAAATAAAACACTAACAAAGGCTCTAAAATTTTATTCAGAGAAAGCATAACAATGGATTGAACTTCATTTAATTTGACTAATACTTGCTTTTAAACTACCAAGTAACTAAACAACTAAGTGATTCACCTGTTTGGAGACAGTAATGATGTAGTAAAGAAAGACTAAAAGAGATTTTTAATGATAAAATTTGTATTTTTTATTTGCTTTTTTTTAAATAGTGGTCAGTAGCCGGGTATTGATATTTATTTCTTCAGTAAGGGGCCGTTCATACATGACGTCATATATGGCTGGTAAAAAAGCCGTATTTCATATTTGAAAATAAACATATTACAAATCAATTTATTGACATATTGGTATGTATTTAATGTAATGCTGCACTCTAATATCGTATGAAAAAACATGCATTAAAAAGTAGGCCTAGAATGCTGGAATTAGTATAAAATTCTGTCAAAGAAATACAAAATTTAACATGTAACGTCACATTCCTTTAAAACCACTCCCTCGTCACACATAGTCACAAATATGTGAACACCTCCCGCTAGGTGCGTGGCGTCATTTATGAACGACCCTAACTAGTTATTGGTAACCTAATGTGTGTGTGTTTAGTCAGTAAACAGGTGTTGATAACAAGTTATCCTGGACATAGTGTGTATATAGTCGGTAAACTAGTGTTGGATGTATGGGAACACTTAATTTGAAAACCAACTCGCATCCCTGGCTAATAACCACACTATCCGTGATCTAGGGTTGATCTGTTCACGTACACCTCACAATTTTAATTCAATGTCACGTACCCATGACCGAAATCATGTGGGTACTGTACGCAACAGCCGAATGCCATTCTAGCAGGTGAGCACTGTCTCCAGTACTAGTCCTCGAATAACCTTCGTTTCCCTGTTCACTGCCGCCGCTAGAAGGTCTTACGCTTACTATCTTAACGCTGTGAGTTTATGGTGAACCAGATTCGTCGCGTTTCCCCGTGTGAAATGAATTGTGAAAACGTACATACAGGAATCATTTAACTATTCGATTATCGCCAACATCACCCATGTTTTATACTTCCCGAATTTTTCTGGATGTTTATCTCCTATTCCCTTTTTCGCTTAAGTTGACCTTATCGTTTAACATAACACAAAAATTTAAATCATTAGATTAACAATTCATTATTCAGAGTTTTAATCCGCTCCTACACAAATAGGTTAAGGACTTAAATTAATTGTAAGACAAGGCTAAGGATAACTAATTTAATCGTTTACTACAATTACATAAAATAAGCACTATCAAAATCAGATTATAGAGTAAGAATTGTAGTCCACAGAAGAGATATAGGAAGCATATTGCGTAGCGATGACCACTTGTGTATCTAGATATACATTTCTCACATCCCGGTATTAGACTCATCGTCAATATCGACCGGTAAATGTCGACGTTTTGGAGGTCGACGGGTTGGAACTGGGGTCGTTTTAGTTTAGTTCTTCCTGAGTCCTCGTAATGGATGATTCAACCGTAGAGGGGGTACTCGACGACACCTGTCCACTCAAGACGGCTATTTCGCCCAGTGTCAGATCTAGATTTTCTAGGGAATGGTTCAAATTGGTTGGCTCTGGCTCGTCCGCCTCTAGATCGAAGGAGATAGGAGTAGGTGGCGGGTAAATTGTCAGTGATGGGGCATATACTTTGTCCGGGTCCACCACCAATAGGCGATTTTTCGCGATTTTTAGGACTTTTTAATTATTTTATCAATTTCAAATTATTTTTATAATTTTTTATATTTTTCTTCATTTTTTGATGTATTAATATTTCGTTGAATTTTATTTTTAATATTATTTTTTTATAATATTATTTTTACCCTTGATATTTTATTCTTGGTCGCCGCTTCTGCCTATGTTTTTTCTAAACCTTATTTTGCAAGGTTTTGGCAGTTTATTTTATTTCAGGTATGTTTCTTTCTGCAGCTGTAGGCTTTTTCAAGTATTTTTAATAAATTATTTGTTTTATTTAATTCTGTTATATTTTTATTTTGTTTTAATTAATATGTTTTATTTTATTTTTGATCTCTGCTTGTGGTGCGTGTGTATGTGCAGTGACCACTTTCCTTATTCTCGCCTTTCTATTTTTTGTTTTAATTACATTTGTCTTTTGTTTTAGTTTTAGTTTAAGTATTGATTCATAGTTAATGGTAACCTGTTATTGGTGACCTAGTGTCTATCGCCAGTTGTTTGCATTGAGTATTTCAGTACCTAGTCTACAGTTGTTCAGTACTTAGTTATTGTTGTTAAATACTTTTTATTTGTAATCAATATCTTGCCGCTGTTATAAATCATATAATAATTGATATACAATACCTAGTGAATGGTGCTTAGTCATTATTGTTTTTAGGGAAACACCAATTATAAGCAATGATTTCATATGATCATTAAATAAATTGATTTCAGATACTTTATGCTGGAAAAGTTTGTTTGCTCACGTTAATAGACCAAAACAGAAATAAATTTAAAAGCAAATTTTTTTAGTTTTGGAAACTCTTGATCCAACAATTTCTAAAAATCGACTAAGTTTTCATGTTTTATCCTTGATTTGTTCGTTTGAAGATCATTGATTTTCATTTGAAATTGAGTTGCAGATACAGCCTTTTCAACTGACCTTTTTTTACACTTAACAGCATATTTTTGAATTTTATTAATTTTCAAATTTAATATTCCATATGATTGATTATTGTTATGCTTTATTGATATTGATGCTTGATTTTGAATATTCATTTATTTATCAAATATCGATACCGCTATATTTTATCAGTAATATCTTTTATCTTTTTCACCATTGATCTTTTTTCAATTTCTTTTTAATATTTTCAATATTTTACTAATCAAAAATTCAAAGCTGTCTTTAAAATAAATTATTAGAAAAGCTGCGCCGGGAAGTTTTCATATTTTTCATCTTTATTAACACTAGATTTACGGATGTTGATTATATACCTATTTTTACTGAAGTGAGCAAATTTGACTCATACAAGAAAATTGAAGTTTTTTGCAAAGAAAATAGTTCCAAATCAATTTAAATGAAATGTTTATTATCAAAAAATTCATGAAAAACATTTTTTACATATAAACTCGGTTTTTGAAACACATTTTCCTCAGACATTTCTATTACATTTAGCACAATGGTTTGTACATCTGTTTCTTTTGCATGATTGTTGAACTTGACAATTCTTCCGAGCGTCAGTAGCATGAATTTATGTCATTGAAATGGAAGTGTTCTCGACTTCTCTATATTTACTTCTTAGCTCTTCAGCAAATTGGAAAATAAAATCTTTTCGTGAAATATTTACTTGAGTCGTCTCTTTATACAGAATCCAAGCATTGATAGCTACTAAATCTAAAATGTTGTAGAAAACTTGTAGAGGCTGTTTGCATGAACTTGATTTAACGCTATATTTTCGGGCCATTTGGTCAAGTACATCAACGCCATACTTGGTGCTATTATAATAGGTTACTGTTTCTGGAACAAGTTTTTATTTTTTCAATTGTTATATTTTTATGTTTTGTACTTAGTAGTGAAACTTTTTTATTAGGCTTGCTTTTATAAATGGTCAGGGTACAATTCTCAGATCTATACAGTTTTGTAGAAAACTGTGTCATTTTATCTTTATTGGCTTTCGCAATTTTAGGTAATTCTTTTCGGTTTGCACGTATAGTGCCAACCAAAGTAGTTTTCTTTGCAAGTGAAATGCTAGTAAAAAAATTATCTGTGGTAATATTTCGTCCACAGCCTAAATATGGCTCTGCAATCTTAGTTACTAAAATTCGCTCAAGGGAATATTTAATCCTCAGGTTTCATCCTTGCCCAAGTACGGAAAACCGTTTACAAGATATTTGCTTCTAACATCGGATGACAGCCAAAATTTGATGCCGAATATATTCGGCATGTACCGCGTCAATCGGCATCTAGCTTTAGTAGGGAATAATTGATCATCGATCGTTATGTTTGTGCCAGGTTTGTAAGAAGCCTGACTATTCTCTATAAATTTTTCCCATATTTTTGAAATCAAGGCAAATTTGTCTATCTTCAGTCTTTCACTGCGTTCCTTTTTCTTATCAAAACGTATGAACCAAAGTATGCCTATAAATTTATCTCTGGACATTGTCTGGCGAAAAAAGCCGGAACACAAATATGAACAATTCAAATTTTTTGCCTCATGCTCTAGCAAATAAAATTGTGATTTTGTAACCGTCCATTCCTTATTATTCAAAACTTGACGAGCTTGAGTTCGGTACATGATTTTATATACGCCATCATACATTCGTCAATTATCAAATTGAATGCGCTACTTTCTGAACCAAGCATAATGTGCCTTTTAGCATAGGCAGTTGGACCTGAAACGTCTTTGAATATGGTATAAATCGGTGATCTACCTACGTTACTGCCTTCGTTCAATGTTTCCCATAAAGTCCCATCAGCAGCTTTTTCGGCTGAATTTTCTTTATCAGAAGATGTATCGATAGCGTCTAAATCATTTTCGGTTTCAGAATCAGAAATAACTCTAGCTCTTTTTTACTAGGAGCTGTGTAACGAAAAACTTCATCTTCGCTGTCAGTTTCAGAATCAGAAATAACCCTGGCTCTTTTTTTGTTAGGAGCTATATAACAAAGATCTTCATCTTCATTGCTTGAAGATTCCTCCTCTAATTCAATTTCGTTATCACATTGGTCTATATCAATTGCATCCGATTCATTATCTGATTGGTCTTTCTTTATTTTGATTAGTTTTTTCAACAAAAGACAATTTTTCTGATTTTTTCCCATAATAGAAACCCTAGATAACCAGATAAAATAAATATCAATTATAATACCTTTTACAAATAAATTACAAAATTACCTTTGTGGATCAAATTTTTCTGGCAAAAAATGAATTTTATAAAATTATAAATTATATACTACTTCACTGCACTGCTCACACTCGATGTATAAATCGAAATGATGACATAAGTGGGTAATGATGTAGCGGAGTAGCGAAAACAAGTGACAATTGCTCCTACATACACACAAATATTGTATGTGAGGAATGCCAAATGAGAAGCGAAACAAATCACGTGCTACTTGACTGTTGCCCAGGCCTGATAGAACCAATAAACCATTCTATGAGTCAAATTGGCTCACAACCTTGAAAATAGGTATACCACATTCGATAATGCGTAATGAATGGGTCTGCGGGGAGGAGGAATGAACGTTTACATATATTTCATTACTTAACTAAAAACCAACGTATGTTTTTAAAAAGTAATATTAAAGTTTTATATATCAAATTTTTAATGAGTCAAATTGGCTCGGTTCCTAAATCTAGTGTTAAATAAGAAGTGCTATATTGAGTTTGAAATACATTATAACTTCTGGATAGAAACATTTATTGAAGATAAATAAATGCTACTCAAATCACTATTCAAAAATTAATTGCTTTATGCAGAATTGATGTCACACGGATCTTCATTAGAAAAATGTAAGATTTCTCAAGGTAAAACACTTTTTTACTTTTGTGTCATTAGTTGAAATGTTTATGTACATTTATGTATTTTTGCAATCCGTTACAAATAACTGTTCCCTATAAACACTATTTTTCTTTTTTCATTTCACAAAGTACAAAATATATGTAAAATAATTTACCAATTAGATAGATGCTACCCTATCAGATATTTTGTAATACACATAGTTTGAAAGTTTTTTCTAATTTTTTTTGAAGATTTCAATGATAATTTAATTATCGATTGTTTATAGCTTGATAAGTGTGTTTCACGTTTACATTTAAAATTCTTTGAATTCAAAAGGAAATTTTCATATTTAATTTTTAGTATATTATTTCATATAATATTCATCAAATTACTTATTGTTGCAACAAAAATAAAATAAAATTTAGAGATTAATAAAGAAACTTGATGGAAAAATTAGGAATTTGTGTATCCGATTGTTTCAAGTTTAAAATAACTTTGTTTTTATTGTATAATAAATTTTATTCTAAATTGACATACATAATCACCACATTAAAATAAACATTGTCACATGCATTATTTTGATCACTGGGAGATTACTCAATTTTTGTGTTATAATACACTTGCCTAGGATATAAATTGTTTTATCTGAAAAAAGGCTCAAATAAAATTTATTCATCAAAATCATCTTCCTCACTCAAAAAATACTTACATACTATCCATAAATACTCGTAACGTTTTTGACGAAAAAATGATACTAGTTCAAAGGAATGAAAACAATTTGTTTTGTTAATGATTTCCAAATGCAAAATTTATATATTTAAGGAATATATATTGACTTAAATAACTTAATAATAAAATTTTAAATATAGATTTTTCATTTTGTAAATATATAAAAAACAATTTAAATTTATTAACATAAAGAACAATTGCAGTAATATATTCTGAATGTATTTTACCTAACTATTGGTATGCTTTGTTTCTTTTATATTCTAGTTTTTATCAAAATACATTGATCTGAACAAGCTTTTAGTGTAACAATTTCTTTATAGACATTAATTTTCTATAATATAATTCTTTATGTCAGCGATTCTTAAACTATGGGTCGTGACCCAAAGTTGGGACGCAAGCTCTTTCTTGTTGGATCGCAGGAACTTTTCAAATTTACATTAAATTACAGTAATTACTAATGCGTTTTTCTTTTCGAGACAATATTTGTCAAATTCCCATAAAAAGTGTTATATATAAACAACAGAAACTGCAACCCATGTAACAAAATAACAGATCCAAAGTTTTCAATCCAGCAAAAAGTACTTATTGGGGGTGTTTGTTATTTGTTACATGAGTTGCAGTTGTAGTTTTCTAGTTGCTCCATTGTAACAAATAGTTAGTAATAAACAGAAACAATAATAAAAACAATGATTTGCTGTCATTATATTTTTGCTTATTAATCAAATTGGTGGTTAAATTTGAGTTAGATAAATTTTTCTAATTAATTATTTTCTTATTTTTATATTTTTGCTTGATAAACATATTAGTTAATATGGATCGATGGCTTTTACGTTCTGGAAATAAAATAATAACTCAGAAAAACCAAACAGCTCTGGAGAAAAAAATAGCAATTCAGAAAATTCACCTAACAATATTAACGTTCTGTAATAACTATAACATTGTGCTGTAATAACTATAACTGAAAATACTTTAAAAAAAGTAAATTGCAATCAAAAAAGGAAATACAATTTTTTTCTAAGTCCAAAAGTACAAATTGTTTTCTGAGAAAATGACTCATTCAATGTCATAAAATTTTCCAAGCTCATTTTAACAGACCACGGCTCATCAAAAAATTTCTAATTCATTTAAAAATTTTCAAGATTAGATGAATTATCATATTTTCAAAGTCATTTAAACAAAGACCATGACTCACTGTAAAAAATTTCAAGGTCATTAGATGAATCATCAAGATTTTTCTCACGGTCACTCAAAATTTCTCAAGGTCATAACCCCAAAAAATGTTTTAATTTAAATTTACTACTTATTTTTATAAGTAGTGTTTTAATTGTTGGCGTACTGGGTAAAATTAAATTTTGTTTTAATCTGCGCTCGTCTAGTTTAATCCCTTGCTCCAACTAACACTTGACTTTTCTAGGGTACTTTGTATTTCTCCCAGACGCCCCACAATTTTGACCTTACCACTGTATACCCATGAGCAAGTTCATGTTGGTACTGTATACAGCAGCCGAGAGTCCACAAGCAGGTGAGCCCGTTTCCAAGACTACTCCTTGTGATAATCTCGCTTTCGGGTTCCTGACGGCCGATAGAAGGACTTACGTCTATTTCACTCCTCTACTTCTCTCAATATTGACACGCACTTCCCCATCCGTTACTGTCGATCTTTTGTATGCGTCCGGAGTGGAGTTCTCTTAAGGTCTTATTTAATTCCTCTGTAAATGTTAGCGCTTACTGCAGTTGAAAACATGCTTGAAGGGCATTGGTTCCCTTTTCGTTATTTCATAATTCAATTTAAGTCAACCTTATTTTAACTAATTCATTAATAAAGCTTAAACGGTGTAATTTAAGAAATTTTTGAAAGAAAATTTTTGCGAATGAGTTTTCAAAATCTAATTTCTCTAATTTTCTAAGCGTTAGATTTAATTTCCTAATTTACTAAAATTTAAAATTGGTATTATTAACCTAGAGTTTTGTTTTAAATTGGAAAATCTTTTCTTTAAATAACATGCGAAAATTCAAACTTTTTTATATAAATAATTTTAATCGCTGTTAAATCAGCTGTTTTTAAGTTCAATAAGGTCTCCTGGTTGTTTTTAAGGGAAAATAAAGTCCTCTTAAGATTTGTATTTTTCCTTTTATTTGTACTCATTCTTTAATCAAAATTTATTAGAAAATTAACAATAATTATAAAAATTCTAGTTTACAATTACAACATTTACAAAATGAAAAACAATAAAAATAAAAGAAAATATAATCAAGTCATAAATTGATTTTTTAAATTAGCAAAAATAAAATTCAGTTTCCAACAAAATCGGCTTTCATTCGTCGATGTCGACGGGGAATCTCCGTTTTCGGCTAAAATTTAATTCGCTGGATCCGACTTGGGGAACCGAGTGGCAGAGCTCGTCCCCAAAATCGTCCGTCCAATAGCTGATAGAAGTTGAGGACTTTCGATTTCGTCGGCCCCCGATGTGGGAATTGAGATGGGAGGTGTGATTATCTGAATTCGTAATTCATCCGTTTCATCGGCATTGATTTGGGTTGCGTTTTCCTCGGATATCGCTGTTGTCGGCGGATTTTCGTCCGATTTGACGAATTGTGGATGTTGCTCAGCGACTAGCATTGCCGCTTCTTCCAACACCTGTGCTGCGTTGTCAACAATGTTAATCCTTCGGCTCGGCGTCGCTCACGACGGCGACGATTTTTACTGGGATGATGCTTTTTGCTGGTCCTGGGTGTTTGAGCTGGACCAGCTTGAGTTTCTTCCGGGAGATGGTTCGCGGGGATCAGGTTCAATTTCACTGCCAGATCCCGACCCGCAAACCGTTTCGTCAGTTCGACTTCGGTGAACGAAGCTACCAGGACGGCGCTTTGATCATTAATGATAATCCGTTGCGCGCGATTTTCCGCAATTAAATCTTCTCGGCATCTGGTCAGCCGGTGTATTTTGTCTTGGAGTATTTTTACTGCTTCGGGGGTGAACCACATGCCGAGCGTGCGTTCGTGCTCCGCGAACAGTTTATTATATTTCTGCTGGCACGAACTATGATCTATCTGGGCATTAATAGCATTAGATTTTGACGATAATTTAGGAATTTTATATCCTGGCTGCATTTGGATAAGTCTTGGAAATTTCAAAAATAAGGATTTGTTGGGTAGTTTTTCTCACGATTTTCTAGTAGCTAAATGACGAAAATTTCTTATCATAACATTGGGGAATGGAAATAATTCAAATATAATAAAGGTTTCTGAATATAATAAAATTAATAATTAAACAATTTTCAATCGCACTCCTCATTCATTCGTAGCTTAATATTAAATACTGCGATGTATTGTCAAACGTTAAACTGGTCGAAATTCGAAATCCGTCGAGAAAATGAAAAATCCTGTGCCCCAGTTGCTCGTTCTCGTAAAATCTAGTTTAGGTGCGTATTATCGATAAAAATTGTCATTCATTCACAATAACAAAAAAGGAACTAATTTAATTATCGTTTCCTATACCTAACCCTAGTCGTTCCTGTCAATATGAATATTCGACAGGTTTTGAAAAAATATAGATATTCCTACTTAAACATTCATTTGAATGTTGTTCCCCTAACTATATCAATCTTCCCGAATATTAATTTTTACCGTTCCGACCAACATTGAAATGGCCGCCCCGGTGAAGTACGACGGAGTCCTACCCCGCGATCAGTGTAATTTTTTTACTTTATTTTCTATGTATATTGCGTGCGAAATTTATTAATTATTTGTTTTAATTAATTATGTTATTTTTTATTTTGTTTTATTTAATGTTTTTATTATATTTTTAGTTTCTGTTTGCGGTGCGTGCTTGTGTTATAATAGCCATTCTTATAATTTTTCAACATGACTTTTCATAGTCATTTTATTTTGTTTTAATGATGGCTTATAGCCCAACATAATTAATAATATTTTTTAATTTTTATTCTATTACTTATTATTATTATTAATATTATTATACAATAATTAATATATAATAAAAACAAATTCATTAACAACAAAAACTTTTATTATACAGAAATAATTCTACTATAGTAATATTGTCGAAAAGCTTTATTCAAATCACATTCCACATACTTCCGATATCGGGCAGCACAGCATGACACCCATCACCACATGGATATTCGGGTTCCATATCCTTTAATATTTTGTTTTGTTCGATGTCCCATAAGAACTCATCGAATACGGAAAATATCCATATAGATGTATGATTAAAGACCAAGTCTGGAATAATTGATGCTGGCTTATCTTTCAATATTTCATGTATATCTGTATAATAGAATTCCAGACTTTCTTTGATAACTTCAAAATAATCATCTACAAAACAAGTAAAATAATAATAATAATAATAATTAATTACCATAATGTTCAATTTATGTCCTTGATAGATACTGAATAACCAATCAGAATCGTTGTTGCATGTATGTATTTCTATACTTATTATTATTATTATTATTATTTCGTTTATTATATATTTCGTTTATTATATTTCGTTTATTATATTTCGTTTATTATTACTAATAAGATTATTACTAAAAACAAGAATAAAACAAACAAATCAAACACTAAACATTTATTTTCTTACAAGTTTGAATTTACAAAAACTCCTTATGGAGTTGACTATGCTCCGTTCGACGTATCGTTGGTAACGGAAGTTACAGCAACTACAAGTTTAAATCTCCGTTACCATTCTGTTTAGCTTATTATCCAATAGAGCCTGATTGATAAGCTCTGAAATTCGGATTTAAGTTTCATCGAATATGAGCTGTTGAAACATTGCAGGCTCTTGGTTCTTTAAAATCTTCATTTTTGGAAATTATAATATTATTGGTTCTATTACCATTGGTTCATATTCGTCTAAATAAAATAATAATAAAAGAATATAAATAAATAATAAATTTACCATAAATTTACTGTTATTTTTCCTCGGTATATGGTACATATTTTTCTTCGGCATATCAAAATTTGAAATAAAATGAATAACCAAGTTGTTTTAATCACTCATTAGCCAATCCCGTGATTTCATTGTGTATGTCAGTAACAATAATTTTGTTCTCTAGATTTCGCACAACAAAAAAACATCAAAATTCTAAACATTTATTGACTTAATAACTTCAATTTTTGCATGTTTCTTACAGAATTGGTTATGCTCCACTCAACATATCGCTGGTAACGGAAATTAGAGCAACTACAATCAAGAATACAAGTGTATTGTTTCCATTTCCATTACCATGCGGTTGAGTTTATTATCCCAAAGAGCTTGATTAATCAGCTCGGAAATCATGATTCTTGTTTCTTCATATATTGCCTGTTCAATCATTTTTGGCTCCTTATTCCTCAAAATTTCTTTCATTTGATGGTAATAGAAAATAATTCGTTCAATTACCATAGGGGCATATTTTATAAATAAATAATAATAATAATAATAATAACAAGAATAATAAAAAGAATAATAAATTTACCATAACTTTCATTCATTGAATTTGTCTTCGGCATAAGACATTAACACACATTGGTTGTATTTTAAAAGCCTCAGTGCAGGAAATAATTCTGGATCGAACATACAAAGACATTTTGTTGACATGTTGTATAGATTGATAGAATATTCCATATCCATGGTAACCGTAATTGACTGTATTTTAATATCCTTTATTCTATATTGTAATTTATTGACTTCTAAAGGTTTCTTGCATCCCATGATTCTGCATTTGCCGGATTTAAAAAATATTATAGGGTATTTTCCACTCCTATCAACAACTTGCTGGGTTTACCATCCGTAAACGTCATTTTTGACACGTCGAAAGTTCCTTTATAATTTATATTTGATAACATAAATACCA
>CM039679.1:314223403-314457501 GCA_022537955.1 Schmidtea mediterranea | reverse complement strand
TTACAACTTATTCATAACTTTTATAAAAGCTTCAAGTTAGATAATATTTACCTTTTGATACCAATTTCATTTCAGTACATTTCTTTAGAATATTATGGATTCTTTCTTGACAATCATTTTTTCATCAAAGTAACAATTCTCGCGTATTCAATATTTTTCATTAAAATCATTATCCATTCTTAGACTTTCTTTAAAGTGAATTTAACCACCGAACGCCTCAAAAATGACACAATTGTTAATTGATATTTTCTCTAAACTAAATTCCACTCTAGACCAATCATTTCCCATCAAATAACACTTACTCTTACCCTACCCAACTATATTCATTATTTTTTATAGAAATCACCCTTTAAATAACCGATATTTAACCGACTCAAGTACGCTTAATATTCACAATCTGTTCTAATCGGATTTATTCTTAAGATCATAAATTTTCTTCTTGCCATTGTTTCTACTAAAATAAAATAATGTCTCTTTAAATGACAGGTTAATCTAACTATGATTCATTTATTGTTCTAAAATCACGATTATATGCGGATAGTTCACGATAATTTCTTGAAATCCTTAAATAGAATTCATCTCGCTGACCAATCCTTTCCCCTTAAAATCCATAAATTCTCTTCTTAACAAATCATTTCTCTTTAAATGACAATATTTCACTCTCTCAAAAGATTTACACACATATTGATATTATCTGAAAATCCCCTAAATTATAGGAATTCGCTCATTCTATATTTTCCATTTTCGAATTTTTACCTTTGACCAGATATTCAACAACTCGAACCCTTAAGATGGAACAAACTTGTTGTCTTATCGTTTATTTCCTTAATATTCTAATTATTTAACATCATTTCATTGGAATACTTTTCCAACTGACCATACTATACATTTTTTTAGAAGACTACGAAGGTAAAAATTTTCTTTAGAAGATTATTGTGTACGCTCTACTCCTTTAAGATCATTCGATTATATTGTTATATGTATTGATACCATCAAATTCCCTTAAAATTATCATAATTTTATTTAGCCAATAAATAATTTTCTTTAAGTGTTGGCAATTGGTTATTCTCATTTTCATCGAAATCACCAATTGTGTCGGCAACAATTCGATGCAATTAAAATTTCATCAAAAATGACTTAAATGAATTTAAATCTTATGTTTCCACTAATATATTGTAAATATATCATACTTGCTCTTAAATTTCGCTAATCAGTATATATTCAATAAAAAGTTACCAGTCCATTTTAGGATATTCATTGATTTTCATAAATTATATGGATACCACACTGGCATCCCTTAAAATGTCTCTAATGTATACTGACCTTTTGTGGATTGATATCCATGAATATTATTTAGATTTGAATGGAAGTAGTTATTGCCCCTTTATTTACACTGTAAATATGAGAGATTTTAGTTGTCTAAAATATTTTTTAAAAAGGTTAAGCTGATTTAATCAGCTATTCTAAATATTAAGCAGTAATATATTTAGATAATATCTGAAAGTCTATCAGTGCAGAGTGGTGGATTGCGTGAATTTGGTATGGTGTTAATCTGTCTTAATAGATTTTCGATAATTGTTGATCTAAGTTTTATTTATTTATTATTTTATTTAAAATAATCCAAAATCAAGTCTAATCTAATAAATTAGGAAGAAAATTAATTGTTTCTAAAATTATAGATTTACCCTAATTTCTTCAAATAATTTGTTTCAAACACATATCAAACCTTAATGCATTAAGGTTCAAACAGGAAAACTAAAGTTCACAGGATGAGTTGAATTGTTTAAAGTAATCTCGTGAAAACGGGTATTTACTTAGATTGATTTATAAAATTCTGCTAAGTCTAATTGTTGTCATAGCCCTATGATATTTTTTTTTGTCGAGAAACCTAATCTATTGAAAGTTGTATATTGTATTGTAGTATTTTATTTTGAAATAACAGTCACAAATGGAATTTTAATTAGTGAAAGGATTAGTTTCGGTATAAGAAATTTGCCAGTGAGAAGTAATATTGGTGAGATTAGTACATTAAGTGACTAAAATCGTTGAAATTACTGAAACAGTGGGATAGCTAAAGATATCTACTAAATATGAGTGAAATTATAAGGGTCTGTATTTAATACTACGAAGGGTAACTATACTGTTGAATGGAGAAAGTATTACCTCGAGAGAGGAATATATTCGTTGAGCGAGGAAGAACTTCATTAATAAGGGAAACATAATTGCAAGAGAGAAATACTTATTAGAGAGAAAATGCAGGTGGATAAATGAGGAAAATATGAATGAGCTAACAGGAAGTATCAGTGAATCGAGAATTGCTTATAATAAATTAAGTCCGGTAAAATTTCTCAAATGATGAGATGAAATATCAATTAAATATTGTGAAATACTTGAAATAAATGGTCTGAATTATTCCAATGATCAACAAATAATACATAAAAGATGAAATATTTCTGAATAATGTGTCTTTAAGCGGTTTACATTACTATTATATGAAATTAACAATTATCATGATAATTTATCGTTAATTATTTGGTATAATAGGTTATGGTATTTTTGATGGATACTTATGCGCGGAGAATAGGTTATTAAAACTAACCGTGGCGTATTATGCATATTCGCGAAATAATTAGATCTGAGATATTAGATAATCAAATCTAAGGTCTCTACAATAGTAAATTCAAAACACATTGAATAATTATTGAATGAACATTTATGGATATCTATGCTATTAAGAATTATATCTAATGTTATTAATGTCGATAAACTTATATATTTAAATACTTTTTTTATATTTGGACCAATATATTATGTTCTCTTAGATTTTTCTATTATTTTGAAATTATATTCGAATTTAGTTAATAATGAATTTTTTATTGATTAGTAAATGAATATTTGATTTAGTTTATTACTCAGAATAAACTTTTTGACAAATTAAAGATTTTGGAATAATCTGCTTTATATTGAATATGGTTATAAATATACTATCAAATTGTAAATTAATTTAAAAATTTGTTCAATGTACTATGAAAAAATTTAATTTATTGTAATTCAAAATAACGTTAAAACATCAAAATCGTTTGTATTTCAAGAGTACTATTTATTACTTTTATAAACAGCAATTAGTTAATATAAAAACATACTCAATTTTCGTGAATTTATTGAGTGATTATCAAATTAATAATGTTTCTTATAATCATAATACCAATTATTCATCTATTCATTGTATTGTTTACTATATTCCATTATTTGTTGACTTCTATACATTCTTCCTACTTGTTATATATGTATCAGATCCACCATATTATAGTATTAAATTTGCCGATTTGTTGAATATTCGTAGGATTTTATATATTCTATATACATAAGATATATATATATTGTAATAATTAAATTTGCCAGATTATTGAATATTCGGTGGATTGTGAATTCGCCGGATTTGTATATATCGCTGGATTTGTATAATATTCTATATACATAAGATTATATATTAATATAGTATATTAAATTTGTCAATTTATGAATATCGCCGAATTAGTATAGCGGCACGGTTATTGTTTTTTATAACTTTCTTCCGCGCAAAGTATCATCAAAAAATATTCCCTATTAAATATAATTAACCGATGAAATCTACTCAATGTTAAAGATTTAATATAATAGTAATTAATACAGCTCTTCATAGTACAATTGATTTTCAGTAAATTATTTTCATCTTTTTATGTTTAGTTGTTATCAAAATTGAATAATCGACCATTTCAATCTCATCATGAGAATTTTACCAACTAATTTATAAGCAATTCTCCGATCACTGAATATTGTTAGCTTCAATTCATATTTTCTCACTTTATGATTTGCTTCCTCTTTATGAAATTTCTCTCTTTCCAATTATGTTTTCCTTATTCAATGAATGTTTTTCCTCGTCAACGGAATATTTCTCTCGATTATATTTTCTCCATTCAAAGTATTTACCCTGTAAGTTTATTAAGTATCAATTGTATTCATCTATTTAGTAGATATCTTAGCTATCCATGTTTTCAGTAATTCAACGATTTTAGTCACTTAATGTACTATCTCACCAATATTACTTCTTCACTGAAAATTGTCTTTATAGATATAAATCTTTACTATTAAAATTTCTCCATTTGTTGACTTGTATTTTCATGAAAATTTAACTAATATAAATTACATCTTTCAATAGATTAGGTGTACTCGACAAAATTAAAATAATTTGTAGGCTATGTTAAAAATCAATTAGTTAGTTTTTAGGGAAAATTTTATTATTAATTTAAGTAATATCTAGTTTTATGAGGTATTTATTTAGTAATTTCTAATTCTTTGAAAGAGGAGATCTCTTTGAATTTAATGGATTTAAGGTTTGATTATGTTTTTAATGGAAATTATTGAAGAAATTAGGGTAAATCTATAATTTTAGAAACAATAATTTCTTCATAACTTGTATTAGATTAGACTTGAATTTTAGGATTATTATTGAAATAAAAATATAAATAAATTTTAGGATCAAAATGTTTATGAAACATCTATTTAAGATAATTATTTACCAATTAGAATCCAATTTGACTGATAGATTTAATGATATTTTAATTATAATTTTATGTTCTATTTAAATAGTTGATTAAATCAGTTAATTTTTAAAAATATTTTAGTGAAACCTAAAATTTTAATTGATTTTACAGTGTAAATAAGGGGTCAATAATTACTTTCATTTTCAAATCTAATATTGATTTCATGGATATCAATCACAAAAGTAGTATAATTTAGAGAATTTTAAGGGGATGCTCAGTGTGGTTATCAGTATAGTTATGAAAATCATTGAATTATCTCTAATGGTTGACTGGTAATTTTATTGAATTTATACTTGATTTACTGATTAATTTTAATGAGCAATATGATATATATTTTACAATAATTTAATTTATGTGGGAAACATAGATTTTATTCGATTTAAGTCATTTTTGATGAATTTTTTAATTGCTTGAAATTGTTGCCAGAACAAATTGTGGTGATTTTCGATGGAAAATGATGATAACAATTTTGTAATACTTTAAAGAAAATTTATTTTTATTGGTAAAATTCAAATTTTTATGATAATTTTAAGGGAATTTGATTGGTTCAATACATATAGTAAATATGATTCGAATGATGAATTTTAAAGGAGTAGAGTCGGTTAAACATAGATTTCTAAAGAAATTTTACCTTGTAGGTTTTTAAAAATATGTATATTATTGGTGCAGTTGGGGGGGAAATGTTATTTCAATGGAAATGATTGGTTAAGAGTAAATTTTATGATATTTTAAGGAAATAATCGATTAAGAACAAGTTTGTTGTCATTTTTAAGGGGTTGAGTTGGTTGAATATCTGTGTTCAAAGGGTAAATATTTTCTAAATGGAAAATATAGATGAGGAATTTATAATATTTTTAGGGGATTTGTTCAGATAGATATCAATATGTGTAAATCTTTTGAGGGAGTGGAAATATTGTCAATTAAAGAAATGATTTGTTAAGAAGAGAATTTATGATCTTTTAAGGAGAAATGATTGGGTCATGAGATGAATTCTATTGTAAGGCGATTTCAAGAAATTTATTCGGTTGAATATCGATATAAGTCGGTGATTTTTTATGAAATAATGAATATAGGTGGGGTTATTGTCATTTAAAGAGAAATGATTGGTTAAGAGGAGAATTTATGATAATCTTAAGGTAATTTGATTGGTCAAGAGAGGAATTTTATTTTAAGGGGATTTCAAGAAATTTATTCAGTTGAATATCGATATGTCGGTGATTTTATGAAAAATATTGAATATAGTTTGGAATATTGTCGTCTAAAGAGAAATGATTGGTTGAGAGTAAATTTTATTTTAGGGGAAACAATTGGCTAAGAAGAGAATTTATGATCTTTAAAGGGGAAATAATCGATTAAGAACAGATTTGTTGATATTTTTAAGGGGTTAAGTTGGTTAAGTATCGTTATTTAATAGGTGATTTTTATAAAAAAAAAAATAATGAATATGGTAAAGTAGGAGAAAGTGTTATTTGATGGTAAAGATTGGTCAAGGATGAATTTATTTGAAGGGGATTTCAAGAAATTATTCGGTGAATATCGATATAAGTCGTTGATTTTTATGAAAATAATGAATATAGCTGGATTATTGTCATTTAAAGAGAAATGATTGGTTGAGAGTAAATTTTATAATCTTTTAGGGGAAAAACGATAGGTCAAGAGGGGAATCTACTTTTAGGGTGATTTTATTCGGTTGGATATCAATGTCAAAAGATGGATACTTAGTGAAATCGATACATTTTCATTGACTTAAGGTTATCAAAATATAACAATAAGATTTGGTTAATTTTAATGATATTATTGGAATCTGAATAAAAATATACGATACGTGTTCAGTTCTAAGAAATTTTTCGATTCATGCATTCAAGTATTTATTTGATTTTATTATTATATTTGTAATTTAATTAAAAACTAAAATTGATTAGTATTTAAAAATATTTATGTTACCCATTACTTATGTTGTTATTGACAATTTTCTGAATAATTTAAATATTTACGATTATTTCCAGGAATGAAGAGAAATTGTACGATTAAAAACTATGAGCTGTTGATAAAATACATTAATTTTTATTCAACAAGTACCTAGAACAATTACCTAACAATCTTAAAATTTTGAAAATCTACCAAATTTTTTCAATTATTTTACAACTTAGTTAATTTAATTAACTGATAAGTACTAGTTTCTTTACGATTTGCTACTGTGTTGAAACTTTTTTTTTAAATTCTTATTCAAAGTACTAACAAATTTTATTAAAGATCTATCAAGACTTGTCAAAAATTATAAAAATTTGGTAATTTTAATAAGTATTACTCAATAACTACTATTTTCTTACCAATTTGCTGAAGGTATTATTTTAAGGTCTCAAATTTAACAACTTTCTCACAACTTTAATCCAATTCTAATCCCATGATAATCATAAATTACGTGTATTTTCTTAAAAATGTCCATAGTTTTTCTTATATCGGTAAAACAAACACCTATATTTCAATCAAAAAACACGTGTGTATCATAAATTATTTACATTTTTCTTAACAATCTCAAACTTTACATAAATATTGAACTATTTTTATCATTTAACATATACACATTATTAGCCATAAAATAAATATTTCATAAATTGTTGAAAAATAACACATATTTTCATTAAAGTTTTTCCATAAACACTGTAACATATCAATGGTTTAACACAGACATTTGAGCCATAATTAGTTTTGATATTTATTTGCACATATTTTCTTAAAAATATAGAATTTTTCTTTAACTTTTTACAAACATTTACAATTGTTCTATCCCTCTATACTATGAACCACAATTGAACAAACTTTTTCTATTCAATATTAATTTTATATACTTTGTTGAAAATTTATATAAAATAATAATGAAAATAATAATAATAAAAACTTGTAATATTAATAATAATAATAAAAATAACAATAATAATAAAAATAATAATAAAAATAATAATAATAATAATAATAATACTAATAGAATAAAAATTAAAGAACATTAAAACACTACTTATAAAAAAAAATAAGTAGTATATAAATATTAAAAATGTTTAAAAATACTATGACATTGACCTACTTTTAAATGACCTTGAAATAATATAATGACTCATCCAATAACCTTGAAAATAATAATAATAATAAATATTAAAACATTACTTATAAAAAATAAGTAGTAAATTTATATTAAAAATGACTAAAAATATTATGACTTTGAGAAAATTATAATAATAATAAAATTAAAATTAAAAAACATTAAAACATTACTTATAAAAACAAGTAGTAAATTTATATAAAAATGTTTAAAAATACTAAGACCTTGTGAAATTTTAAATGACCTTGACAATAATAATAATAATAAAAAATATAATATTAATAATAAAAATAATAATAAAAATAAATATAATTAAACAATATTAATAAGTAATCATATTAATTAATAATATTAATAATCATATTAATAGTAATATTAATAAAATTATTTCCTTATAAAAGAAGTTTTATACATTAATAATAATAATAATATTATTAAAAATAAAAATAATAATAAAAATAATAATAATAAATATAATAATAATAATAATATTATAAAAAGTTTTCAAAGTATTAATAATAATAAAATTTTAATAAATTTTATAAGTAATAAGTATATTAAAATAATAATAATAAAATTAATAAAAATATTAATATTAATAATAATTAAAGTTTTTATAAGTATTAATAAAATTTTTTATAAGTAATAATATAATAATAAAAAGTAATAATAATATTAATAATAATATTAATAATAATAACAAAAATATTAATTATAATAAAAATAATAATAAAATAATTTTACAAAATATATACTACTTATAAAAATAAGTAGTAAATTAAAATTTAAAAATGTTTAAAAATAATATGACCTCGAGAAATTTTGAATGACCTTGACCTACTTTTGAATGACCTTGACCTACTTTTCAATGACCTTGAAAAATTATGATGAGTCATCCAATAACCTTGACAATAATAATAATAACAATAATAATAATATTAATAATAATAATAAAAATATTAATTATAGTAATAATAATAATAATAATAATATTAATAATAATAATAAAAATATTAATTATAGTAATAATAATCATAATAATAATAATAATATTAATAATAATAATAAAATATTAATTATAGTAATTATAATAATAATATAATATTTTATAAATTAATAATAATAATAATAATAATAATTTACAAATATAAGTTTAATAATATATAAAATAATAATATAATTTAATAATATAATAATAACACAATATTAATAATATTAATAATAATAATAAAAAATTATAGTAATAATAATAATAATAATAATATTAATAATAATAATAAAAATATTAATTATAGTATAATAATCATAATAATAATAATAATATATAATAATAATAAAAATATTAATAATAATATTAATAATAATAATAATAATATTTATAAAAATTAATAATAAAATAGATAAATTTACAAATTTATAGTATAATAATAATAAAATAATAACAAAATATTATTAATAATAAATAAAATAATAAAAATAATAAAACAATATTAATAATAATATTAATAATAAAAATATTAATAATAATATTAATAATAAAATAATAAAAATATATTAATTAATATATAATAATAATAATAATAATTAATATACAACAATATTAATAATATATTAATAAAAATATTAATAATAATATTAATAATAATAATAAAAATATTAATTATAGTAATAATATATAATAATAATATTAATAATTAATAATAAAAATATTAATAATAATAATAATAATATTATAATAGTATTATATAAAAATTAATAATAAAATAGAATAAAATTTACAAATTTATAAGTATATAAATAATAATAATAATATTTATAAAAATTAATAATAAAATAGAATAAAATTTACAAATTTATAAGTATAATATAAAATAATAATAATAATAATAATAATATTAATAATAATAATAATTATAATAATAACAATATTAATAATAATATTAATAATAATAATAAAAATATTAATTATAGTAATAATAATAATAATAATAATAATAACAATAACAATAATAATAATAAAAAATAAAATAAAAATAAAAATAATAAATAATAAATTAAAATATTGTAAATAAAAAAAAAATACAATTTAACAAAAAAAAATTAAAGTATATTACATAAATAAAATAAAAATCAATAAATAATATTATTGACTTGATTAAAACAAAAAATTATAGTATATAAAATAAATAAAATAAAAATAAATAAATAATATTATCGACTTGATTAAAACAAAAATTATAGTATATAAAATAAATAAAATAAAAATAAATAATATTATTGACTTGATTAAAACAATATTCACTTCATTAAAACAAACAATTTAATAAAAATAATATAATTTATAAATAAATAATATTATTGACTTGATTAAAACAATATTCACTTCATTAAAACAAACAATTTAATAATAATAATATAATTTAAAAATAAATAAATAATATTATTGACTTGATTAAAACAAATAATTAAAGTATATTAAATAAATATAAATTAAATTAAAAATATATATTATAAAATTTGATGAGTCATCCAATGACCTTGAATGAGTCATGGTCTTTGTTTAAAATTAAAAATATATGTTATAAAATATGATGAGTCATCCAATGACCTTGAATGAGTCATGGTCTTTGTTTCAATGACCTTGAATGAGTCATTGTCTTAAAATTTTTTTGTACTTTTAGACTTAGAAAAAAAAATTTTTTACCCCCCCCCCTGGGGGGGTTGATCCAGCGGTGACATGATCTAGCGGTGACACATCCCACTACTTTTATCAATGTTAATTGTTTATTAATCTTAAATATAATCTGTTAATGTTAACTTTAATGTTGAAGTTGCTATTGATGTTTGGATGGGAGTTAAAGTTGTTGAATACTGGGCATGACATGATCAAATGATTGAGTAAATTATGAATTAAATAGATAGATACGTGAGAAACGGACGATTAAGTAGTGCATGAAGTCTTCTATGACAGCTCATGAACCCGAGGTGGGTTAGGGCATTAGCAGTTCTTGAGAAGGAGCTCACCTTTTGCTAACCTTCCAACCACTAGTTCACAGTACCAACGTCAATTTTTGATGGGTGATTAGCGGTTCAATTCTTGTGCAGGCGCTGGGTGTGGATAGTAACCCTTAGATAGTTCAAACTATTTTAAGGACCCATCAGTGCCCAGCACTTATTTTTATTAGGCATTTTATTCAAAATAGGTGGCTATTGGGTTTAAATGTCAATAAAGACATTTAAATTTCTATTTATCACATTATTTTGCTTATATAAACAAATTTAATTGTTAATTAAATTTGGAATTAATTAACCAAATTAATTAATTTTCTAATTTGCGGGATTCGGAATTGGAAAGTTAAGTAATTTCACGTGAAATCCCGTGGGCAACACAATAGAAATGAATAAAGTAATCAAATACATATTTGGTACTTTTTTAAACTCATTTTATCTCAAAACTTGTATTTGTATGTTGTTGTTGATGTTGCAAGTTTTCATCACAATTGAAACTCCATATTTTCAATAATATCAAAAATTATATTTGTGAAATCTTATTGAATCTCATCCCGTAAAATAATCCAAAATTTACATGAAAATAATATTGTTGGATTGAAATCAAACCATTTAAACAAAAAGTTAAAATTTATTACACATTATCTTAAAAATTTGATCTTGAGGGGAGTGGGTATGTGGGCTATACCCTTCATGGTACACTAACAAAAAAACTTTTTTTACATATACAACAATGCAGATCTCCCATTTTTAACTGTTATTTTTAAAGGTAAACATAGGCGTCAGAGTCTCATTTTGAAATGCTTGACTAATTACAAATTAGGTATAATTAAGAAAAAATCGCTGCAAATTTCTAAAAAAATACTTTTTTAATAATGAAATAAAAAATTCTACGAGAAATAAATTGTGGGATATTAGATGAAAAATAGTCAAGAAATACCAAAACTAAAGGCTTTCTTTAGCTGAACTATTTTAAAAAGTCTACCATTGAGGAGTTAACCTAATATAAAATTGTTTATTATTTAGCAAGTCGATTACTCTGTGACTCCTCGTGTCCTTTCTTTATAGATCAATAAGTCAAAATACTACACAATATATTTATTGATTCCAAACACAGAATTACAACTCTTCATTTATTTGTATTTATTTTGTTCGCGAATCTATTGTATTTAAGGCCGGTCACTGGATGGAAATTCACCTTTTCTAGACATCAATAGCAATTATTAAACACAAATTGTTCTGATCGTTCAATGACCAGTCTTGTCTGCTTATCAAAAACACTTTGTTTCGTGTTCTAATCTTCGACCGTAATCGTGATTAGCTTCTCTACCATTCTACTTTTTTTATAATTTCTCTAAAAACATTTTAAGTAATACTCGGCGATTATTCCCTATATCTGGGTCTAATGTCCTTTAAAATAACCGTGTATGATTAACAAAGACATGCTATTCAAGTGCATGACTAATAAAGACATTAAAATGCTTAAAGCAAATAATAAAGCATACAGTAATAATTAAAAAGGATAGGGGATTTGACCAAAAAATCGACGAAAGGCATAAATATGTAAATATCTTTACTAATAAGACACGCTCGGAGTTCGATCCGTAATTGTTAGTTCAATAATTACTGACAAATAATAACAATAATATTAATATTATTATAACTATTGATGTGTTAATAAATACAATAATCATAGCGATTATCATAACAATTGAAATAATGCGATGAATGATAATAATCTTGATAATGAACAAAGTAATAATAATAAATCTAGTACTAATAATAATAGGAATAATTTCAATTTCAAAAAATAAATATTTTGAAAGCCAATGTATGGACAAATCGATTTTTTAATTTACGTAACTCGATATTTCAATATCCACGGTAACTCGGAATGTGAATGCCACAATTACAGTTCCCGTTGATCTTGATTTCAAACAATTTGGATATTCATGGTTTGTTCCTCATGTTATTCATTAATATTTTTTTCCTTTAATTAAATCCTATGAAATTGCAGTTTTTTCACTATTTTGTAGCATTTATATTAAATATTATCTAAAAATAAATTTATTTTACCTGTTATATAAGATTTTAATTAATTTTTTTATTATTAAATTTATATTGTTTTAAAAAGGATTTATTTATTTTACCTGTTTGTTTTGTGCTTATTAAAATACGGAAATTATTTAATTTAACTTGATCTTCATTTGAAACTGTAAGTGAAAGTCGATTATTCGAAAAATAAATGCTAAAGAACGATAACTTGACAATTAGGGTGCATCACAACTGCATGTCAAAATTTTTTTGTCTACTTTTGATCTGTCTGTGTTTCTGATGTGTTCCAGTATGATTATAGATAACTTTGGTGAAATATTTTTAACATACGATTTGATTTAAAGGTCCCCCGTAGACAAAATATGATGTCAGTACCCGTTACTAATCGGGATGCAGCCTTAAAAGGCTTAATGTTGGAGACTTATTCAAAATTAAGTGTTTACGTGTTGATGTGTGAAGGGCAAGTTCTTTTCTGGTCAAAACAATTAGTAAGGACAAAAAACTTATTTTTTTATCTCGCATAACACAATTATACATACGAAAAAGTCACCAAAAGGACGCAAATATAATATGTAAACAGCTGAACTGAACTGATGTACATGTTTATGGAGTAAATCGTTTGTTTTACAGTATTCAATCATCATTATTAGATCAATGCAATTACATGTGTACTGTGTAATCCTGAACAGTCACAAATACGATTGTCAATATAATTACAGTTTTTCATTTTTGAATTTTATCTGTCAACGAAGATTTGGATGCTCTTGACGGTCTTTCTCAACGACCTGAAGTACATTCTGGAAATGTTCATCCGAACGAGCAGTGTCAACAAAATCTGATGATAGCTTGACGCCTCTTTCTGCACAATCGTTGACGACATTAACTGCTGCCACATTTTTAGCACTGTTCATGTATGCTTCCGAATTATTCCATTCATTGACAGGAAGTTCCAGAAAGCTTGAATCCAACTGCAAGCGGTATATTGTAAACCATGAATCTTCTCCGACCAAATCACACAGGCACGTAGACGCATTGATGGATGTGGGGAATTTTGGTTTCCCCCAACCGTTACCAAACCGATTCAATGGCGCTTGAAGTTCAATTGATGGTTTTATCTTTATCAAGGCACCAGCCAGCGCTTCTCGTTCAGATCGTGGCGTGCAATCGCTGAACAGCGCTAGTGGGACCATCTCAGCCGTTAAATAACAACGATGTCGCTGGAATGCCCGAACGGCTGATTGTGAGATTAACTTGTCTATGGCTTCATATTCCAGAAGGTGTTTGTACAGCTGGAGGTCATTCCATGGAGCATCTACAGTTTTCTTACAGGTCAACCACCATACAATATACACGTGAGTGAAAAATGTGACAAATACACGTATCTTGCTAACTTGGTGACGTGTCGTAATTGTGCCTGGTGGCAGTTCGCCAATCTGATTCTCACAAAGTGCTATCTTGATACTATAGATCAACTTGGCCATCCAGCGTGCTTTGTGCAGTGCTCCTTGTCTTTGGAGTGTCACCACACCAGCCTTGGCAGACAGATAAAGAAGTGCAAGCTCAGTGAACTCATGATAATCATCTCGCAAAAATTCGATCTTTCCAGTTGCAACAGCAACCACCTCATCCTTCATTTCTGCTAACAGTTGTTGTGCTTCAGTGTTATGATCAGCTGGGCAAAATGGTCGGATTTGACTGGAATCATGTAGCACCAAGTCCCAGTTAGTTCGCAACCTGGCGAACAATGTCACATCTGGTAACCTTGATGCTTCAATCTTCAAAAACATGAGAGAGGACCACTTCACCAATGTGATGGCGACAGCCTGACCACAGGACTGCACGTTGCAATTTGTCCTGTATGGCAATGCAAGCAGCAGTCAAATGGCACGTATTCGAGCTGGTTGTGTCAAATGTCATATTGACGATTCGGTTCGCACAATGCCGCTCGGTCATTAGCTTCATTGTTAACTCAGTAATGATTTCTCCGCATGACTTATCTGAGGCTTTGTAATAACTAGGCACTCCCAACAGCTTCAGCTGTGAAGCATCGCCAACAACTACAGTCATGCGGTCTTCCATCACATGCTGATTTTGTAGAATCGGCGTCTGCTTTCCATCCCAATGCAGCGTGCAGAGTTTGGGCGGTTCCCAGTTGGTGTGAATGTCCGTGGCTATTTCACCTAGAACCCTACGACGAAAGCGATCAGCCGTTGCATATGAGGTTGCAACTCTAGTTACATCACCACTGGACTCTGTAATCAGTCCATGTGTGAAAGCAGCTTGCTGTGTTGGTGTCATTTTAAGCCTTGTTGCCAGTGATACCAGATTGGTCGGCTTAGCACATCAGGTGGTATGAAGGCCATTGTACCAGTCGGCTTTCTTCGCTGTGACTGTGTTCTCTCTTGTGAGGCAGCTTTAGCTTCTAAATCATCTTCAGAAGTCAGGGCCTGCTCTGTCACATCCTCTTCTTCAGTACTGCCACCACTGCCACTGCTGTCATCATTCAGGGCTTGAGAAGACACAGTTGATGTTGATGCTTCGATATCTTTGCGCGAACGCTTTAGTCGCTCTGATGTTGCGACATCACGTAAATGGCGCCTGGATATTTTCAGGGCAAGCGATTTGTCAAAGGCACCAAAGCTGGCAGTTCTGTCACCTTTCATTGACTCGAGGAATGCCAGATCCTCGGCATTTCGCACCAAACTCGCTACGTTTGGTGGCCACAGCTGGAATGTTGAGGCTAACAAGGTCTGCATTGCTTCGAGTTTGCACTGTGTTGCCGGAGTGTCACGGCAAGTTTTGTCGATTGAACGAAGTTTGTTGTTATCATCAAGGAGTTTAACTATTTTCTCACAGGCTCTGCGTTCTGACACCATTGGGATATTGGTTTTCTCATAGAACTTGGTAACTTGTTTCAACACCGTCTTTGCCGTTGTAAATCGAGATTGAGCACCTGTAGATCCTGGGTGTTGACTGTGTGATGCTACATTGCAGTGGTACATCATACAACGTAGAACTTGCATGCATGTTGGTAGGCGAATACCAGTAATTGTTGCATCATCACTACATATTGCAGGACTTATATCATATACTTCGGTAGCCCGACGAGTCGGCGGTTTATTCTTGCAGTCTGAAGGCACCGACACAGAGAGAGGATGCGTCGCCGGCAGTTCTGATGATCTGCTGTGATCAGCAATAGACTTGCCTTCTGATGATGTTGTACATGGTTCTGTTAGCTCATATGACATTTTTTCCGCCATGTTCTTCTGCAGCTAATATGCAAAACTGATTATATAAATTGCTAAGGTTAATAATAATATAAGGTAAATACAATAACAGAAAATCTCATGGGCCAGGGGGACCTCTAAATATTATGCAACATTGTTTCTTTTGCATACTATTGCTTATTTTGGTCAGTGGAACAAAGCTAAATAGCAGACAGCTCAATAAACGAAATTTTTTTTGGTGATGCACCCTATTGATAATGATAATCTAACTTTTTTGCGACATATTAATGCACATCTAGTCGAAGTAAAAGGTTAATAAGTCAAAATTCATCAATCTTAGATAGGGTTTCAGAAAATTCGGGTTTTCAAAATTCGACGAGTCCGAGTTCGTTGTCTTAAACAAAAATATTACAAGATAAAATAATCTGATTTTCAATTCAACTGAAATTTGTGATTTAATTAATGGTCGTGCTAAGAAATTTAAAAGAAAATGTACTCAAATTTATTAATTTATTTATTTTCAAAACTTAATAAACTTTCAAACTAGATACATAATATTACTATTTGAACATTACCGTAATTTAGGTAATAATTTAATTACTTTTTTATTTTTTCGTTTAATGTAGAAATATTTCAAAAAAACTAATGAATTGAGAGATTTGTCAGCAAGTCTTGATCTGATTTTAGTGCAGAAGTAGCCACCAATTGAAAACGTTCTTTCATTAAAAGTTGAAGTTGGTTTTATAGACGAAAGTGCGCTGCACAGATCAACAAGATTGTTAGTTTTGCAGTATTTCTGAAAAGCAAAAATTCTTGTTTTCGTTTGCTTTAAATCGCAGACTCTTTTGGAGGTTGAGGCTCAGCTGTGTTTTACAAAATTTTTTCAAGCTTGTCAAAGTTTTAACGTTTTGATTTTCTACTATTATTAATTCTTGGTTTGGCGAAGTTTTCGTTGATTCATTATTATTATCTACTTGGTAAAGTCTTTTTTAATAATTATGTGGCCTAAGTCTAAAGCCGGTTTAGAAGGTACACAGTTTGGATCTTTAAGGGCTTCGAACAAAATTATTAAATTTATATCTACTCGCTCATAAATTCTCTTCTCCATATTATCCAATAATCCACACACTATTATACTTTTACGGTTCGAAATTTCGCTTTTCTCCAATGTAATACAAGCTAAATGCAGAGTCGTATCGTTTCGGCTTAAAACCTCAATTGATAATTTTGCAGGTTCAAGCGAATTCTGGAGATCTTTGATCTCGTTAAAATCGATGTGATCAAGCATGTGTGAAAAGTTTAGATCCACTAAAGCTAAAGCTTCCTCGATGAATTTTGTAGTTTAACAAATATGATTATCATTTTAGCTCCAAAGAGTTTTACAATCTAAATGTAACTCAAGACTGTAGCCCAGTTTAGCTCTGATATTTTCTTGTAATATACAATTTCTGCCAGACAATATAAAAAATTTAACCACTTTTTTAACATTCTTAATTATTTAATGGATACAATCGATTTCTTGAATACTCTTCTGTTGTTGTTTTAATTTCATTTTCAATATCAGCTCCTGCTCCATCACAAAAAATATCTTTATTCTTATCTTCAGTTTCAGAATCAAATAATTTCTCTTCATTTTCGCTGTTCGATTTTTTCTTATATAAAGTATCACATACAACAATATGTAGCCCATGATTGAAGCACAATTGATAAGATGTTGAACACTCCTTTCTAAATGAAAGAAGCGCCGTCGCATGTTGTGCCAACAATATGTTGCTCATAATTAACTTTAAACAAAGCCAAATGGCCAGTAACCACTTTAAGTAATTTTTTTGCTGTACACGAACTAGTCCAAGATTTTATGATTTTAAAAATTTATAATAAACTGATTTTAATAATTAGTAATCACTTTTTTTTCATACATAAAACAGATTCGTCAATTATAATAATTGTCACAAAAACAAAATAATATTGAATTATTATGCTATGACTATGTATAGGTAGCTACATATATTGTATGTGTAAACGTTATAAAAATTGGAATTTCAAAACCAAATTTTGCACTTCTGAAATTAATTTTATTTTTACAGACTTACAAAACTACACTCTTACCAAGTATAAAATAGATTAAATTTTTATTTTCATTCAGTATTGAGTTTTTTTTTTGTTTCTTACGTTTAAAATAAGAGTGTCGTTCTGCGAATTCAACCAAAGAAATTAAACTAACATTGTAAAATGAATATTGCCAATGAAATTTATTAAATCTATTGACACTTTTGCTTAATTTTAAAAATTTGGATACGGAACTCATCGAGTCCGAGTAACTACATTTTTAAAGACATACAGCTTTCTAATCACATGGAAAACATTCAAATTTTGTGTATACACTTAAATTAATAATCAATTATGTAATTGAAAATGATTTTTTAATGATGCGTTCTCGTTTTAACAAAGATTTACAAAACCAACTTAAGTCGTATTTCAAAATACTTTAAAACTAAACCTAACAATTTATATATATAAATCTTGGAATAATTACTTAATTATTTTTTGATTCAAAGTATTGTATATATCAATGACAATAACATTAAAAAATATTACTCATTACATTTATTTCAAATAGAATTAGATTTATTTAAGTTAAAATGAAGTATCTATTAGAAAACTAATAGTAACTTAAATTGTCATAAATTCAATTAGATATTAATATAGATTTGGTTTTAAAAATGGCATGATATTGACTCGAGAATTAATCTTAAATGATTAATTTTATTTTGAATTCGGATTAGTTTTAGTGAACATTGAATTTTGAAAATCCTTGGGAATTTCGAAGTAATTTGTAAAAATTCGTAGAATAGCAATATAAAAGTTCAGTTTGTCTTAATATCTTAATTAATTCGTATTAAATAATAAAGTTTGTATTCTTTTATATAACAAATTCACAGGATCAATCATTTCTACTTAAATTAATTGAGTAAATTTGTGAAAGATAAACTACTCAGATGACTAACTGTTGATACCCTAGACAAAACAATGACTTCTTGCCCATAGCTTCAATAATTTCTTTTGCTTATCTATGGTTACTTTTTAATTTTATCTTTAGGTTTTCTCTATTTTTTTTCTTTTGGTCTATTGTTGTCTTTGCTTCTGTACCATTTGATAGACAAGCCAATTATTGAAGATATTACAGGATTTGAACCTTTAGTTACCGATCAAACTTACTAGATTATCTCCAACACATTGACTACCGAAAGCTGTAATTATTGATCTAATAGTGAAAATAAATGCCGTGCTCTTCAACGGTTGTAATTTTAACATTAAGCCTCAATTTTAGAGACCGCCACTGAGCGCCTGATTAATTCAGAATTATGAGAAAACATTTTTGAATAATTATTTATAATAATTTCACATGTCAACCTTTTATCAATTTTTAAGTACGATATTTAGCTTTGATTTTTTATTTGTCACATGATTCTTCCTCCACAAAATATTAATTTTTGATTTAAATTACTTTTATATGCACTTTTAAATCTATTTGTGCATTTCTATATCCAATTTATTTCCTAATAACATCGGTCAATTATAGACACTGGTAAATCAAAATTTTGACTTTATAAAAAATTATATCTGTATGGATATTATAATTGTTGGGCAAAAACTGATTAAGCCCATATTTGTTTAACCAGCACGATAATGCCTGGGTTTTTGAGCGGGAAACCTAAATTTAAAAGGAAAGAATGTAAAATTGAAAAAAAAATAAAATTTTTATACGAAAAAATATAAAAATTTAATGATAAATCAAAAGGAATTAAAAAATTATATTTTAAGAATATTCTCGAAAATTCCTTGTGCTAGATAGACAAATTTCAGTTATTTTCGTAGATTTATAGTAGTACAGTGCATTTTTCTTTTACTTTATCTCTCAAGCTACCAATTGATATTTTATTGTAAAATTTTTGCAACTCACGAAGTATCAAAAGTAAAATTTGTTATTTTTATTTTATGTTATGATTATGATATTTTCATACAATTAAATTTATACTAATTTTATTTAATTTTTCTTTTTATCATTTTTGACATGATTTTAGCATTGATGAATAAGGATTTCATTTCAGCTCGAACCTCCATCACGAGGAATAAATTTCGAAAATTTTAATTAATTTTATTTTTACATACCATAACTTACATGCATACAAGTCAATAAAATAAATTCTTACCCCGGATCGAACCGGTGATTAGCGGGGAACCCGTGGTGAAGGCGTCGCTGGAACCGCTCAGTATTCTCCCTTTCTAAATCCTATCACCCAACGCTCGAAGTAGCAGTGTTGAGGTCCTGGGACAGGTCTAAATATAAAGGAATACAAATGACAATACGAAAAATACATAGAGGAGTTGACGAATACGAATGACACACTAAAAGGAAACCGAAGATTGAATTTAGGATAGATGTGAACACGACTGAAACTACTATTTTAAACAAATTACGGTTAAAGAGATACCAAAGTAAATTTGATTTTCGAAAATATCCCGAATTATTACTCTAAAATCGATTATAAACAACCACACTTAATAGAAAATTGTCTCAAAGTAAGCTCTAGGTTTATAAGTTCGTCAATTAGTACATTCAGACTTTTATATTATTATTATTTTAATACTATTACTTAATTTCATTGTCAAAAATTTTACATTCATTTTGATTTTTATTAATAATATTATTATGATCGTCATTATAAAAAACTACTCGTGTAAAAATAAATCTTATTTTACTTTTTATTCTAATTTTATTATGATTTTAAAATTACTTGTGTAAATATTAACTTTATTTTATTTTTGGGAGCATTATTATTATAGGTAATTTTACCACTACCGAATATTTTATATTTGTTATTTAAAAAATTTCGACTTAGTTCCCATTCCGAGGTTTATGATCCACTATTACTCTAGTTATATTTTAAAGTAAAAATACAAAATAACTGTACAAAGTTCCTATAGCCAGTTTTTCCTTACGTCAAGAAAAATAAATGTAGTTATAAAATTAATACAAGCTTCACTAAAATTAAAAAAAAATTAATAAAAAAGAGAAACAATTCATAAATTTATTTGTCAAAAACAAATTACCCATTTTCCCCAGTTCTTATCAATTATCTTACTTTAAAAGGGGGAATCAAATAGTAGACATTTTATAATCTACTTGTATAAAAATCAAATACGAGAAGGAATAAAAGACCATTTACAAAATTTATTCATTTGAAAATAAAAGTACATAACCAATTTGATATTCATAAACTCCAACATAAGTCCAATCGAACAAATCAAAATCATACGAGAAATTTCGGCTTGAGTAAATCATGAAGAACTGAGAAATCTACAATTTAAAGTTAAAGAAACCTGAAACAAATTAATAAAGATACCTTGTTGTGAGGGCCAGCAGTTGCAGTTATTACCAGCAGGGATTCGATTTCCCGGAAAAATTAAAATAAAATGAGCTAAAAATCTCAATACCTTCTTTTATTATAGAAAATTGAAATCCTATAATAAGTTTCCGTGGTAATAAGTGGCAAGCGAAAAAAATGAAAAATTAAGTTATAATTAAAATATTAATAAATAATATAGTATTTATTTGAAGTATCTCTGAGATTTTCGATTTTAAAGGGTTATGATGAGAACCTGTAATATAAAATAGGAAATTCTTTTATATACTAGTATTAATTATATTATATAAATCAATTTTCTTATTTCTTACTATATAGTTAATATAAATCGATTAATACTATTTTAGATACTAATGAAACCATTATTTTAGGAATCATAGTGTAATCATTTAGGCCAGATATAAAAGTATCAGAGTGACCACGATAAAGACATATAAACTGTGATATTTTGTTTATTGTTGTTGATTTTAACTTATTAATAATAGTGTTCTTGGTGTTTAATTTTGGTTTATAGTTGAAAGTTTAAAACAGTTAAACAATTGAGAATGGGGACCGTTAAAATTAGAGCAGGATGTCTTCTACGACCGCTCATGAACCCAACCGAAAATAAGGGCATTGGCAGTCTTTGAAAAGAGGCTGACCCTTTGATAATTTTCAACCCACTAGCACGCAGTACCAACATCTACTTTTGACGTGTGACTAGCGGAGATTAGTTAATCCTTAGGCTTCAATAATATTTTTTATTACCCATCAGTGCCCAGCATAATTAAGTAAAATTTATAAATACTTCTAATTAAAGTTTCGACCAATCAAAGTTGCACAATCTCAAAGCTATATATATAGTACTGCTTCTTGCTTGTCCTAAATTAAATTGTACTTGTATCAGGTCAAAAAAGTTTGTAACTTCATCGTTGAAGGCTGCAATTGTAAATTTACATAACACAAAACTGAATATTTTCCCTTTTCCTATATCATTTTACCATGTTTTTATGGTCGATTTTTGAAACGCTTGACCTAGAATAGGAATTTACTTCTAAATTACAAGTACATGTATTTAAAAATTATTTTGGTGATATGATTCTCATCTTCAGTTATATACGTAAATGATAGCACTATTATGACTCAATAGATCAAATAAATACCCTCAATAAATTCTTTATTGTTTTAATATTTGACAGTAATTTAACATTATGTTCTTTTGGCTTAATTAACTATAATCTATAGTCTGAAAGAATGAATATAAACGAAATCATAAAAATGATTATGTATATATAGATACAATTAAAAAATAGTCATCAAATTGTTGAAATAATTCTGCTGGGCACTTATGGGTAACAAGAAATTTTCAAATTAAAAGATAACTCGATAAATATATTTTATCGTAATTAAAAACTTTTATTACTATTAGATTCTAATTAAAATGATTTAGAACCTTTTTTATTTGTGATTGAAATACGTAGGGATTCCATCCGATCTTATTCCTTTTAAATAATAATCATTATTTGGCATAAATTTTTTGTACATTTACCATACTAATGAGAACGTTTATAAATGTGATTAGAGATTTCGACTTTCAAATGTAAAATTCTGTATTTTCGAATTTATTTTTGTACTTTATTGACTGAGGTTTGTTTCATTCACTGTAGCATTTGTTTGGAATCTATCTTAGCTTTTACTTTTGTCGAGATAATTTGTTGAAGCTAAATTCTTTATATTTTCTTCGAATTAAAATTTCTGTTACTCTTTATATTTAAACCTTTCCCAGGGCCACCACGCGCTCTTTCTACTGTTAGGCGATAGGATTTAGGAAGGGAGAATACTGGGCAGTTCCAGCAACGTCTTCACCATGAGTTCTCTGCCAACCACCGGTCTTATCCGGGGTAAAAAGAATTAATTTTATTTACTTGTGTGCGTCTGAATTATTGTGAGTAAAAAGAATTGAATAATAAAAAAAATATTTTGAATTTATTCCTCGCGATTGAGGTTCAATCATAAAAATTCCAAGCAAGTGAGCCCCATTTCTAAGACTAATATTCGTGATAGACCGTTAGAAGGACTTACGTCTACTCGCTTCCCTGACTTCCTCAATATTACTATTATTCACTTTTTTCCAAAATTTGTTATCTGCCCTATGTATACTTCCGTGAGCTCGTTTCCCCATTGACTTTCAAGTTGATTTGTTAATACGGATCCACGTTACATTTTGAGTTAAATGAATTAGCATTAACAATTTTTCAAAATGGATTAAATTCAATTCTTAATTACTTTTAATTTCTATATTTTAGTAATTCCCTGAATGGACAATCTTATTTTTTATGGATTTTAAACGCTACTCTTCCTAATTATCAAAATTTCATCTGAATTATCAAGAAAAAAAGGATAGTATTAATGGCCTTGAAATTTGTTTTAATTCGTGAATTTCGTAATTTACTTAACATGCGATAATTCAAAAATTTCTTTAAATTATTAAATCTGCTGTTAAATCAGCTGTTTCGAAAATTTATTAAATTTGGGAACGAATTTACTTAAATTTGTGTTTACTTCTTTCAATAAAATTTAACCTTCTATTTTTCAGAAACCTCCCATAAGTCCTCTAAATTACTTTAGCGAATCCTGGTATTTTTCCTATTGTAGGGGTTTGTGGTGTTTAACCTTGACCTCCTACATATAACGTTTTCTGCTCCAATGGTTAACCGTTGGTAATGCAACTACTAGTTATGAGATCGCCAAAGGTGAGCGCTACGAAAGAACTGCTAAGGCCCGACCTCATGATGGGTTCAACGTACTACCGATAGGTCTGTGTGTGATTTCTTATTCCGGTCCCTTCCATATGTACTTGCCACTCTTAACAATTAATTATCATCCGAACCACTTTATAGCTTCAATTTAACGGATTTAAATCTACTATTAATAATTAGATGGAATAAAACAAACGAAACTAGAGAATTAACAACGACAAAACTGCGAGTTTGGACCTTTTGTGCTTGTCCAAGCTTTTTCTCATCTGCCAACCCGCGTTGGGCGGCCGTCAATCTTTGGTATATTCTCTTTGCCTTCGCTGGTTTAATCCACGAAGCTTGGATTTGTTGAATTTCTCGGCTCATTTGGAGAAACTGAGAGTGAAGCTCCTTATTCTCTTGACGCAACTTTGCTAGCTCCTTAGTCAGAGTGTTGATTGTACTCATATCTAAAATAAGACTATTCATTAACAAAATCACATATCTTTGGTTGCGGCGTTCTCTTCAACTTCCACTCTTATTGTTCATTTTAAAATTAATCTATTGAATAGAACTCTATTAGGGATTCGTCTATTGTGCGCCATAAAGATTGTCTCAGTTTATTGACCTTATTGCGTCGGTAATTTTCTTTTGAAAATCTGTGTTATGAGCATAGTCAGTAGCTAAGAATTAAGATTTTAACTCAATGATTTATTAACTACAACATGTTATTGATATCTGGAATTCCGGCGATACGAATCCAGTGCTTACATTGAAGGTGCTTATACGCTGTATAAAAAAGTTTTCGAATCGTCCACTTGAAAGTAAAATTAGCTTGAATAATAGTAGCGTTCAGTTAAAACAAGTTTTACGAGTTAAAATTTTGTGAAAATGAATTGAATACCTGTTCTGTGACCCAATGTAAAAAATTCAAAAATCGGTGAAATGTTTAATTCAACAATTACAACTACTGCATCTGAAACTCAGGAGGCCAAGAAAGCCAGAATTGCTGCTGACAACCTCGAAAACAACCTTTCTGCGCCACATGAACTCAGCCAAATACGACTCCAAATGATGACGTGCGGTGCCTCGGTGTTTCTTGTTGCGCCATTTGGCCGATCTCCACATACGTTCGACGGTCTGGGTGTGAGTGCCGGTTGTACTTGTGATTGACCTTGAAGTGCTCGAATCTAGCCTTTTCCAGCTCATTTGACTTGTAACTGCGCCAAATGTCTGAGATGGTATTTTAAGTATACTTTTATTCGAGGTAGTATTTTTAACTCAATTTTAAAGTTAAGAAAAATTGATAAATCAATTACTAAAATCCAAAAATATTTAAACCTTATTGACACTATGGGCTCAAACGAAAAATTTACTGGGGTCCCGATAATGAACAAGTACGCATAAAAATTAAACATGTTTTTAAAAAAATTTCAATTACAATTACTTAACAGAAAGTCTACATAAATATACACAAAAGATGGGTAAGGAATGCTCATGGTTTCTCTTGTAGAAAATGAATAGATTGTCTATACCCAAAATTATGTTGAGAATCTCTGTTAATTAATTATCAAATCATAATTTCAGTGACTGATACCAAGATATAAATAATTAAAATACTCAAATGTCAGTAGAAGATGTACAATATAAGATAGTTCTCAAAAATTAATAATAATCGATACCAAAATATTACTAAATGTACTCATTCTTTGCTTTTTTTATATCAAACACATAATATTAACACGGGGTAATAGCAAAATCCGGGTAACATACAAAATCATTATTTAATGAACTTTTAGAATAAGACATAAAATCACTAGAGTTTATTATATCGAAAAATTCAATACTTACAGTTGATAAGAATGCTGATTAGACAAAAATAATATTTTGCTTGAAAAATTGGCAAATGAATTTTGTGATGTTCTTCTGTGTGATCTTCTTGGGCGGAAGAGCTGGCTATCTCTTGACGGTTTGCGCAGTATACCATCTTGGTGGGCACGAACAACAGTGGATACCGCAGACTCTGCTCGGTTTTGACCGTGCTCATAATGGAGCGTCTTATGGAGAGTCTGTTAAGCCCGGTCCGGATGAAACCAAATTCCGTCATTTTCTTATTTATAGCGATTCAGGGTTTTAACTCAGTAATTATTTTTCTTATTTAGTGCTGATCAAGATTATTATCGCAGGAAATCGGCTTTAAGATTCATTAAGCCCCATTATCTCACTTATGCGCGATCATAGCTAGCTAAGTTCCATTATGCTTGGTTAATTATAGACTAATTTTCTATGAAAAATTCAATATCACAATTGTAAACAGCCGTTAGTAGGTTAATTGTTGTATCCATAATTTATTACAATTGTGAAGGACTAATAATTAACTCATTTTCTATCAAATGATTTATATTATAAGTGTGAGTTATTAATAATGACAACAAAAAATTTAATGTTTCTTCTGTGAATGATTATCAATGGCAAATTCTCTATTAATATTATTGATTATAACTATATTTCTATTAAATATTCAATATTCCACCTGTAAACTATTTATGATAGCGCATTTTTTATGAACAATCTATCTACAGTGGTGGGCAAACTTTTTGGTAGCGGTCCAATCCAAGAAATTTGTACGAGTTTGCTGCCGGACGTATTTTGAAGTTTAAAATTTAAACAATACAAGGCATGGTTTGGTATACTTATTATATTTTATAACATAAAATTCGAGTTTGAATGATTTGGAAATTGAAAAAAGTTTATGATTTTGAAAAATTTTAGTTTTCCAGAATTTAAATATTTTTTTCGAATGTCTCGCGGGCAAGATAATTGTCGTGGTGGGCCGGACTTTGCCCATCTCTGATCTAGTAGTACCTTTGTGAACAATTAATTACAGCTTATTTTCAAGCAAAAATTCAATATTAAATTAAAGAACTAGTAGTAAAAACGAAATTCCTGATAAAAGACTTAATATTTTATTTGTGAAGACTTAATATGTAATTTTCCTTTTAAAAACTTAATAATATATTGGTTGATAATGAATAATAACTAACTTTTCATTGGAAATTTCAATATTGTATTCAGTCAAATAATCAGTAATAACTCTAATTTTCACTCAATAATTCAACGTTACTTTTATTAACGAGCAGTAATAACTAAATTTTCCAATAACCGTTTAATATTACATTTGTGGGTAATCAATAATAAAAAAATGTTAATATTATATTTGTGAAAAAATGATGCCTAATTCCCCATTAAGGTCTACTTTTGAATGGTCTGCATCTTTGTCGTCGTCAATTGGCAACTTGAAAAGTTGATGCATGCCGTTCTAATTTTAGATATTTCTCTATTTGAAATCTTAATTCGGTCGTCATGGTTTCGGGAATTATTGAGCCGATATTAATGTGCGTTCGATAGTAGAAAATTTATTGATTCAGTCTGCTAGTTATTTAATATTATTTTTAGTCCTTACAATATATTCGTTGGAAAATTTTTGACGGCCTCAGTAATGAGTGAGTTTAAATCTCGAGTCTGTTAACGAATTTTAATCCCTCGTAGGTTTTGTGAATGTCAAATCCCCCTTTTCTAGACTGAGGATTCACTTAAAATTACCTCTAAATTTAATCATGTTGATTCAGTGAATAATTGAAGGCGGTCTAGAGGAGCGCCTAAGCATCTTGAGATCGTTTTATATTCTAGACCAAAATGAGAAATAATTTCTTAAAATTGATAAATTATTTAAATATTACTTACTAAGCATTCCACCAATGTCTTTCTTTACAGTTAGATAATAACAGTTAGAATTAAAATTTGTATTTTCTCATAAAATCATAAACTTGTCAAAAAAATATATGTTCTTGGCCAATTCAAATACATAAACAGCTTCTTTAATAATTAATAGGAAAATTATCATTCCAAATTTAATTTAGTTTAAAAAACAAATTGAATAGACTAACTTTTATATTCAAATTGAATATACACATATTTTTAAAACCTCCTAAACACTTAACCGTTCTAACACGAGTTTCCTAAATTTTGATCCCAACAAATAAAAGCTATTTCATATCAGAATTAGTGGTTACTCCTGACGAAACTTGACATTGTTTATTTTTAAATAATTTAGAAATGCCTGAATTTAAATCACCCGCCATGGCTACTTTGCATGTAAACTTGCTTCTATTAGAGGTGATATTAACTTTGTCTTCACTATTCTTCACTACCTATTGCACCCTTCGAACTGTTCCGATCGACGTTGCTACCAGAGGCCCCAGTTTATTCAACAGCGACCTGACTGTCCAGCAGACTACTGAATGGTTAAAGTCTCGTACTATCACACCTGCCAGCCTCAAAACTAACTGATTAATTGAGTGCTAGTAGACCGCTTTCCCATATTAGTATGAATATAAGGATCTTTTCGGTTATACGACCGCCACCGCTAAAATAAAAAATTAAATTTTATTATCTTTAATCAAAACACAATTAACATTCTAAAGGCCAATGTGCAGCAATATTCAACAGAAGTCATTTCATGAGCCCAGCAGTAAATAAATAGAATAACTTTTTGAAATGGAAGTTTTCGAACCTTCAAGCCAAGTACCTTGTCTTAAAGCAACAGTCATTCTACACGTGCGTATATGGCACCTCCATCGACAATGCGTATCAGATAAATCCAACTTCATACTATGGTCATTGGACATAGTGTTTTGTTGTGGAAGAAATACCACAGAACTCCTTTCATCGTGTATAACATTATATAGGCAAGCAAATTCATTTTTTAATGGGGCAAAATAAAACCGTATATCTAACTTTCAATATTTAACAGAATTGTTAAGAAAAATTTAATCAATTTTTAATAATTTATTTTAATATAAAATTATTTTATGGGTAGCGATCGTATAACCGAAAAGATCCGAATATAATTATAAACAGATATAATTATAACAATCCAATATGTCAATAACCATTAATTATGACAACCCAGTGAAAACTTTGTATATATTTTATTATAATGGTGATAGCAGCAATAATGATAATTTAATTATTGATATATTGTGCTGCTATAATAATATAATAATCTTCTTGGCCAACTTGGACTACCTAGTAATCGTAAATATAGAGAATTAATCAGGTTTGATTTTAATTGCAAAAATTTATGCAGTTCTAACTCTGATATTTCTAAGCAAATTTATTTAAAGTATCGTCAATTAATCTGATGATATTAAGTATTTATTGAAAAGATATTGCCAAATAGTTCGTTAATCTTGGTGACTCTGTATCGCCGTGTTGGCCATAGTTTCCGAAGGAGCTAGAAATTTTTTCCCTCCGGTATTTTCCTTTCTAGGGTGTCTAGAATGAAATCTTGGTTCACTGATTTCTCGTGGATCGACTTGACTTCGTTAAGTTTGGTTATTCATTTTAACAGTTTTCTAAGTCCAGCTTTCGGATCAGAATCTAAATAGTACATGTTACAGACATAAGTGGTGAGTCATGAGTCAGTGTTTCAGAATGTGTTGACTTAATTTTTCAATTTTTAACTTAACTATTTATTTTAGTCGAAAATGTCGGTGCATTGATGTATCGAATAAACTTTTCAATTGTTTTCCTTTGATATCCATAATGCTAGATCCTTGTCATGATATATTAGTCAATAGTCCGATGACTAGTCACTGACAGTTAATTATTATTTATTTATTGTATGTGTTCATGCTGAATACTTGTCATGTGGCCAGTTTAGTGAGTACACTCTAATTTCGTGGTACACAATAATTGTCGTCATTATATAACAGGTCTTGGAATTTTGATCGAGAGCTGAATAGATTTGACGCTACTCGATAAGATTGAGTTTTAAGGAATAATTAATAGTTAATTCATTTACGTTACGTTATCAGGCTGCCAGACCAAGACATGTGGTCATGCTATTTTGTTCTGAATATACTGAACGCTCTATTTCTCCATTGGTAATTTAATTTTTGAAATAATACCTCTTTAACTGTTGAGCCGATGATTATTTATGTTAGCTTATCAGGATTTTTAGGCCAGTGTCTATTAGATAATTATGTATGGAGTATCGCGGACTTCGTCTCTATACCAGCATTCTTACAAATCTCCTCGTCCTGGATTATGAACCACATTGCTTGCCGACTCGAGACTATCCCTTCACCATCTGGTTAAATCTCAAAAACCTCTTAATCGACTAATTTACGTTATAACCTATTATCCCATTAATGTGATCTTATATGATTCTTACTTGATTTGGATTACATTGGATTTATTCATGTCCCAAAACTTATCTAATGTAATTTTTGAAGACGCCTGCCTGCGAGTTTATCTGTGTCGATACCTAGTTCGTCGTTTCTCAATTTTAGATTATCAGAAGGTCTCTAACGTCTTTTAGAATCTGACTAGTGCTCAAAGTTGCATAAGTCGGAGCTACGCGCTATTTATCGTTTCCTAACTGCGTCTCTCACCTATATTCGGTCGATATGTATATCAGTGAACTTAAAGATGCTAGGGGAATGGGGATGTTGATACCGCTTTTTTGTGGATAAATGGAGAAATTAAAAACGCGTTCCGCTATGATAGCAACTTTAGGAAATTTCGTAAATCAGTTATTAGGTTAAATAAAAAATTTGGTATCGTGGTCAAATTAAAAATCATCGACGACATTATAAACCTAGAAATCTCGTATAAAGATAGAACCAAACATTTTAACCATTCGAACCTAAGTGATTCGTCCTCCGAACTTCATAGTCTTATTAGTTTTATCTACGTGGAGAAATGGTATAAAATGCCATGCCAGGGATATATCGCATCCCTATTAGGGGAAAGTAGTTTCGCCGCTTACCTTATTCAATCCGACATCTTGACTGACGCACAATACTACTTTTTAATTTAAGGTACTGCTGATGACCCTGAAAAGTTTTGCGAATTGACATATAAAGCTCAATTCGCTGGATGTATTCGAATAATTAAATGAAACTCTGAAGGATGAGAAATAGCTCTCTCCTTATGCCCGAAACGACTTGGATGTTTATATTAATAAGAAGTTGATTTTTTTTTACTATCTTTTGAGATTTGTCGGCTGTGGAGCAGAAAAATTTCAATAAGCATAATCAATAACTCATTGTAGCTTTGAAGAAATATATAATTGGTGATAGATTGATTATGAAACATCTTCATGCATAATAGATTTCCCAAAAGGTGAACTTGATGCGCGCCGTGGAAATTTTACCGCTTCGAATTGAATGAAAAGTTAGTTTCAAAATAAGCGTTTTTCTCACAATTGTGGTTTCCCGATGAAAAAATTGGTGCTTCACAATAGATATTTTCTAGCCTGCGTGCGAATTACTGCATTTAAACAAATTTGACCTTCTAGAATGGTTTTATTTTTAATTATTTAGTTTGGCTAATTTATCCTTTATATTTAAATTATAATTATTTTCTATTGTATCCATTTAATTTTTTGTATTACACTTTTATAATTTGATTTTCGTAAATTAGATGAATTTTCGATCAAATTTCTTGTTTTTTCATGTTATGTCTGTGTAATTTTCGTCCGGTTCTTGGTGCATTTGCAATTAATTTGGATCTAATTTTATATTGTTTTCTTTTCTTTGCTCGAATTTTATGGTGTTTGAAGGTTTATTTTCAAATTGCTCTATGGTATATTTGCGTGTTGTGTTGATTCGTTAAAACAAAGTTCAGGGTCAATGTGTTTTGCCCCAACAGTTGGGATATTTTTACATGAATGTGAAATATTAAATCTACGGATTGGTTGAGTTACATAATAAGCGCTACCAATTGATTAACATTGCCCATAGAATAGTTATTATTTTGTCAAAAATTGCAGAAATAGTTGTAGTCAACTCGAAAGAATTTATAGTTCAAACAAAGTATGTACCATAAAAGTTATTATGTCAAAGTCATAATCGGGTCCTACCTCTACGCAAACCTAAATAAAAATCTAGATTTTGGTACCAAATAACAGAAATTATTTCATCTCAAATTACTAATACATGATTTATTTCTTAGTCTAAACCTTGTATCTAACCCTTTCGCAGCTGCTGGGACACATATGTCCCAGCTGTACTTTTTGTTTCATAATGCTGATGGGACATATATGACCCATCATAAAAGACGATGGGACATATTTGTTCCACGCCGCCTGGCCTCCCCTGATATTTCTTTTAAAAATAACATTTAATTATTAAATTTCAGAATGTAATAAACATAACATATTTAAAAAAATCTTTTAAAACCTAAAAAGGAAAGCCGCTGCGAAAGGGTTAACGAATTATCATTGCACATTAAAACCAAATTTTTGGTTAATCATCTAATAATAATGACTCTTAAGATGTGCACGAGTCCCTATCAAGATCCAGTTTATCAAGTTTTTGTGAGCACCTATTGAAATTTGATTATAACAACTGAGGAATTTCTAGACTCATTGATAACGGCTCGCTCATATCACTGTTACTGCATGATACCTTCCTTGGTACATCATCATAAAATTACCCAAAAAATCGGATATTGGCATGTCGGTACTTTATGTCAAATACGCACCAATACGAGAAACATGGTTCTTAACTTATTATCAAAATCCTTGATGAAGAATTCTGATCCTATCAGTTTAATACTGGCTCACGAGATCGGTAACCTTCTCAATGCCGGAGATGACGAAATGACGACCTGTAAAAGAAATGGGAGTTTTAACTATATTATGTATAGGAGCTATAACAAAACAATTCCTAAATTCAGTAATTGCCTTATTTGATGATATACTGAATTACGTAAAGGTTAGAGGATTGGAAAATTATAAAGATTTTGAAGTTAAAATACTGTGGTGCGAAATAATAGATATAGGATAAATATATACATAAATAACAACTGATGTTGATGATGATGATGATTAGAATAAAGATTTCAATGGCAATTCATAATAGTATATGATAATGTGATGATTTTATTCATGATAATATAGGATAATGTGATTTTACTTTTTAATGTGATAATTATTAAATATTGTTGATATAATTTTTATTATGTTATATTTCGACTTATTATTTTTATTTTTCTTTGTAAATACATAAATTAAAAATAAGAACTAAGAAACCCAAGAAACCCCCTATAAATATAATAAAATAAATAATATAAATTAATTAATTATTAAAATGCCCTCTAGGAGCTAATTTGTTTTTTATTTTTGTTATTGACGCTATGCGTCAAAGTTGGTCCAGTGAAGGGAACAGTTAAAAAGCGACGATTAAAATATGTTACAAAAAATTGTAATTTAGTTGCATGAAACAGTTCATAACAGCACTCAATTGCTTGTTAATAAGAATATATACAGTGGCACTCAGGTGCATGTTATAATAAAAATAATAATAATAATAATAATAATAATAATAGTAATAAACATTAGAATTTTTAAAAGATAAATTTGCTTTTTCAAATCAAAAATCATTTAAACATTTTATGATTTGCGATAAATAAATCTCAATTAAGAAATAAATTTGTTGGGGTTATAACAAAACATGAATAAAAATAATAAAATTTTAAAATTATCAAAATCAATTAAAATTTTGAATAAAGTAAAAATCAATATTTTTCTGGGGGAAAAAGTGTTAACCGGTGGCAAATTTGATTGTGAAGACGAATAAAATATTATTAGATTGAGATAAGGTATATTGAAGGGTCGGGAGCCCAAAAACAAATTAATTAAATTATTTACCGGCGAACCCATTAATCAAGGGCCGCCGAGCTGAACGTCAGCTTAATTTGGTTCCGGCATTAGTGAAACGGGCAATAAATTGTCCGAAATGGAAAATTGTTTTTCAATAGTAAAAATAGTAAAAACTTTAAAAGCAACTGACAACAAAATAAGTTGCCAGTTGGTCGGAGCGCGAAAATAACTAGTCGAAGGAAACGAGCGAATAGTCGTAAATCGATAAAGTTAATCAGATTACAGTTGAATTTACATCGTGATACCCTTAGGGTGTATACGATAAATAAATTATTGTGTATCGTGGGAATATTTGTCAATAAAGATTTTGTTTGGATTTTGTCTTATTGATTATTGAACACGAGGAGTCAGATCGAGAGACATATTCATCGACGAATATTTAATATCCCAACAAATTCATACAATTATATTTTAATAATTTATAATAATGATGATAATTATATCAACAATAAGTATTTTTATGTAATGTTAAAAATACACATATGATAATAATATTAATATTTATGATAGTAATAATTATTCTAATAATAATGATAAGGATTAAAATGATTATATAAATATTGGGAAAATAATAATACTTCTAAATAGAATATGAAAATTTAGGAAAACACATAATTATAATAATATAACAATGTCAATTATAATAATATATAATGGAAATAGTAGAATAATATTAGTAATAATATTGTGAAATATTAAATAAATCAATTTAAACAAAAAGTTAAGAAAAATTAATTATTCTAACTAACATAAGAAAAGATAGTTTAAATGATATCAGACATCAACTTATAATATATAGGCGTTAACCCTTACATTTATAACCTCAATGTAGCTGAGAATAAAGATAACCCTAAAAATAGAAGTTGTTTTCCGCACTTTTAAAAATAGAAAATTTGTTTACGAAAAACAAATATTACTGACATTTGAAGATCATTACCACTTGATATGCAGGATCGCAAAAAATAAGTATATAAATCCCAGAAATTTTAGTCAAATCACCCATAAAATTATATAGTTGATATTACAACATAAATTAGAGCATACCTTTAGAACATATCCGAACTCAGGAAGCTACATTTGACTACATCACACATCAACTATTTACATATACAAATAATAGAATCATTTGTACAAGGGGATTGTTATTTTTAGTAACCAGTGTTATAATAAATAAAAAAAATTTAAAATAACCTTTGTGTTCTTATTTATATAAGATACCAAGTTGAGATTCTGGGAACCTCAACATAAATTCTAGTGGTTGTATTTTCTGTTTTTATAGTGACAATGCAATATAAATAGTATACGATAAATTTTTGCAAGATCAAAAGAAATTTGTTTATAATGTAAATCTTTGTAAGAACTTCTTTGCTATTCCTCTGTGTCAATCAAGTATTTATCTGTTATTTCAATTATAGGTACTGGTCGAAAAGGAAAATCGGTTTTGCTAAACATTCTCTTAAGATATACCTTTTCCAAATGTAATTCATTTAGCCTACTAATCAGAAGCCATTTTTTGGTCAACATACCTGCATGTTTGGATGAAATGATATATGAATTTACTGAATTATTCATAAATTATGCTAGTTTTGTCAACGGATCGTGGTGTACAGTGAAACCATTTCAAAACATCATTGCGATTATCAGACATTGGACAATTCACAGTGAATTTTCTTATGGTTTGCACGGAGAAGGCCTATACATGAATTATTCGATGAAAGCCGGGTCACAACCCAAACTTCCGTCTCAGATTAGTTATTTTGCAAAATACAATACTCCACAATCAGTAAATATAGACAATGCTTATTTCAAACAATATTACAAAACTTTATTGCCACATCCTAGACATAATGTTTCAATGAATTCCAACTTTGACGGCAAAATAAGAGACGTAAGTCCCTTATTTCTTGAACATGTAAAAACCTTAACATCTATTTTTAGTCCAGAGAACTTGCAATTAAAATAAATGTTCATTATTTGACATGTGAAGAATAATTTCAATTTATAAAATAATTAATTCACATAATAGAAACCGAAATTTTCCCTTAAATCCAAAATATAATGAAGAAGAATTCTTATTTCGATCAATTTGACTTTATTGAAAACATGAAGTATTCGCATATTACTTCAATGGACAAAATCATTGCATCCGAAGAAAGTTATGTAGAAGGTGAAAAGTTAGATGTAGAACATCTGAAATCACCGAAAACTATACAATTATAATAAGGAACAAAGGAAAAAGATATTAACAAAAGAAAAAATACGGGGTTTTGGGGACCATTCCAGAACGATTTTTAAAATATAATATAAAGATTAAACATATTTTTCAAGTATTTTAAAAAAAAATTTTTAATCTTACAACACATGATCACACCCTCATCTTTAATGGTAAACTCATTTTAATGAGATACCCCAGGAATTTTAGAAATTGAAAACGACTCTTTTCTAAATGCTTATTTTTATAAAAAGGGAGCCGTCGATAATAATTACGAAGGGAACGGCGGAAAAATTTCACCAACACAGCATTCCAAATTAATAAACCATGCCATTTTTTTCTTAATAAACAAGGATCTCCAGTGGCTTTGTTTGTAATTGTTGAAAGCTATTTTAAAAGCTCTCACATAGTTACACAAAATCACCAACATAATTATTTATTTCAAATCCTACCCCACGAAATCCTTTCAGCTATAAGTGAACCAATAATTTTGGCAGTCTCAGATCGTTATTTTAAAAGTTTGAACATAGGTGATCAGAAACCGTTTACCTTTATCAATAATGCAATTTCCGATCTCAAAACACTATAGAAAGGAATATCAGTAGATGAAAACGTTTTAAAACGTTTCTTTTTCTCATCTCTCCCAGCCACTTTGCAAACCGTTCTGGCATCATTACCATCCGCCAAAATAAAAGAACTTCCAAACATAGCCGACAGAATCGCGGAAATGACCCAAACGAACAACCCAATAGTCAACGCAACTTCCAAAAGAGTTGAAATACAACCAATACAACCGAAAACCTAATCATAAATACCATCCAGAAACTATCCCAGAAATTAGACAACCTACAATTATATAAATACAGTAGGAAACATTCAAGAAAAACTAGAACTGTTTTAGTCGCTTTACCTCATGATCGAAGTAAACGTATTTGTCGTTACATAAAAACTACAAAAACGACGCCAGAGTTTGCAATATCGGTTGTGAATGGATCCATAAACTAACTACTTGCAAAATACTTGACGTGTGTTTACCATGATCGCTACAGACATCAGGCAAGAAAATGCTTTTAAAGTTGTAAGTATTCAACCAACAATAATATGCTGTTTGAAAATTAACAACAGAAGTTGACTGTAATCAAATTTCTTCTCTCTTTCTTCCTTTTTCTTTCCGTTTCCTCTCCTTCTTTTGTCGATTCTTTTTCAACTCCAAAATGCTTGAAATTTCTCATTGATACTGGTTCAAGTGTTTTTTTACTACCAACTAGTTTTACCCCTGAGAAGCAAACTAAAACTCAGCTAAGTGCAGCAAGCTACTCACAAGTACATACTTCTAGAACCAAACACATCACATTTCGTATAGACGAAATACTTGACATGTTTGAATGAACATTCCATATAGCAAATGTTCTCTGTCCAATTCTAGACTCCAATTTCTAGCAACATACAACTTATTAGTTGATTTCAAAAACCCTAAAATCTTCAAATCATTCAGCCAACCTATCAGAACTGAAACTGTTAAAACAATAACAAAAGATCATTCAAATCAAACCAAATTTTACACCATACTTGCAAACCCTGCAATAACGTTTTAATAATACCAAAATAAAGAGTACAGCCAGAAAAATAATACTGGAGTTTATCGGCATTTAATTATTACAACTTCAACACTACCACTACGGGAAAAGGTACGCCTTCTCAGATTTAGAAACTGGAATTCGTTCTGAAAGAATTTACAAAACTCGAAGGGAGTGAGATCAGAAAGTCTCAGTCACCATGGGCATCACCAATACACATGGTAATCAAGAAATATGGTATCTACAGACCTTGCGGAGATTATAGGAGACTTAACAATATAAACATTCATGACTCATATTCAATGCCATTAATAAATGAAGTTTTACGCCATTTACTGAAAGCCAAAAATTTTTCAACGATCGACCTACAAAAGGCTTGTCACCAAATCACAATGAATCCTTTATGTGTCTGCAAAGCTGCAGTAATCACACCAATAGGATTATATGAATATCTTTCCATACATTTCGAGCTTAAAAATATAGCACAATATACTTGGGAAATTCAATTTTGTTGTCGAGTATGTAGACGATATCTTAATAGGTTCCAGAAATGTCACTGAACATGAAAAAAATCTTACATTGGCCTTTCAGGCTTTACATTTCAACAACCTACAACTAAACTACAAAAAATGATCATTCTTACAAGACGAAGCACGTTTTCTAGAACATATCATCGTAAGCCATGGAATTGTACCTTTTCAAGAAAGGTTTAATTGCATCAAGACCGTCAAACTACCGAAAACAGTGACAGCTCATAAGCTCCCTGGGTACAATAAATTACTGTCACAAATTCATAACCAAGATCTCGGAAATTTTAGGACCAATGACAAACCTGTCAAATGGGTAAAAGAATGCAGTAGTTAAATGGACATACGAACATTTAAAATCTTTTGATTGAGTTAAAGAGTCACTATTACAAATACAAAGACTAGCACACATTAAACCAGACCTTCAAATCACTTTAACTACTGAGGCATCGAACATAGCAATCGGAGCTATTCTGCATCAAGTCAATAAAGGAATACCAGAACTAACAGAATTCCATTCACAAAAGCTCAATGCGACCCAACAAAAATATTCAACTTTTGACAGCGAACTTTTAGCAGTTTAGCTCCCCATTAAACATTTGTGTCATATTTTGGGGGAAGAAACTTCACCTTATTTACTGATCACAAACTTTTAATACATGCCATAACGATGAGAAATCTATCTCTTCGACAACAGTTCTGATTTAGTAATGATTTAATATGACAAAAAATTTAATGTTAAAATAACAATTAAAAAAGTAACAAAAAAAGTAACATATACGACCTTTATTTATAAACGTTACTAATGATTATGTATGCCTCAGTTATTTGGCACTGGTGAACTCGGAAGAAGCCTATGGAGTGTCATGACGTTAGTGACACCATGAGATACCGCACTGGGTGACACCAACCCTAGTGAATCCTCTGCATTTAATACTATTGTAAAATATGAAACTATTCGAATTTTTGTCACTAATCGAAATTACAGAATGCCAACTACTGTCCGAAAATGTATAATGAAATTTTTCGAAGAAAAAGAATTTGAAAATTGATTTTTAAAAAATTCAAAATGATTCAAAATTTACACGTTATCATTTTGATTGAGAAATCTGTTGGGTCAGCACACAAATGGCCTTGAGAATTGTTTAAATGCATCAGTAATACAGCATGAAAACCCAGCACCAAGATAACTTAAAATACAATATACAACATCAACTAAACACTTTAAAATCTGAGAGAATATAAATAAATATAAAATGTAGAAGGTTATTTATTCATGAGCTGAATCTATAATGACGGTTGTAATTCTTTAATCAACATTTGTTATATTTTAAGCAAGTTTTAAAACATTACAAAATTCTTTAAAAATCATTCACTCCACTAAGAAATTCTGTATCCGTCTATACATGCTTTTATTGCTATTAAGTTTAATATCACATTATTCAAAGTGGCTTTGAAAACTAACCGATTTATTTAAAAAAACCTTACAGAAGTTTAACAATAATGAAATAAAACACAAATTAAGAAATGTATATAAATTTTCGGAAATAACTTTTGGTAAAGGTAACATAACCCAAAAGAGTTTTTTAATCTTAAATTCACATCAAGTTACCATTTTTACTTAAATCATTTTTAGCAATAAGCAACACTTTAAAATAATTGAATATTATTTTGATTCACTATTTTAAATAGTTGTTTTAACTACTGATATTTTAAATTTCAGAATGTAAATTTCAAAGTTAACAACAATACCTTTCAAATAATTTTTCACAATTGGTAACGTTCTTTGCTTCAAAGAATTGTATTTTTCTAACGAAAGAAATTATTTTATAAGGTAACAGTTTATTATTATTTTTAATTCAGTATATAAATGATTACTAGTTACCAATTTGTTATCATAATCCGAGTATTTGTAGTTTATTTATTTAAATTAGAGCGAAATTTAAAAATTATTATTCTTAGGGTGATAAGTTCCTTTTCAAAAGTGACAGATATTGTACGATTATCTAAAAAATTATGATTAATACCAAATAAGTTTATAAAATGGATTTTGTAAATAAACATTTCTATATTTGTGATAAGGAAATTGATATTTTAAAATAATTGTTATGAAAACTTAAATAGGAAAGATAAATTCTTTAGTTATTGTATTGAATTTAATGATTAATTTACTAGAAGCTATGTGAAAAACTATTTAAATTTTCATTTGTTAAATGATTTTTCTTTATATAGTTTATTGTATTAAATAATAATTGGTACTTATGCATGATTTATATTATGTTGTATTATATTATAATGCAAAAGTACCAGTACACAGGGTGAGCTCAAGACATTTTTTCCAAGCAGTGTGCCCTGGGCGAACTTTTACGAAGCGCCTACCTTAAAGAATGTTAAATAAACCATTTCCATTTCTTAATTCAATGTGTAGGTATTTCATAATAAATTTTCTATTGAGTAAAATAAAAAATATGTTCATTTCTAAAATCACTTTTATGCATTTTCAATATACATACAGTAAATAATAATAATTGTGAAAATAAAAAATTAAGATTATAATTTTCATTAAAAATTCACTTTCCTTGCCTTCATTTTCGCAAAATCTTTCACTAAATCAGAGATGTCTAGACTGCTTGATAATTCTTGTTCAATTGATAAGAAAACCAATGCATTTAATCGATCCTCTGTCATTGTTGTTCGTAGATCACTGAAAGAAGTAAAATTCCTTGTTTTCAAAGCTGTTATGCTAATTTATGAAACTTGTACCAGTAAGATAAAGTTTAATCTACGTAATCGTTTTAATAATAAGCAAGAAAATAAGCTGAAAAATAGACGTGCATAAGCATGTTTTATATCAGTATTTTTATATCATTAACAAATTCAATGATTTTTGGAAAGTTGGAGTTATTTTATCGATCACGTCTATATTCAGTTATTCCGACAAACAAATTCATAGTAGATAGTAGCCATCTGGAGCAACCAGACATTCCAGCAATACACCCTACGACTAATGTATTATACTACGTTCTCCCATTTAATGTCTAGTTTTTTAATACATTTCCCCAATTTAAATTTTTTAAACTAAATTCCTCTACAAACGAGGACCTATTTTTACTCATAAATATCTTCATTAAAATATAATTAACCGACAAATTCTACTTTATTGATTATATTTTTGTAAAATAATTAAATTATCATTCAAATGTAATTCACCCATTTACAATTCATTCTCAGCAAATATTTATCTGTTTTGAGTATATTTCTTCAATGAATAATTTAACCTCTTTTTCCTTCAATGTATTTCTCCGTCGTTAATTGATATTTCACTTCCATCTACTAATTCTACCCCTTCTTATTTCCTACAATGAATAATTTCTTCTTGATTCAATAAATATTTTCTACCTTTATCAATTCTTTCTTCCAAGTATATTACCCCTTGTAATGAATTCCTTATTTTCAATATGTCGATTTTTGAATTGATATTTCTAGCTTTACCACTTCAGTAAATGTTTTCTTATTTTTAACGATTTTTCCAGGCGTAATATGCTTTCACATTAATATTCACTACACCGAGAATTTGTTTCATATAATACACTATCTACTAATTAAAATTCCCCCATTTTTAAATGCTCAAGACAAATATCAAGTAAATGAATGTAAAGGTAACATTGTATATATTGACTTTTGAAAATACAGAAAATTCTTGTAATTGATTAGGTTGTAATGTTTTATACACCTAATTTCAAGAGATATTTAAATAAATTGAAGCTTTAAAACATATTTTTATCAAAAGAATTATATCAAAAAAAATTTCTACTTTTTGAATAGAACAAACATAAAATTATCAATAAACTAGACAAATTCTATCATTCAATAAACATCGTAATTAGTAAATAATTGTCCTCAACATGGGGTGCACGCCTCATTACTTGCTTCTGTTTCTAGAGCCCATGCTCTACGGGGACAATTTTTAATAAAGACATTTTATACTAAAATAAATATGTAACCAATTCCTTATTGTACATGGTATACTTTTTATTTAATTTCCAAAAACATATTTATTTTTTTCTAGTTATAGGGTGCATGAAGGTTTGAAAAGTATTTTTGGGGGACAACAAAGAAAAGGTCGAGAAACATTACTCTATATTAATGTGAAAACTCTAATTGTTATGAAAATTAACTTTTATTTAAAATTATCCTAAAAACAAGTCAAATCTATTAAAACTTATCGATAAATTAATTGATTCTAAAATTATGAAATCACCATTTAAATTTAAAATTTATTCGTAAATTGCTATAAAACTCCACATTTTTCTATATCCAATTACAATCATCACAAAAAACCATAAACAATTTAAAAACAATTAAAATAAAAATTCTTTAAAAACCAATATATTTTATCAATTAAAATTTTCCATCTTAAACGTCAATATTTGGATTTTCAGTACATGCTTTGAGTACCCATCGGTTACCAAGTAATATTGCCTATTCTTTGCATGTTTGAAGCATTGTAATAGCACTGCCAGAAATGCATCTTATTTGATATAGTAGATGGAGGAAATTATTTGATTTTCGGTTGATAATTTGGTATTGTAGTAGATGTTAATTATATACGTATTTTTTCACTAATTTAGATAATGTAATTAATTTTAAAAGCTTAATAATTTTAAATAAAGACATCAAAATCTATCCTAAGAACTGAAAGTAATAAATTTGTCGAAATTTAATAAATAATTTAATCATAATTTTCTAATCAAATTTCTTTTCATTTTCATAAGCAAATAGCTAACCAAACACTTTTACACAATGACCAACTAAAATAAGTGTTCGAAGTGAAAGAATAGAAAATGTATTTCTTCAGAGTAATTATCAAAAATCCTTTCTCAATAAATTACATTAATTTGATAGAAGTGATACAAATAGAATATATTTTTGATTAAACTTTTAACAATAATTAACACAATTATTTCACACTTAGAAGTGTCGTGTATTTAGTTTAAATTTAACAAAAAATGTTGAAATTATCTTGAAAATATTGTAAAAATTAAAATTTTTTTTGACAATAACATGTAATAGTAAAATAATTGTTCAAGGTTGGATACAATGACAATTAAAAATAGTACAAAAACTTTTAAAAAGAATAAAATATTTATTGTTTTTAACAAAAACTTGTATTGTATTGACCTTTACAAAATAATATCGAAATTGCAATAAATCAAATACAAATAAAACACTAACAAAGGCTCTAAAATTTTATTCAGAGAAAGCATAACAATGGATTGAACTTCATTTAATTTGACTAATACTTGCTTTTAAACTACCAAGTAACTAAACAACTAAGTGATTCACCTGTTTGGAGACAGTAATGATGTAGTAAAGAAAGACTAAAAGAGATTTTTAATGATAAAATTTGTATTTTTTATTTGCTTTTTTTTAAATAGTGGTCAGTAGCCGGGTATTGATATTTATTTCTTCAGTAAGGGGCCGTTCATACATGACGTCATATATGGCTGGTAAAAAAGCCGTATTTCATATTTGAAAATAAACATATTACAAATCAATTTATTGACATATTGGTATGTATTTAATGTAATGCTGCACTCTAATATCGTATAAAAACATGCATTAAAAAGTAGGCCTAGAATGCTGGAATTAGTATAAAATTCTGTCAAAGAAATACAAAATTTAACATGTAACGTCACATTCCTTTAAAACCACTCCCTCGTCACACATAGTCACAAATATGTGAACACCTCCCGCTAGGTGCGTGGCGTCATTTATGAACGACCCTAACTAGTTATTGGTAACCTAATGTGTGTGTGTTTAGTCAGTAAACAGGTGTTGATAACAAGTTATCCTGGACATAGTGTGTATATAGTCGGTAAACTAGTGTTGGATGTATGGGAACACTTAATTTGAAAACCAACTCGCATCCCTGGCTAATAACCACACTATCCGTGATCTAGGGTTGATCTGTTCACGTACACCTCACAATTTTAATTCAATGTCACGTACCCATGACCGAAATCATGTGGGTACTGTACGCAACAGCCGAATGCCATTCTAGCAGGTGAGCACTGTCTCCAGTACTAGTCCTCGAATAACCTTCGTTTCCCTGTTCACTGCCGCCGCTAGAAGGTCTTACGCTTACTATCTTAACGCTGTGAGTTTATGGTGAACCAGATTCGTCGCGTTTCCCCGTGTGAAATGAATTGTGAAAACGTACATACAGGAATCATTTAACTATTCGATTATCGCCAACATCACCCATGTTTTATACTTCCCGAATTTTTCTGGATGTTTATCTCCTATTCCCTTTTTCGCTTAAGTTGACCTTATCGTTTAACATAACACAAAAATTTAAATCATTAGATTAACAATTCATTATTCAGAGTTTTAATCCGCTCCTACACAAATAGGTTAAGGACTTAAATTAATTGTAAGACAAGGCTAAGGATAACTAATTTAATCGTTTACTACAATTACATAAAATAAGCACTATCAAAATCAGATTATAGAGTAAGAATTGTAGTCCACAGAAGAGATATAGGAAGCATATTGCGTAGCGATGACCACTTGTGTATCTAGATATACATTTCTCACATCCCGGTATTAGACTCATCGTCAATATCGACCGGTAAATGTCGACGTTTTGGAGGTCGACGGGTTGGAACTGGGGTCGTTTTAGTTTAGTTCTTCCTGAGTCCTCATAATGGATGATTCAACCGTAGAGGGGGTACTCGACGACACCTGTCCACTCAAGACGGCTATTTCGCCCAGTGTCAGATCTAGATTTTCTAGGGAATGGTTCAAATTGGTTGGCTCTGGCTCGTCCGCCTCTAGATCGAAGGAGATAGGAGTAGGTGGCGGGTAAATTGTCAGTGATGGGGCATATACTTTGTCCGGGTCCACCACCAATAGGCGATTTTTCGCGATTTTTAGGACTTTTTAATTATTTTATCAATTTCAAATTATTTTTATAATTTTTTATATTTTTCTTCATTTTTTGATGTATTAATATTTCGTTGAATTTTATTTTTAATATTATTTTTTCATAATATTATTTTTACCCTTGATATTTTATTCTTGGTCGCCGCTTCTGCCTATGTTTTTTCTAAACCTTATTTTGCAAGGTTTTGGCAGTTTATTTTATTTCAGGTATGTTTCTTTCTGCAGCTGTAGGCTTTTTCAAGTATTTTTAATAAATTATTTGTTTTACTTAATTCTGTTATATTTTTATTTTGTTTTAATTAATATGTTTTATTTTATTTTTGATCTCTGCTTGTGGTGCGTGTGTATGTGCAGTGACCACTTTCCTTATTCTCGCCTTTCTATTTTTTGTTTTAATTACATTTGTCTTTTGTTTTAGTTTTAGTTTAAGTATTGATTCATAGTTAATGGTAACCTGTTATTGGTGACCTAGTGTCTATCGCCAGTTGTTTGCATTGAGTATTTCAGTACCTAGTCTACAGTTGTTCAGTACTTAGTTATTGTTGTTAAATACTTTTTATTTGTAATCAATATCTTGCCGCTGTTATAAATCATATAATAATTGATATACAATACCTAGTGAATGGTGCTTAGTCATTATTGTTTTTAGGGAAACACCAATTATAAGCAATGATTTCATATGATCATTAAATAAATTGATTTCAGATACTTTATGCTGGAAAAGTTTGTTTGCTCACGTTAATAGACCAAAACAGAAATAAATTTAAAAGCAAATTTTTTTAGTTTTGGAAACTCTTGATCCAACAATTTCTAAAAATCGACTAAGTTTTCATGTTTTATCCTTGATTTGTTCGTTTGAAGATCATTGATTTTCATTTGAAATTGAGTTGCAGATACAGCCTTTTCAACTGACCTTTTTTTACACTTAACAGCATATTTTTGAATTTTATTAATTTTCAAATTTAATATTCCATATGATTGATTATTGTTATGCTTTATTGATATTGATGCTTGATTTTGAATATTCATTTATTTATCAAATATCGATACCGCTATATTTTATCAGTAATATCTTTTATCTTTTTCACCATTGATCTTTTTTCAATTTCTTTTTAATATTTTCAATATTTTACTAATCAAAAATTCAAAGCTGTCTTTAAAATAAATTATTAGAAAAGCTGCGCCGGGAAGTTTTCATATTTTTCATCTTTATTAACACTAGATTTACGGATGTTGATTATATACCTATTTTTACTGAAGTGAGCCAATTTGACTCATACAAGAAAATTGAAGTTTTTTGCAAAGAAAATAGTTCCAAATCAATTTAAATGAAATGTTTATTATCAAAATATTCATGAAAAACATTTTTTACATATAAACTCGGTTTTTGAAACACATTTTCCTCAGACATTTCTATTACATTTAGCACAATGGTTTGTACATCTGTTTCTTTTGCATGATTGTTGAACTTGACAATTCTTCCGAGCGTCAGTAGCATGAATTTATGTCATTGAAATGGAAGTGTTCTCGACTTCTCTATATTTACTTCTTAGCTCTTCAGCAAATTGGAAAATAAAATCTTTTCGTGAAATATTTACTTGAGTCGTCTCTTTATACAGAATCCAAGCATTGATAGCTACTAAATCTAAAATGTTGTAGAAAACTTGTAGAGGCTGTTTGCATGAACTTGATTTAACGCTATATTTTCGGGCCATTTGGTCAAGTACATCAACGCCATACTTGGTGCTATTATAGGTTACTGTTTCTGGAACAAGTTTTTATTTTTTTCAATTGTTATATTTTTATGTTTTGTACTCAATAGTGAAACTTTTTTATTAGGCTTGCTTTTATAAATGGTCAGGGTACAATTCTCAGATCTATACAGTTTTGTAGAAAACTGTGTCATTTTATCTTTATTGGCTTTCGCAATTTTAGGTAATTCTTTTCGGTTTGCACGTATAGTGCCAACCAAAGTAGTTTTCTTTGCAAGTGAAATGCTAGTAAAAAAATTATCTGTGGTAATATTTCGTCCACAGCCTAAATATGGCTCTGCAATCTTAGTTACTAAAATTCGCTCAAGGGAATATTTAATCCTCAGGTTTCATCCTTGCCCAAGTACGGAAAACCGTTTACAAGATATTTGCTTCTAACATCGGATGCCAGCCAAAATTTGATGCCACCGCGTCAATCGGCATCTAGCTTTAGTAGGGAATAATTGATCATCGATCGTTATGTTTGTGCCAGGTTTGTAAGAAGCCTGACTATTCTCTATAAATTTTTCCCATATTTTTGAAATCAAGGCAAATTTGTCTATCTTCAGTCTTTCACTGCGTTCCTTTTTCTTATCAAAACGTATGAACCAAAGTATGTCTATAAATTTATCTCTGGACATTGTCTGGCGAAAAAAGCCGGAACACAAATATGAACACTTCAAATTTTTTGCCTCATGCTTCTCTAGCAAATAAAATTGTGATTTTAATTGTGATTTTGTAACCGTCCATTCCTTATTATTCAAAACTTGACGAGCTTCGAGTTCGGTACATGATTTTATATACGCCATCATACCTTCGTCAATTATCAAATTGAATGCGCTACTTTCTGAACCAAGCATAATGTGCCTTTTAGCATAGGCAGTTGGACCTGAAACGTCTTTGAATATGGTATAAATCGGTGATCTACCTACGTTACTGCCTTCGTTCAATGTTTCCCATAAAGTCCCATCAGCAGCTTTTTCGGCTGAATTTTCTTTATCAGAAGATGTATCGATAGCGTCTAAATCATTTTCGGTTTCAGAATCAGAAATAACTCTAGCTCTTTTTTACTAGGAGCTGTGTAACGAAAAACTTCATCTTCGCTGTCAGTTTCAGAATCAGAAATAACCCTGGCTCTTTTTTTGTTAGGAGCTATATAACAAAGATCTTCATCTTCATTGCTTGAAGATTCCTCCTCTAATTCAATTTCGTTATCACATTGGTCTATATCAATTGCATCCGATTCATTATCTGATTGGTCTTTCTTTATTTTGATTAGTTTTTTCAACAAAAGACAATTTTTCTGATTTTTTCCCATAATAGAAACCCTAGATAACCAGATAAAATAAATATCAATTATAATACCTTTTACAAATAAATTACAAAATTACCTTTGTGGATCAAATTTTTCTGGCAAAAAATGAATTTTATAAAATTATAAATTATATACTACTTCACTGCACTGCTCACACTCGATGTATAAATTGAAATGATGACATAAGTGGGTAATGATGTAGCGGAGTAGCGAAAACAAGTGACAATTGCTCCTACATACACACAAATATTGTATGTGAGGAATGCCAAATGAGAAGCGAAACAAATCACGTGCTACTTGACTGTTGCCCAGGCCTGATAGAACCAATAAACCATTCTATGAGTCAAATTGGCTCACAACCTTGAAAATAGGTATACCACATTCGATAATGCGTAATGAATGGGTCTGCGGGGAGGAGGAATGAACGTTTACATATATTTCATTACTTAACTAAAAACCAACGTATGTTTTTAAAAAGTAATATTAAAGTTTTATATATCAAATTTTTAATGAGTCAAATTGGCTCGGTTCCTAAATCTAGTGTTAAATAAGAAGTGCTATATTGAGTTTGAAATACATTATAACTTCTGGATAGAAACATTTATTGAAGATAAATAAATGCTACTCAAATCACTATTCAAAAATTAATTGCTTTATGCAGAATTGATGTCACACGGATCTTCATTAGAAAAATGTAAGATTTCTCAAGGTAAAACACTTTTTTACTTTTGTGTCATTAGTTGAAATGTTTATGTACATTTATGTATTTTTGCAATCCGTTACAAATAACTGTTCCCTATAAACACTATTTTTCTTTTTTCATTTCACAAAGTACAAAATATATGTAAAATAATTTACCAATTAGATAGATGCTACCCTATCAGATATTTTGTAATACACATAGTTTGAAAGTTTTTTCTAATTTTTTTTGAAGATTTCAATGATAATTTAATTATCGATTGTTTATAGCTTGATAAGTGTGTTTCACGTTTACATTTAAAATTCTTTTGAATTCAAAAGGAAATTTTCATATTTAATTTTTAGTATATTATTTCATATAATATTCATCAAATTACTTATTGTTGCAACAAAAATAAAATAAAATTTAGAGATTAATAAAGAAACTTGATGGAAAAATTAGGAATTTGTGTATCCGATTGTTTCAAGTTTAAAATAACTTTGTTTTTATTGTATAATAAATTTTATTCTAAATTGACATACATAATCACCACATTAAAATAAACATTGTCACATGCATTATTTTGATCACTGGGAGATTACTCAATTTTTGTGTTATAATACACTTGCCTAGGATATAAATTGTTTTATCTGAAAAAAGGCTCAAATAAAATTTATTCATCAAAATCATCTTCCTCACTCAAAAAATACTTACATACTATCCATAAATACTCGTAACGTTTTTGACGAAAAAATGATACTAGTTCAAAGGAATGAAAACAATTTGTTTTGTTAATTATTTCCAAATGCAAAATTTATATATTTAAGGAATATATATTGACTTAAATAACTTAATAATAAAATTTTAAATATAGATTTTTCATTTTGTAAATATATAAAGCAACAATTTAAATTTATTAACATAAAGAACAATTGCCGTAATATATTCTGAATGTATTTTACCTAACTATTGGTATGTTTTGTTTCTTTTATATTCTAGTTTTTATCAAAATACATTGATCTGAACAAGCTTTTAGTGTAACAATTTCTTTATAGACATTAATTTTCTATAATATAATTCTTTATATCAGCGATTCTTAAACTATGGGTCGTGACCCAAAGTTGGGACGCAAGCTCTTTCTTGTTGGATCGCAGGAACTTTTCAAATTTACATTAAATTACAGTAATTACTAATGCGTTTTTCTTTTCGAGACAATATTTGTCAAATTCCCATAAAAGTGTTATATATAAACAACAGAAACTGCAACCCATGTAACAAAATAACAGATCCAAAGTTTTCAATCCAGCAAAAAGTACTTATTGGGGGTGTTTGTTATTTGTTACATGAGTTGCAGTTGTAGTTTTCTAGTTGCTCCATTGTAACAAATAGTTAGTAATAAACAGAAACAATAATAAAAACAATGATTTGCTGTCATTATATTTTTGCTTATTAATCAAATTGGTGGTTAAATTTGAGTTAGATAAATTTTTCTAATTAATTATTTTCTTATTTTTATATTTTTGCTTGATAAACATATTAGTTAATATGGATCGATGGCTTTTACGTTCTGGAAATAAAATAATAACTCAGAAAAACCAAACAGCTCTGGAGAAAAAAATAGCAATTCAGAAAATTCACCTAACAATATTAACGTTCTGTAATAACTATAACATTGTGCTGTAATAACTATAACTGAAAATACTTTAAAAAAAGTAAATTGCAATCAAAAAAGGAAATACAATTTTTTTCTAAGTCCAAAAGTACAAATTGTTTTCTGAGAAAATGACTCATTCAATGTCATAAAATTTTCCAAGCTCATTTTAACAGACCACGGCTCATCAAAAAATTTCTAATTCATTTAAAAATTTTCAAGATTAGATGAATTATCATATTTTCAAAGTCATTTAAACAAAGACCATGACTCACTGTAAAAAATTTCAAGGTCATTAGATGAATCATCAAGATTTTTCTCACGGTCACTCAAAATTTCTCAAGGTCATAACCCCAAAAAATGTTTTAATTTAAATTTACTACTTATTTTTATAAGTAGTGTTTTAATTGTTGGCGTACTGGGTAAAATTAAATTTTGTTTTAATCTGCGCTCGTCTAGTTTAATCCCTTGCTCCAACTAACACTTGACTTTTCTAGGGTACTTTGTATTTCTCCCAGACGCCCCACAATTTTGACCTTACCACTGTATACCCATGAGCAAGTTCATGTTGGTACTGTATACAGCAGCCGAGAGTCCACAAGCAGGTGAGCCCGTTTCCAAGACTACTCCTTGTGATAATCTCGCTTTCGGGTTCCTGACGGCCGATAGAAGGACTTACGTCTATTTCACTCCTCTATTTCTCTCAATATTGACACGCACTTCTCCATCCGTTACTGTCGATCTTTTGTATGCGTCCGGAGTGGAGTTCTCTTAAGGTCTTATTTAATTCCTCTGTAAATGTTAGCGCTTACTGCAGTTGAAAAACATGCTTGAAGGGCATTAGTTCCCTTTTCGTTGTTTCCTAATTCAATTTAAGTCAACATTATTCTAACTAATTCATTAATAAAGCTTAAACGGTGTAATTTAAGAAATTTTTGAAAGAAAATTTTTGCGAATGAGTTTTCAAAATCTAATTTCTCTAATTTTCTAAGCGTTAGATTTAATTTCCTAATTTACTAAAATTTAAAATTGGTATTATTAACCTAGAGTTTTGTTTTAAATTGGAAAATCTTTTCTTTAAATAACATGCGCAAATTCAAACTTTTTTATTTAAATAATTTTAATCGCTGTTAAATCAGCTGTTTTTGAGTTCAATAAGGTCTCTTGGTTGTTTTTAAGGGAAAATAAAGTCCTCTTAAGATTTGTATTTTTCCTTTTATTTGTACTCATTGTTTAATCAAAATTTATTAGAAAATTAACAATAATTATAAAAATTCTAGTTTACAATTACAACATTTACAAAATGAAAAACAATAAAAATAAAAGAAAATATAATCAAGTCATAAATTGGTTTTTCAAATTAGCAAAAATAAAATTCAGTTTCCAACAGAATCGGCTTTCATTCGACGATGTCGACGGGGAATCTCCGTTTGCGGCTAAAATTTAATTCGCTGGCTCCGACTTGGGGAACCGAGTGGCAGAGCTCGTCCCCAAAATCGTCCGTCCAATAGCTGATAGAAGTTGAGGACTTTCGATTTTCGTCGGCCCCCGATGTGGGAATTGAGATGGGAGGTGTGATTATCTGAATTCGTAATTCATCCGTTTCATCGGCATTGATTAGGGTTGCGTTTTCCTCGGATATCGCTGTTGTCGGCGGATTTTCGTCCGATTTGACGAATTGTGGATGTTACTCAGCGACTAGCATTGCCGCTTCTTCCAACACCTGTGCTGCGTTGTCAACAATGTTAATCCTTCGGCTCGGCGTCGCTCACGACGGCGACGATTTTTACTGGGATGATGCTTTTTGCTGGTCCTGGGTGTTTGAGCTGGACCAGCTTGAGTTTCTTCCGGGAGATGGTTCGCGGGGATCAGGTTCAATTTCACTGCCAGATCCCGACCCGCAAACCGTTTCGTCAGTTCGACTTCGGTGAACGAAGCTACCAGGACGGCGCTTTGATCATTAATGATAATCCGTTGCGCGCGATTTTCCGCAATTTAATCTTATCGGCATCTGGTCAGCCGGTGTATTTTGTCTTGGAGTATTTTTACTGCTTCGGGGGTGAACCACATGCCGAGCGTGCGTTCGTGCTCCGCGAACAGTTTATTATATTTCTGCTGGCACGAACTATGATCTATCTGGGCATTAATAGCATTAGATTTTGACGATAATTTAGGAATTTTATATCCTGGCTGCATTTGGATAAGTCTTGGAAATTTCAAAAATAAGGATTTGTTGGGTAGTTTTTCTCACGATTTTCTAGTAGCTAAATGACGAAAATTTCTTATCATAAAATTGGGGAATGGAAATAATTCAAATATAATAAAGGTTTCTGAATATAATAAAATTAATAATTAAGCAATTTTCAATCGCACTCCTCATTCATTCGTAGCTTAATATTAAATACTGCGATGTATTGTCAAACGTTAAACTGGTCGAAATTCGAAATCCGTCGAGAAAATGAAAAATCCTGTGCCCCAGTTGCTCGTTCTCGTAAAATCTAGTTTAGGTGCGTATTATCGATAAAAATTGTCATTCATTCACAATAACAAAAAAGGAACTAATTTAATTATCGTTTCCTATACCTAACCCTAGTCGTTCCTGTCAATATGAATATTCGACAGGTTTTGAAAAAATATAGATATTCCTACTTAAACATTCATTTGAATGTTGTTCCCCTAGCTATATCAATCTTCCCGAATATTAATTTTTACCGTTCCGACCAACATTGAAATGGCCGCCCCGGTGAAGTACGACGGAGTCCTACCCCGCGATCAGTGTAATTTTTTTACTTTATTTTTCTATGTATATTGCGTGCGAAATTTATTAATTATTTGTTTTAATTAATTATGTTATTTTTTATTTTGTTTTATTTAATGTTTTTATTATATTTTTAGTTTCTGTTTGCGGTGCGTGCTTGTGTTATAATAGCCATTCTTATAATTTTTCAACATGACTTTTCATAGTCATTTTATTTTGTTTTAATGATGGCTTATAGCCCAACATAATTAATAATATTTTTTAATTTTTATTCTATTACTTATTATTATTATTAATATTATTATACAATAATTAATATATAATAAAAACAAATTCATTAACAACAAAAACTTTTATTATACAGAAATAATTCTACTATAGTAATATTGTCGAAAAGCTTTATTCAAATCACATTCCACATACTTCCGATATCGGGCAGCACAGCATGACACCCATCACCACATGCATATTCGGGTTCCATATCCTTTAACATTTGGTTTTGTTCGATGTCCCATAAGAACTCATCGAATACGGAAAATATCCATATAGATGTATGATTAAAGACCAAGTCTGGAATAATTGATGCTGGCTTATCTTTCAATATTTCATGTATATCTGTATAATAGAATTCCAGACTTTCTTTGATAACTTCAAAATAATCATCTACAAAACAAGTAAAATAATAATAATAATAATAATTAATTACCATAATGTTCAATTTATGTCCTTGATAGATACTGAATAACCAATCAGAATCGTTGTTGCATGTATGTATTTCTATACTTATTATTATTATTATTATTATTTCGTTTATTATATATTTCGTTTATTATATTTCGTTTATTATATTTCGTTTATTATTACTAATAAGATTATTACTAAAAACAAGAATAAAACAAACAAATCAAACACTAAACATTTATTTTCTTACAAGTTTGAATTTACAAAAACTCCTTATGGAGTTGACTATGCTCCGTTCGACGTATCGTTGGTAACGGAAGTTACAGCAACTACAAGTTTAAATCTCCGTTACCATTCTGTTTAGCTTATTATCCAATAGAGCCTGATTGATAAGCTCTGAAATTCGGATTTAAGTTTCATCGAATATGAGCTGTTGAAACATTGCAGGCTCTTGGTTCTTTAAAATCTTCATTTTTGGAAATTATAATATTATTGGTTCTATTACCATTGGTTCATATTCGTCTAAATAAAATAATAATAAAAGAATATAAATAAATAATAAATTTACCATAAATTTACTGTTATTTTTCCTCGGTATATGGTACATATTTTTCTTCGGCATATCAAAATTTGAAATAAAATGAATAACCAAGTTGTTTTAATCACTCATTAGCCAATCCCGTGATTTCATTGTGTATGTCAGTAACAATAATTTTGTTCTCTAGATTTCGCACAACAAAAAAACATCAAAATTCTAAACATTTATTGACTTAATAACTTCAATTTTTGCATGTTTCTTACAGAATTGGTTATGCTCCACTCAACATATCGCTGGTAACGGAAATTAGAGCAACTACAATCAAGAATACAAGTGTATTGTTTCCATTTCCATTACCATGCGGTTGAGTTTATTATCCCAAAGAGCTTGATTAATCAGCTCGGAAATCATGATTCTTGTTTCTTCATATATTGCCTGTTCAATCATTTTTGGCTCCTTATTCCTCAAAATTTCCTTCGTTTGATGGTAATAGTAAAACATTCGTTAAAAATTACCATAGGGGCATATTTTTATAAATAAATAATAATAATAATAATAATAACAAGAATAATAAAAAGAATAATAAATTTACCATAACTTTCATTCATTGAATTTGTCTTCGGCATAAGACATTAACACACATTGGGTTGTATTTTAAAAGCCTCAGTGCAGGAAATAATTCTGGATCGAACATACAAAGACATTTTGTTGACATGTATAGATTGATAGAATATTCCATATCCATGGTGACCGTAATTGACTGTATTTTAATATCCTTTATTCTATATTGTAATTTATTGAATTCTTAACGTTTCTTGCATCCCATGATTCTGCATTTGCCGGATTTAAAAAATATTATAGGGTATTTTCCACTCCTATCAACAACTTGCTGGGTTTACCATCCGTAAACGTCATTTTTGACACGTCGAAAGTTCCTTTATAATTTATATTTGATAACATAAATAAAGAATAATGAAATATTAATCTATATATATATTACCATTAGCAATATCATTATTAGGTGGGTTACAATAAACGATGGGGCAATCATTACCTAATGTTAAATTAAAATTTAAATCATCTTGTTGTAATGGAAAAGCTTTTGACGAACCCAGAAGACGAAGCAGGTTTCGGTGGATTGGCAAAGTTAAAGAAGAGTCCCAAATTCGAAACAGGAAACGCAAAAGTGGTTGTCAGATCAGCTTGCATACAGTTTAAGCAAACCAATGCGGAAATGATTTCCAACTAGAGCTTATAGGACATTCGGTATTAAGATTTATGGCAAATGGATTTGATGGAGATGATACCGTATTCGAAGATTAACAAGGGTTATAAATATATTTTAACGTGTATTGATGTTTTCAGTCGTTTTGCCCGCTGTGTACCAACAAAGACAAAATCTGCAGAGGAAATATCTAAAGCAATTAATATTTTATTTAAAAATGGGCATCCTGATAATTTGCAAACCGATTTTACAATAGTAAAGTTAAGAAAATCCTGGATCGTCTCAAAATAAATCATTGCTCTGTACATTCTCAATACAAAGCTGGTCATGTTGAAAGATTTAACAGGACTTTGAGATATAGATTGAAGAAATATTTCGTGCATCAAGGTAATAAAATATGGATAAATGTATTACCGAAAATACTTGTTAGTTATAATAATTCATCACATTGAGGTCTGAATGGTTTGAGACCTATAGATATCAACTCAAAAACACCAGTGAGTTCTAAAAAAGTTGTTAAAATTACAAAACCAAAATATAAAGTTGGTAATCACGTTAGAATTATTAAAATATCTGCTTCACATTTCATCAAAAACTTTATAGTAATTGGAGTGATGAAGTATTTCGAATTACAAAAATTAATACTGTAATGTATGTTATTAAAGAGAGTGATTACATTGTAATACTTGGAAATTCTATGAACAGGAATTACCAAATGTACAACGTTTTGAAATATAGAAAACTAAAAAGATCAGTAAGGATAAACAATGGATATCATTAAAAGACCTAGTAAAGTGAGTTTCTATACAATTTTACCGAGCAATAGTTGCCCACTAATCCATCCAGAAAATCAAGCAAGTAAATTTAAGTTTGATCTTCAAAATCCCATTTACATGGAAAATAGGAAAATGTTGTACAAGACTTTACATTTGTGTACAATATATTCCCATTTTAAAGTCAATGTAAAATCAATTACAAGAAGCATGTTCCCTAAACATGAAGTGGTAGTTTCTCAATCAATAATATTAAACGATATTGTCATTCCGAATCAAATTTTAGATGAAAATAGTGTCATGTTTTTTTTAAAGATAGATTGAATGTTAGTTGTGATTTTAGTCCATTTAAAATAAAGTTTGAAAGTATTGATAATGCTACGCGAATGGGTAGTGATAAGCTTAACATTGTTGTTCCTGGTACTGAATATTTATTACATTTCAAAACTTTTATTGATGTTGGGCCTGTGAATAAACACATCAAAATATCTGTATCATTTATTTAGGTGGAAGATAAATTTACATTTACTAATGATTTATATATTGAAACACTTGAAGAATTACATAAATATATTTTATTCAATTGTTTACCTATATTTTAAACTATTAAAATTGTTAAAGATGGATTATGCAAATTCAGTCTGAATAAAAACGTTTGTGAAGTTACATTTGATAAAAATTTGGCTAATATATTGGGATTAGATAAGCAAACATATCGGGCAAGTACTTTTGGTGTACAAAAACCAAAAATAATAAAACTTCATAGACAAGTGTTCATATATACTAACATCATCGATCCTATAATTGTTGGTGATTCTTTGGTTCCTCTATTGAAATCTGTTTGGGTTGATAAACATGTCCAGAATGAAGTTGTCAATATAAATATCGATAATCTTATGTACTTACCAGTATCAACTTCATGTATAAACAATATAGAAATAAATATTCGTGATGATAGCGGTAAATTTATTGAAGATATTAAAGATAGTAAAGATACAAAAACTCATTTGACATTACATTTTCGTAAATTAGATGGCCAATAACGATATTAATATGTATAGTGGTAGCCAAAGTAGTGGCGAAGTACCATATTTTTTCGTAAACAGTATGGATCAGGATGGTTGAGAACAATTGGTAGATTTTCACTCCATATTCTTTAACGCATTGGTGGTTTTGGTATAAAACTGCTAAAGATGTAAAAATGAATTAGCAGAAAATATTACCATCTCTGAAATCAAATGCATTATCCGATTTAGGGAAAGTTATACCGGATGTGTCAGGTATGTTTCAAAAACAGACACCGACACTAGCACCAAACATATAAACAAACGAATGAAAGGACATGGAACTATATTTCAAAAAGGATTTGTAGTAAATCCTAATAGTGTTTATTTGATTGTACGTCTCCCCAGGCGGTAATTGAAATGGGTGATTATGAAGTATTCTTGATGAATTTTATTATGGATAATAGAACAGATATTGAATTTTATATTAATTGGAGATAGAAAAATGCCCAGCTCAATTTTCAAAAATTTTGAGTTATATACTCAAGATTTCGATAATGATAATTATTGTGTTACATATATTGTATATTGAAAAGTCATTTATTTAAATTTGTGATAATAATTGTTTTAATAATTATAGTAAAAATTAATGATGATGATAATAATATTAAGTAATAAAATAAAACTTATAAAAATATTAATAATTAAAACACAACTTATAAAAGTAAGTAGTAAATTCATATTAACTGACATTGAGAAATTTTTTAATGACCTGGAAAAATTAGTAGTACTCATCCAAGACCTTGAACATTTTGAATGACTTTGAGAAATTTTTTGATGAGCCATGGTTTTTGTTTAGACTACTGTTGGACGCACAGGAGTTATTAAATTTCATTATTTCGCTCGTTATACTAATGGGACTTTCATCATCACTGACTAGGGAGAACTCCCAATGCGTCGCACGATTTTAATAACCATCATGTACCCGTGACCGAAATCACGTTGGTACCGTACACAATGGCCGAACGCCATTCGAGAAGGTGAGCGCCATTTCTAGCACTACTACTCGAAGGACGTTCGTCTTTCCCGAGTTGTTCGCTGCCGTTAGAAGGGCTTACGCTTTCGTATAGTGGTTCTCGTTGTGTGTTAATCCCCGGAGAGAAAATCTTGGATGGCCGTTAATTCCCATTCCCAGTTCACCAGAGTTTATCCCCTCCATCTGCACCACACCTCTCTAGAATCAAATTACTGAGTCAATCTCAACATGAAAACAAAACAACAGAGAAACATATTATCGATCAAGTAAATTTACAAAATCAGAAGAGTCTTGTTCACAATTACTAATAATAATTTAGCAGGGATGAAAAATTCACACTAGTCATTTAACTACCCCAGGCCAATTTCGCCTTGCCCGTTAATCTTCTCCGTCGATATCTGTCGAGAAGTATTTTCTTTTCATTGGCCTGTAAGGTGGGGGACTCGAAAATGGGTTTTCTTCTCTCCGAGTCGAGGGACCCGCGATTTCTTGCGAAGCGGTGGTGTTAGGCACCTCGCCCGAGAGAACGGCGATGTCTTCTATTTCGAGTCCTAGCCCATCGAGAATTTGGGTGACCGGGAAGGGATCCGGGTCTTCGTCGGTCAGGTTAATATGAATCGACCGGGCAGGCGATTGGCAGATTATATTGGGAGCATAGAGAATGTCCGGATCGAACTCCGGAAACTCGAACTCCTGGTAAGGCGGAGGCGGACCGCTGATCGGACCAGAGGACTCGGCGGGTTCTAATTCGGTGAGTACCCCTTCCGCTTGTCGGCGTCGTTCGCGACGTCGCCGGTTTCGATTTGGTCGCCGGCGTGTCCGAGTTATGGCAGCACTCTCTGCGTCCCTAACGGGTGGTTGAGGGACAACAGGCTCGACAGACGGACTGAGACTCTCAGGAATTGGGTTCCTGGAGCCTGAGGATGTGGGCAGTTCATTTGAGACAGGAAGGTGGGACGCTGGTATGATTTCTAATTGCCGGGCTCGGATACTTGCTGGGACACAAGCCTGGAGTTCGGTGTCCGTAAACGCACGGCGGAGTGCGGTTGACTGCTCCTTGATGAGTAGTCGCTGAGTTCGGGATTCCGTAATTAACTCATCTCGTGCTCGAGTGAGCCGCTCAATTCTTTGTCGTAACACTTTGACGACATCGGGCGGAGCCCACGTGCCCTTTATTCGTGCGTATTTGGCCTGGAGTACTTCGTGCCTCTGCTTCAACTCTTCATACTGATGGCGGACAGCCACGATCGACGGGGGAAGTCGGGGTATTCTCGTCAACCCATTTAATCCAGTATTGTCGTTATTATCCATCCTACAAAAATGAAAACAAAAAGAAAATGAAGTGAGGTTCTATGAGAGGTGAAGTGACGATAAAATGCGGAAACGTGGGTGAGGGCCGGACAGAAATTTGATGGGAGAATTCTCGTTTTGCTAACCTCTTTGAATTTCGTTTAAATGTGGCCCTCTACCATTTTGGGGACGGGATTAATATCTCTCCCATTCGTTCTATTGTGATTCCCTCGTTGGTTTTTACGGGATCCGCTATCATGTTTTAAATATTTTATTACCTACGAACCCTTTATTATTAGTCACGTTAATATTATTATTTTACTCATTCCATTCAGTTTTATCTGTCTATCAAAATTTTATTCAACTATTATTTACTTCATGCAGGCCCTTATCATTTGACCATTAATTATTTGGAAAAATTTTACTATTATTATTTTATTTATTTAGTTTTATTTCAGTTAATAATTATTATTTGGTCGAGTCCTTGATCGTGTGATATATTTCATCGTCTGAAAATTTACTCTCCACGCACCATCCGAGGTCTCTCAAGCGGAAAATTTCTATAACTACTACAATTGGTTGACTATCTACGATAATTGCTAGATATGACCTTCATCTGGCATTGAAAACCACGCATCTGTTATAGAGTGACAGTTAGATTTATTATCAAATCGGGGTGTTATGTAATTTAACAAGAGGTGGAAACACGACTATGATTGAAGGAATCTCAATGGAGTTAGATAAATCTTACTCGTCCGAATCGTGTCGGAACGTCCCTATAACGGGTCCAAAATCGGCTTAAGTAGCGAAAAGAAAAGTCAGTATTTAAATACCTAGAGTGCATTCAGGCATAACCATTATTGGTTTATGTAAAGCGATTACTATCGATTTATTTTAAATACATGATAACGCTGTGATATTTATATCGTCGATGTCTTCTCGAGTTAGGACTCTCAATTTAAATTCACCGTTTATAAGGTTCGACGTTTTTAAGTGCTATCACTCCCATATGCTATATTTTCCTCATTTCACTCATTTTAGCTAATTTATGAACTTTCTTTTCACTGGGACCGTGTGGTCATGGTACTTATTTATTTGACTATTCTTATGCTTACCCCTGCTACCCCTTTCTTATTGAGATGTCCGAAAGAAAAATGATTCGTATGATCCATTTGCGATCATTTCTAAATTCCCCCTCTACTCTGTCGTCGCATCTTCCCTGATTTTACTTCGACTCGTTCCGGCCACTTTTCAGTAGCCGCCCCGAGTGTACAACGGCGCCCTGCGTAGCGGTCCTGTGCATTTATTCGCCAGACCCGACTGCGGACTGCCGAGGGGTCCACGAGGCATGACCCGCGAGCCCAACTAAGGGTTTTCACCCACTAGTTAGCCCGAGATCCGTCCCATGGACCTTCTATTTCGATACCGTATTATATAATAAATTGAATGGGTCGGACTATAGATATGGATATAATTAATTAACATGATAATTAAGCAACTTAGAAGCGAACGAGACATTTAATTTTACAAAATTGTTACGATGTAAGCATATAAAATTAAAAAAGTTACAAATAAACTCCTTACTTCCGAAAAGTTTTCAAGTAAACCGTTGTTACAAATTTGCATACAAGTTTAAAAGTTCTTAAAAGTTAAAAATTATGAAATTCATCACTGTATTTATACTATTTGTATGCATGTGTGCGACCAATAGGCGATTTTTCGCCATTTTTAGGGCTTTTTAATTATTTTATTACTTAAAGTTTATTTTTATTATTTTTTGTATATTTTTCTTTATTTTTTAGTATATAATTCAGTTTATGTTCGAATTTTATTTTTACTGTTATTTTTTGATAATATTATTTTTGCCCTTTCTTATTTATTTTCTGGTCGCCGCTTCTGCCTGTGTTTTTTCTAAACCTTATTTTGCAAGGTTTTGGCAGTTTATTTTATTTTTAATATGTTTCCTTCTGTAGCTGTCTTGCTTTCTCATGATTTTTATTAGTTATTTGTTTTTATTTAGTTTTGTTATATATTTATTTTGTTTTAATTAATATGTTTTTCATTAATTTTTAATATCTTGATGCGGTGCATGTTTGTGTGCAGTGATTCCTTCCATCTTTTTTACTTTTATTTTTTGTTTAAATTGTGGCTCTGAGCCCAACACTACCTTGAAAAATGCTACAATATATAATAAATAGTTTTATGATTATGTATAAATTTATAAATTTAATAAAATTATTCATAATTATTAAAAAGGAAATAAGTTTTTAATATTTATTTTAAATTATGATTATTATCAATTGTTACTAGAACAAGGCTTGCATAATACATCTACATTATCAGGTCAAAAACAAATCTTTGACATTTAGAACAATACTTACGCACAACTCTGTTTTTAGAACGAGGTCAAATATAACATCTTCTTTGAGAAGCTTTAGGTTTGGATATATTGGTTTCGACCTGATTTGTAGTTGACGGATCTTGTGATAAGGTTAAAGATGATAGTGTCAAGTACTTATCTTGAATTCAATTTAACATATTCCATTGAAGAACCTGAAATCTTTGATTGATAATACACTTTTATTGAGTGAATATTGAATAGTTTCTCAGTTTCATCTGACTTGGTAAATGGAAGTCGAATGGTTTTTGGAATAAAAATATTTGGTATCTGTGATAAATTCTTTTAGGCTTTAAAATTATTTATTTTCATTTTTATTAAGTTGCAATTAAAATTGATGAATCGCAACGAATTCTTTGTATCTATATCAGGTAACTTATTTTGAATCAAAAAATAGAAAAATGCATATTCGCTGTATTCATGCTACATGTTATTAATTTTAAATATAAATTTATTTAACTAATTTTCTAAATAAACATTTATTTTCTAGTCTATCTTTTTTAGTGTTTCTTTTGCATTTTCCTCTACAATTGTAACAGTATATATTAAAATAAACTAATTCCCATAAAATTTTATCTTATTTGGTATATTCTTCAGAGCTCAAAAATTCATTAGATTGTTGAGATCATGAAACCGTTTGTACTATTTTCACAAAGTAACATAAATTTATTCCGAAAAAGTAAAATATTAATAAAATTATAAATTACGTTAGTTTATGTGCGTCCAGTGGACCCACCTGCATTTAGCGATAATGTTTGGATCATTAGGTGGGGTTCATACCCCGTGGGTAACGAACAATTTTCCCAATCATTTTTATTAAATTTTAAATGACTCTTTTTAATGACTCTCTGAGCCCGGTTTTACGTAATGAGATCATAGCGACATCTTGTCAAGCGATGAATCTGTTGGTGGAGGGCCTTCACGGCTTCTGGAGTAAACCACGTACCCAATGTACACTCATGTTCGGCGTGGAGTTTATTATATTTCTGTTGACATTCCAGATACGAAACGTCTTCTTTAGGGATATTTGATTTGTCTTGGTGGTTTTGTTAGAGTTGGGGTAATTTTGGAATTTTGTAGTTGCATTATTTCTATTGCTTTGATTTGTAGTGGAAATCATAAATTTTCATCCTATACTAGTTATTTAAACTTTCCTAAAAGTATATACGATAAAAATGAGAAATTTAAGGGAAATTAAATTAAATTAATTTACTAATTTTAATAAAAATAAATTCTTAATTAAATTAATTTTTTACGAGGACTCAATTTATTGTCCGTTGGGTAACACACAGACACGATCAGTCTAATAATGGTTTATCATTACGATTATGTTGAAGTGCCTATGGGGCATATTATGGTTGATTATTTATATCTTTGTAGAAAATGGTCAGGTTAACGAATAAGCGGCACACCGTGTTTATTAGTGCCTCAAAAAGGGGTTGTACTAGGGCGATACTAGTCTGTCATTCCACCTTAACCGGCTGACCATTCATCGCACTTGACATTCTGCGAGAATGTTGCAATGAATTGATAATGAAATATATGTATATTATAACTAGTTCAGATTATAATGGGCTCATTTAATTGACTTGCAGAAAATTATTACTTATGCGTATTGGTGTCGGATTTTCTATATCATACGATCACGTATTGTCTGTACAATTTTTCCTTGTTTCTCACCTATATTGACGTTACTTATCGGGGGAATTGCTGTAGTTGGCATCCTTGCTTCAGAGAAATTAAAATCAAATGATAATAATAATTTTCCTTAAAATTTTTTTAAATGTGACGAATTCTAAAATGGTGCAATTGTCGACCGAGAAAAATAAAACAAATTCTCCTGACTCCTCCCAGTTTTATTGATATACCAAAATTATTTTGAAAATTGAATGTATTAAAAACTAATTTTCAAAAACTACTATAAATCATAAATTCTTTCATCTACATTCCCTTATTCACACCTATCACTAGTTGATCCCCTCGATAAATATAACTTGTAGACAGGACTTTTTTGAAAAAAACAATTCTCTTATTTAAACATTTTTATAAATGTTAATCTCCCTATACTCAACGCGATCTTCCGTGATTTTATTTTGATTTTTATTCATGGACGCCGCAGTTATATCCAGCGGAGTCCTACTTTCGTGATCAATACAAAGCTGACCAGTACCAGAAGACCTCGAGGGGTGGAAAATGATAACTGCGGGAATTAAATATCAATTCAATACATGTCTAACAGACTAATTATTATAAAATTATTTAAACCGGGACCTGTCATGATACTAAAAGTATCTCGGCCATCCATAAAAATAAACATAATAAAATGCAACAAACATATAATACAACATAAAAACCACTTGTAAGTTTCAAATAAATATTGTAATGTCCAAGATTCAAAATAAAAATTTCGTTTTAAGTTTTTTAAGTGTTAACAATTATGAAAATGGCTGTTGTTTTTATACTAATTTCGTGCTTGAGTCCGACCAATCAGCGAATTCTAAACCTTATTCGGCCATTTTTCGGGTTTTTTAAGTTTTTATTTATATTAATATTTTTATGCTTTTCTATTTATTTTGGTCTATTTTTTTAAATATTATTTTCTTTAAATTTACATTTTATTCTCGCTGAGTGTTACTCTTTTAGTTCTTTTATTCTGGTCGCCACTTCCGCCTGTGTATTTTCTAAACCTTATTTTGCAAGGTTTTTTGGGAGATTTTGTGTTTTATGTTATGTTTATGTATGCACTTGTATGCGAAATTTATTAATATTTGTTTTTAATTAATTATGTTATATTTTAATTAGTTTTAATTGATGTTTTTATTTCATTTTTGATTTCTGCTTGCGATGCGTGTTTTTCGTCATCTTTTTTCAAAATTTGGAAAAATATTTTATTATTAAACTTCATTTTTTGTTTAAATTGTGGCTTCTAGCCCATCAAGACTAAATTTGTTTTTATGAAAAATATAAAATATAAAAATTGTTCTTCGCTGATAATTAAGATTTAATTACGACACTAACTCTGTCAATATTTCCAAATCTGATTCTGTATTTGATTCTTCGTCATCGTTGACCCTTTATGCCGTAAACAGTTTTGCAAAATCTGTTATTAAAAATTGCTTGCATTTTTTTGCAAATATTTATAAACTTCCTCATAAGCATATAAAGAATTTTGTAAATTTCTTTTAATATTTTCTGCTCTTTTCAGTAGTGGATTTTTCTTTGGAAAATAATCCTCTAATTGCTTCGTCACATTTAAGCCTTTTCGATACTTTCTAGAAGTTTTTAGTTTATTCGTCGGATAGGTCTTCACAAATACTATCTTCTATAGGAAGTGGTTTACTGAATATTGTAAACAAATCTTCGTTAATCTTATCCTCAATAACTAAGTCTTGTATGCCGCCACCTACTATTATTTCATCAAAGCCATTGCGTCCTATTGCATGAGCAAGACCAACTCATTTTAATTAAATTACCTAGTAGCATCAGCAGTATTTTCTTATTTAGTTTATCCAAATTTTGGTTTCGAGTGAGATCAGTTTTTGAATTTTAATTTTATTCGAAATTTGAAGGCTGAATTATTTTAGTAAATTTAGATTAAAAAAAATTATCTACCAGATCAATAAATTGTTCAATGATTGATAGACAATAAAAACAATATCAACATGTGCGTATGCATTTAAGTACAGGTACGAGTATATATGTACTAGTGTATAGTGTTTTAATATCACTTAAATTTACTGCAAAAATATAGTATTTTTTTCTGTTTTGTTCTGTAACGGAAAATACAATAAAATTTACATAACAAACGATTTAATATGTTAAAAGTCTCGTTTTTAAAAGATTTTAAAATCCGCTTTATACAAAAAATTGCGTTGTAGAAAAAAAATCGCGTTGAAAGAAAATTTTACCGCATATTTTGAACCGCGTTGTAGCGAAAGAGTTCTAAAAGTGACGTGTTATAAAAGGTTTACTGTGTTTCAAACTAAAACTAAATTGCTTTTATCAAAACTTGGTAATTTCATAAAGACTTTGTTTTAATGTATCAATTTGCGTTGATTAATTTTGGTATATATAATTTTATAAAGGAAGTGTTTCGTGAAAAGAATACGTAACATAAAATTTACCTGACATGAATCAACAAAGATTTGATTATTTGCACTAATAAATATTTTTGCACATTTTATCACACAAACATCAATAAAGCAGTTAAAGATCAATACTGTGATAACACTGTCTCTAGATTTCATCAAAGGTCTCAACAGTGTAACATATAAATTTTCACACATTGAACTTTTGCACTTTAACATGAACTTAAAAATGATTATTAGGTATATATTCTCAAAAATGACCTAATATATTTCAACACTACTTATGAACATTGTTTTTTCGTGAATGTCCAACATCTGATGGATATGCTGCAGAGTATTAGCCAAAAAATTTAATCAACCCTACAATTTGAATATATTTACCAAAATCAATTTTCAAAAAACTCTTATCAGCAGCATGCACTCATGTCATCTTTCAGAATGGATTGTCAATTAGTAATTTTAATTTAACTTCGATTTTATTTATAATCTGCTACTTACAATTATCATTAGATAGTTATCAACCTGCTTTCAACTGATAGCGAGTATCAACACCGGCCATATGGCCCATTTTTGATACTCTACTTACTACTTACAAAATAATAAATATTTTATATTTAATGAAACTAAATAGAGCGTGTTTTTTTAATCAATAGTAATTATTTAAATTCAATTTATTATTTTAATATATTTATTTTTAGTGGCTTTTAATTAATTTTTTAAATTATTTACTTTTAATTAATTAAAAATATATATATATATATATATGTGTGTTGGGCGAAAACTGATATGAGCCCTAATTTTGGTTTGTTCGGCACGATAATGCCTGTAAACATTTTAACGGTAACCATAAATATTGAATTAGGAAAAACATAAAATTTAAAAGGAAATAAAAATATTTAAAAAATAAAATTCAAAGAATTAAGAAAAATAACTTTTAAATTAAAAAATTAAAATTTTTGTTTTATCCTTTCAAAATACACACACGAAAATCGTGGTATATAAGGCAGTGCTTGTTCAACAACGTTTCTTTGATAATTCATTCACGATTTAATCGATTCGTTTTTAAATTTTTTTCTTTCTAATTTGCATGTATTTGTAAATTAATTTTAAACCTTATTAATCTTGATCATTTTCCATCATTGGACGAAACAAAGTAGAATTTATTATTGTTTATATTTGCCTTTATTATTATCATTTCATTTTATATTGATCATTATTTGAATCTGTTTTTGATTTTGTTTTCACTGAATTAAAATTTTCATTTTTAGATATTATCCCATTCTATTCTATAGTGTAATCTAATTTGAAAAATTAACATAATTTTTGTTTGATCTGAGAATATCGGTAGTTTTTGCGATCAAACTTCCATTGCGGAGAGTAAAATTATTTGAATTGTTATTATTATTATTCTATAACACACGAGCATACAAGTAAATAAAATTATTTTTATGTAACCCCGGATAAAACCGGTGATTAATGGGAAGTCGAGGTGTCGGCGTTTTCTGAAACCGCCCAATATTCTCCTTTCTTAAATCCTATTGCCACAATTATCGAAAAGCGAGTGATGGTCCTGTGAAATGTTTAAATATAAAGATTTATAAACATGTGGAAAGTAGGCTAAAAATGGATAGACAATTATTAGAATAGGAAAGGAACAATACTTCATCAACCCGTTTAATCGGGAGAATTAGAACTACTATCAGGGTAAACAAGTATAGAAGTACTAAGATTTTACGAGAGAAGTTTGATTAGAGATAATATACGAATTACTATGAGAATTTATAAAAGGAAAGAAAGGAAAAAGTAAAACTCGATGTTATTGTAATATTAATTTTTTAGTTTGTTTTGCAAAATACTGAAAATCTCTGATTTAATTTAAACTCTTTAAAATTTTGTCTTCTTTTTCATTATTCGTTTAATGTTAAGTCGTCCGGAAATTTAATAAAAATAAAAGCTTTCCGAGCAAAACAAAATAACACATGTTCAAAAGTTTTATTCAAATATTAAAAAACAACCTCCTCAGATGACGGAAATCAAACAGAAAAATCTTAATGGAAAATGCCACAACAAAATCGGTTACTGCAGATAGTTGCAGAAAAGCCAATTGGGTTGATTGGTGTAGCTATGGAGATGTGACCTCATCTCCCAAATAATTCTTAATATTATTACTATCATCATTATTATTATTAGTATTATTGTTATTATTATTATAAATGTTATTATTTTTATCATTAACATTATTATTAGTATTATGATTATTAGCATTATTATTTATCATTAAAATATTAAGGTTTCTTAAAATATAAAAATTAGGCTATGAAAAATTAAATTGAAATTGTAAATTTTTGATTGTTAAAAAATTAAATATAAATTTGAGGTGTTTAATAAACATAATATAGCGAAGTGTATTTAAAAGTGTATTTAAAATAAATAATTTAAAATTGGTTTATCGTTAATTTGAATTTAATTCGAAAGATGAAAATATAAATGGGTTATCAGAATCAAATAATTCAAAATACTTGCAAATAGATAAAAAAATTTAATAAATGATCCATTACAGTCATCTGATTAGGCTTGGATTGGATTCCAGGTGACATAAATGGATATGCAGTTGCTCAAATTGTTAAAGAAAGTGTTGAAAGACAAACTGTTCTAATTCAAGAAACTGGAAAACAGAAAGTTGTCTTGAAGGATCTTATTCAAAAAATGAATCTCCCAAAATTTTCAAAATCGGAAAATAATAATAAAGCGTCTGTAATCAGAAAGATCAAAGTAAATATACTTCAGTAGATTAATTTATACATATTATGGATTGTTTTGTGCCGTATTAATCCTTTGCAAAAGACTTCCAATTTATAACGGTGAAATTATCTATTAGTATAATTTATAGAGATTTCTGAAATTCATCAGTATTAATTTAAATAATTATGGGTTCATTGGATGTGCTAATATTGAGACTTATTTATTCGAAAGGCTCGAGTTATTCGGCAAGTGTCTGAAGAAAGATCATTTCATATTTTCTATAAGCTTCTTAAAACAAAATCTAAGATTATTTAGTTATATAAATCTGTATCATTCCATGTTTTTTAAAAAATTTATTTCATTACTTCGGCATTGTCAAACGTCATATATTAGAACGCTCTGTAATTTATATATTTGCTTCAGCTTGGGAAAGTGTTACTCTGCTCTTTTCCTCGTCTCTAGTGCCGGATTTCTTTTTGGCTCTCGTTTGATGTCTAAAATGGCATCTAGATGTCCACTGAAGCCGGGTGACGAATTGGCCAGTCTGTATCTCACATTGACAATACCTCGTTCTGGGGTCACATAACGCCTGTCTGAAACGATATATAGAATTGCTTGGCAGGAAGACGAACTTTCCGCATCCTGCTAATCATGATATTGTATCAACTCTAATCTTTCTAATAAAATTTTATTAAATAATATAAAGGCATATCAAACATCAAAAGTAATAATTAAAATGTGATGTCCAGGTGCCCTTTAGTGACGCACAGCTTTCTATGTTCATTTATATATTTGATATGTCTCATTTGATCTATACCATAAGATCAATTAATTTGGCGAAAGTTTTTATTAACCATATGCTATTATTCAACTCTTTAAGTTATCTGGCGTGTTAGTCGCTCCTCAGGCCTCAATGGATTCTGATTTTACCTTGTAATGCATTTTTCTGTTAGGTTGACGGAACCTACATTAAAGTTTGAATATTGGTACTAATTACAACTAAATCATAAAAAAGAACTAACGAATCGAGAGAGTAAACCAAAATTGAATTGGTTTTCATTGTGTTAAATTTTGTTAATATTACTTTAATAGTTACGTTAATAGAATTCTTTGTAAGGAATGAAGGAAATTGACGAAAACCAATAAACTTTATTATTATTTATCATGTTTGTGTGAAAATATCCTTTACTGTCTTGAACTTCGACATCCATTCTTAGTTCACCATCTTGCGGTCGAGCTGTCGGATTACTATTGACATTTCGGACGCGGGTAATTCGCCATTCAGTATTCTCCGTTTTCGAACTATGCGTACATTTTCAGTTGTCAATGTTATTTCTCTGTATGATTACTAATTTATGAAGATAGTCTTTGTTTTCGTGTTGTTAAAATAATTGTTTTCTGATATTGTCAGGCTAATCTATTACGAATCATCCATGCGATTCATTAATTTTGGTAAATGAATTTTCGAAATTTAGTTAATTCGTTTGATTATTGGTGCTTTGATTGTCATTTTTTCTGTCTGAATGAGTTATTTGAATTTGTCACTGTCATTCAAACAACTTATCGTGTATGGATCATCGGTTTGTGTGTTCTTATTATTCATGGCTGCTGTCAATATAGTTATTATTTTATAGTCTTTGCCTGCGGCGCGAGTGTACCACTGAGGCGTGACAACTTCATTTTATATTTATCATTAGTCAAAGATTTAGGACGGTAATAATTAAATTTTGTAGTTTTGCTATTATGGCTGATTTAGACATGCTTTGGGTGGTCGAGTAATGATGACGAGTATTTCGATGTTAATGAATGTTTTCATGAGTCCTCCCATCGAATTGTAAATTCCTTAACTTAATTAGGTTTGAATGATGTTGCTGTAGTGGCTTATGTCAAACCGTGTCTTTACCATCCCTCACGATTGTTTCTAAAGGCGACAATTTCATACTCGCCGTACTTCAGTGCTGTTATTTATAACACTCGGATCATTATGTATTTTCATTGGTGTTGATTTCGTTTTTATTGACCGTTAATATCTGTTCTAAGATTTAGTTTAGATTTAGTAATGTTGTTTATTATCGTTAAAGTCGGTTGCTCTCTGACTCCTCGTGTCCTTTCCATTAGCTCGGGCTTTTTATTAGCCAATTAATTAACTTTTATTAATTTTTATTTTCGGTATAACATTTCCTAGATACCCTTCATTAAATTATTATTTTTTTTTAAAATTGTTTTTTAACTAAATGCGGCCTTTCGGCTTAAATATACGAGCTGTGCTCAGCATCTATTTCAATTGTCTCTTTTTTTACATACACAAAACTGCAACACCGAATGCAATTATCAGTATTGCTGCACACAATTTTATCAGGTCAGGGAGAAAGGCAGGGCCATGGCACTCTTCGTGTAAGAGATGTGCTCACGGTAGATGTGGTAGCATGCGATAACTGCATTTGGGCATGCTATTCTTACAAGAAAATGATTTCAGCCTTGATTAATCCAATCTTTGATAGCGCTGGTTTGTTCATTTTGTCCTATGTCTACAGGCATCCAACCACCAGAGCAGATACTGTTGCCTTTTGTTAAAAGCGTGTCCAATTTCCAACGCTAGATTCTTGTATTTTTCGTAGTTAAGTTCTCGCGCTTTTTCAAAGCATTCCACTGAGTCATATGGCACTTTTAGGTCAAGAACATATATATCTTTGTTCCTTTTAGACCTAATTACCATATCCGGTTTCAGCTTTGTTGGAATTGAGATATATTTGGGTGATTTTTCCACATCAATTCAAATCGAATTTTCTCTAAGAAGCTAACTACGCTTATTAATACATTTTCATGTTTAATTCTTCTATCGTTGGGCTTGACACGGCAGTGGTTGAACACATGTGCTTGAGTCTCTTCATCCAGATGGCACAGTCTGCATTTTGCATTCTTATTGGATTTAAGGCGGTAAGGGGTATAGTTGAGTTTAAGAAGGTTGTTCCTCGAAAATATCAAGAAGTTGTAATGTGCATCATTGAGGATGTCGCTAGATATGAGGAACAAGATTTTTATAATAATATATATTAATCAAACATAAATGGCAATACAAAAACTCCTTACCTTAAGAATATTTCAATAATACATTAAAACAGATTGTTCGAAATGTAAATTAACATTAAAATTATGAAATTGACTACTGTATATATAGTTGATTTGTGTATGAGTTCGACCAATATGCGATTTTTAACCATTTTGACGGTTTTTTCATTGTTTTATTAATTTTTAAATATTTTTATAATTTTTTACTCAGTTTTTTTATTTTCTGATATATCGTTTACATTTTTTTGAAATTTTATTTGGTTATTATTTTCTGGTCATTTTTATTTTTGACCCTTAAAATTACTTATTTTTCGGTCGCCACTTCCGCCTATGTTTTTTCTAAACCTCAAATGTCTCATTCATCTCCTGTAGGCTTTCTTTCAATTTTATTAACTCTGCGCTAGTCGCAATACGTTATGGAACCTCATGAGTTCCAATTCATCCCATAGATAGATAAGTTAAAAATCAGGTTTACAAAAAAATTAATATGTATTTTGAGGAATAGGGTCAAGATTAAATTATTCTATATTGTTTTAAAGTAATTCATTCAAAAGTTTAGAAAAACTGTTGATAGATATAATTATTTTTCCAATAAAGTAACAAGACATACAAAAATCAGATTATAATAAGTTTAATATGGTAATATTTATTTTTATTTATCTTCTATTAATTTTTATTAGAAAAACATTTTTCACATTGGCCACATTGGTACCTCGTCAACAGTGTTCTATTATCTGAGGTCTTACATAACTTGCAGCGTATTCTTTTACTAGTTGTTTTTTCCACGAATTGTTAAATTTTCACGGGAGGTAAGTGGCTTGAATTTTTCCGATCTGACTTGATGATCCTTCGGCATTCTTAAAGTGTTTATTGTTTCGTCTGATTAGATGTTCGATTAATTCATTCGCTCATATGCGTAGAAATTTGCGCGCCTGCTCTTAGCTTCAAAATTGTTTTCAATGTGCAATATTTTCGAATTTATACCATAAACGTTTAAGATGCTGAAGAAAATTACCATAGGCCATCTTTTTACATTACGAGCAACATTATAAGTTGCACACATTTTGTCTACAACATCTACACCACTTTTTGTCATATTATTGAAAGTGACAATATCTATCTCATCATCATAATGTAAACTAGATATCAACAAAACAGTCCTATTCTTTTATGGAACGTAGTTCTTTCTTTCTTAAAAGCAAACAAACTGGATCCTTCAGGTCGTTTTTTTGTTTGGACCAGTTTTGGTGGTATTTGCATTTTATTTTTTTAACGTACCAGCGAAAGATAGATTCTTATCTCGCAAATAGAGCATTAAATCTAAATTTTAATGCGTATTTGGCAGGTTTTGATGGAATGTACTGTTTAAAATTACAACGTCCTCGAAAAGCTTCCAATTTTGTGTCTTTACATACATATTCTCCACGAGAATAACAATTTTTTGAATTTTGGTTAAATTTATCAAGTATTTTTTTTATATCTGCTAGATTATCATATTGTAGTCTTTGTGCTCGAGTCTCTATATCGTCAAAACGCAAACATCGCATAAGGAATCTAAAGCGACGTTGAGACATAGTTAACCGAAAATTTTCTATACCATCTCCGGAAGTTCTCCACAATTCTTCTAAATTCAACCTGTTGATTGTATATACTCTAGCAAGGTATTTTATTTCAACTTTATCAGTACGCGTTGCATCCCTCACACGACGAAATTGTGGTTGAATTTTATCAATATATAGATTGGTATACGTAACTATAATATCCAACATCTAATTGTCAAATAAACATTTCCACGTGTTATAAATGCCAGTAATATTACTAGCAGGTTGTTTAACTCTAGGCAAATGGGTAATAATATCATGTTGTTTTCTTATTTTATAAAATCTTTTTTTCTTGAACAATTTAGTGCTACTGTCTTTTCCTATAAATTTTTCCTCATTTTCAATATCAGATCCTTCTGAAGATGTTTCTTCTTCCGTTTCAGAATCCATTTCTCTTTTTTCAAGTCCATATTCTTATCTTCAGATTCATCCCCGAAGTCTTCGTTAAGTAATTCGTCTACAGAATTTTCCATTAACATTTTAATTAGCTCTTCTACATCTTTCTCATTATCAAATCGAAAAGTTCTGCGACCAGACGTTCTAAAATATAAAAAGGGAGTAAAAATACTAAAAAAAGTACTTTGTGGCGTCAAAATAAATATTGTATGTATCTGTCAGATTGAATGCGACTAACGAAGGGTTAATTTTATTTTAATTATTTTTGTTATATATTATTTTGTTTTATTTTGTGTTTTTTATTTTCATTTTTAATATCTGCTTGCGGTGCTTGTGTATGTGTTCAATAATAATTTCCACATTTTGTTTTAATTTTGGCTTGAACCACAAATTTGTCTAAAAAAATGTTTACTTTGATTATGATTTAATTACTATATTTTAATTACAAAAAGAGAATAAATAAATAAGGCTTACAAGAAACTTGTATTAAACATGAAAATGAGGAAAATTACAAACTTAGTAATCATAAACGATAAAAGTCCAACATAAACTAAATAAATCCGGTCAAAAATTTGGACGAATCGTGTAAAAGCTAGTTGGAAATCTAAAAATTTCCAAAAACTAAATCGATTTCATTATGTAAACAATAAACAAAAATGTCTCACCCTGATTTGGTATGCGCAATTTTCCAATTTTTTTCAATAGATTTAGAGTTCGAAATTTAAGGGTTTTGAAAAGGAAGGAGGACAGATAGTGCATTTCTAATAAGTATTTTGATTAAAACCACTAGGTAGGTACCCTATAGCTATATCATTCAATATATGTTTTTTAAGATTATCACCAAAATAAACTTATAAAAAATTTGATAACAATAGTGATGAGGAAAGGCCAGAAAGGTTTGAAATTGAAATTTTGTTTTGTTTTATCAAGATCATTAATATCATCTAGCAATTGGTTATCTTAAACCGTTTAAAAATTATATTTTCGTTTAGTACAATACAAGAAATCAGAGATCGAGTGTTTTAGGCAAGATGTTTCTCGTTATCATAACGAGGCCCTTCAACAGTCGCAACGAGCTAAGTCGTTAATTCGAAAGTGCCGTCAAATGGAAGAAACATGTACTCGACCTAGACAGGCTAAGAAGCTGACGCATCAAAATGAGATGCTAAATAAGAACAATATGAAGAAATGAAGCAAAATTTGATATTTTTGAGAAGAATTACGCCCAATTTAAACTGCAAGAACCCATCAGAACATGGATCGAAAACCACACCAGGACTCCGGAAATAAAGACGATCTCACCAATATCTGAACCCAAAATCACTCTTAATAAGCTCGATTTAATGGCTTTATCTATCCACTCAAAACGAAATCGACCCAAACATCGACCCAGGCAGGCTGAAAGAGCAAGAGGAGGCTGAAATATGCCAGGATTTTCGGATGAATCCGAAAATTTCCAATGCCATTTCAAAAACATTTAAATATTGAACATATGTTTCGTGAAATTATTAAAATGGTACATTGCGCGTTCATTCATTTTTATTTTATTTTTGTGATATTGTTTCAATTATTATTATTAATAGAGGGAAATTAAAATAAAATGAGCAAATACCTTCTATGGCAGCTCTTAGACCCAAAGGTTTTTCAGGGTATTAGCATTCATGTTAATATGGCTTAACTTTTACTGGAAACTGCCCATTGTAATACATTTCAACGTCACTTTTGACAGGTATCCAATGGTAATGACTCTTATGGTGCGAACCAGATGGGAAACCCTTGAAAGTGATCTTATTTTCTTTTACCATCAGATGCCCGGCAGTGCCATTAATCATAGGCAGGTCAGAAAATTCATAGAATAAGGAAATATTTACATTAATTTCCCCTTAAAGATGAACTAATATAATATTTTATTTTAATATTAAAATACGATGTAGTTTAATTCGATATTTAAATTGTTTAAATATCATTTGTTTTAAATAAATATTTAGATTTATGTCAACAATTGAAAAACTTATAATTGGATAAATCAAAATAAATTTCTCCATTAAAGGGATTTGAAAATCAGTTTCCACCGTGCCTGTGCTCGTCTTGCTGTCAAGCTTGGTTTTACTTACTGCTTCGAAGAGAAGGTGCAATCCTTTCGGATGAGCTTCAACTTCAAGCGGTCGTGGATAGTTTTAGGTTTTTATATTTTTCAACTTCTTTCAGTGATGGATTAACAGAAATTGCACCTCATAAGCCTGATGAACATCATTATACCAAGTTATGTCTGTTAGAAGATTTTGTATCGGTGAGTGTGTTAAGTGTATCTAGGGCTTGCAATCCCGGGATTCTCGACCGTATGTGCAGTGTACATTTTTGTCTATAATTTGAAATTTTTGTGAAATTCTAAGTATTTATTATTTTACATAGCCAAGTGTTTTTTATTAATGTATTTGTGTGAACATGTGTTGGTAAAGGTGAACAGTGTGTACCAAGATATGAAAACAAATTTATAAATGAATTAAAGTGGCATTGTTTTAATTTTAGTTTTATTTATTTATAATTAATAATTATCCTGAACATTTTAAAACCGAACAAAACGAAAGCAAAATGAAAAATAAAAAAACAACAACAGATTTTTTGTAGGACTATCTATATTCTGGGGAAATTACTTGATTTTATGAAACAATTCTTAGAAACCTCGATCGCAGTCAAATTGATTATCCTCTGAAGTTTGAAGATGAACTCAATTGTTTTATTATAGAAAGACAAGCACCGATTAAGAAAGTCAGACATGAGACGTTGCCAAAACTAAAAAAAAGAAATCGCACTATCTACTTCTGTACCATTCAAAATTATTTTACTCAAACTTCTTCCATCTTTCGCCTGATACATCTCTTCTTCTGCCTCTTCTCTTTGGCACTCATTTCTTAATCCATAATTTATTGTCTTGACTCCACCGACGAAATGAAACCCATGGAGTCACTCTTTTCATAATAAAAACCAGTCTCGGAACACATTACACTCCGTGACACAAGTAGGCACTCATATCTTTTATGTCCCCTTTCACTACAGCAAAAACAATCGCCTAGTGTTTATTTTGGAACCGGTGAATGTTAAAGTCCTCTGATTTCGTTATACACCTAATTCTGTTTTTACACGAATTGTTTCTACTCGAATTTGATATAAAACGAATTAAAAAGAATTTTTTTCTCCCTTTTTACACGAATTGCTTTTCAATATTCTATGAATATTTTTGAAGTTCTATTAATCTTTTTTTATTTTTCACAAATTATGTATAAATACATTTTAACTTAGCATTATAATCTTCAGAATTCAGTTTTAGGTATTTGAACCACTCTACTATTTTTCCATTCAGCCAATATCTTTTTTTACACGATTTTTTAGGAACGTATCGTGTAAAAACAGAATTAGGTGTATAATCTTTTTGCAATGTTCTTCATAGAAACTGTTGCTAGCTTTCTTTCAAATCCATTTTAAATTCTATCGTTTCTAAAAATTGTTCTCTTTGGAACTGTTCTCGACGCCCGTAATAGTCTTCTGCGAGTCGTACTGATTCGCGTCTAGAATATTCGTATCTTCTTTGTTCATTGTAATTAAATGGATCTTCTGATAATTTTCATTGTGTTGGTGTGGATTTGGTATGTTGGGTTCTTTTACCGATAGTTTTGACATACTCTTATTGACATACTTTTATTGCTTCCATTTTTATTATTTTCAAATATTTTTGCCAGTGCTCTCGTTTCTTCAATTTTTGTTTCTTGCCTTGTTAGTATCAATTCTATCAGTCTTGCATCGCGTACTTTATTTGTAATGAGATCCTGAAAAATTTCTTCTTTTTGCTCTGAATTCAGTAATTCAGATAAACATTTTCTAACTCGAATTTCAAATGCTGCAAATCTGCCAATTATCTGATTTTGTCAGTCATTGATTTTTTTTGTAAACGTATTAAGAAACCACGTTTTGGCTTTGACATCTGTTGTTTGTGATTCTCTGACGTTTGTCCACAATGTCTTTCCTTCTGCTACTAATAACACATCGACTGTTAATCACTATCCATTTGTCAACAGCATACTTCTATATCTCTGATCATTCTTATGCTTCTTTTGATCCTCGTCCATCATAACGTCCAGTATTTAGTGTAAGCATGACTTAACATGATTTTGGCAGACATTACATTAATGATTTCACGGATTTTGAAACTGTGTTGATGTTCTTATTTTCGGCGTGATCGCCAGTTAAATTCAACTCATTTTTAAGAGAATTAAATTCCATAAAGATTTATTGCATAAAAGTGCCAAATAACTAATTATTTAAACACAAGATAATTTAAATATCTTAACTATAAAATTCACATTTTTATTGTGCCTAAAAGTGAAAAAAGACTTCCTGATTATATATTTAGCAATTCAAAATTATGAAAAATTGAAATTTTAGGAAATTTCAAACGTTATTGTACATTCCACGTTTGCCCAAGAATATTTAAATTATAATTTATTTAAAAAAATTTTAATTTTAAAATATTTTTCAAAATTTGGAGAATGCAGTAGAAAAGCATAACATCGGAAAACATAAGTACAATTGGATATTTAAAATTATATTTTTTTGGGTATAAAAAATTATTAAAAAAGATTTATTCAAGTGACAAAATGGAAAAAAAATTACTATAATTATACCAGAAAACTTCCGGAAATCATTATTAACAGAACTCATTTAAGGAGACCATTAAAAATATGTAGTAAATAAAAATTTAATGAGTCTTACTGTTTTCGAAAAGAAATCATAAATGTTCTGAAATTCATAATAAATACGTCATTTTCATTTTCAATAAAATAATTATTAACATTAAAAATCTAAAAATAACTTTTAAAAAATATAAATTTAATGAAATTTATAATTTTTAAATTACAAACTGGTAAGGTGACTTAGTTATCTATTCTTATTTAACCCCAGATAATAAATACGATATGCCTCTGATGAGAGATACCTGCAGAATAAAACCAACCAATGGAAAATATTAGCGCTTCGCTAGATTTTTTTGTAAAAAGTATTCAAAAAATGAAGGTTGCGTAAATCTTTGGAGTGATATTGTGGACAACGCAGACATGAAAATATAACATAATGGAGAACGCTGCCAAAATTATATATATACGAGAAACTAAAGTGATGATACTTGATGATCAAAAATGTGGTAGTTGTTAACGGTGTCATCTAATTCGAATTCTTAGACAAGAGCCGATCCCTTCGCAAATGTATCGAACAAGCTTCCACGGAATAACACCTATAAACATAAATTGTTTGAAAACCAAACAATGAAGGAACCAGAAATCATGCCTATAAAGAACGAATTAAAAACCTAAATTCATTTATAAGTCGCCAGGAGTTCCTGTCCATTTGTTCATTACCAAGTCAGTTGCTAGGCAAGGTAGCCATGGGAAGTAGCGATGGCAAAAACCTAAGATCATGTGGAATTTCAATTTCATTATTAACTGTAGATATGGTAAAAGTTAATTAACCAAAATGGCAAGTTTTAATTTTCTAATTTTTATCAATTTCCATGTTTTTGGTAAACTTATTCAAATGATGCCAAATTAAATGGAATTTTAATTCAGATTTTATGCTACTTTTTATCCATGATTTATTTTTCTATTTATTTCCCTTATAATTTATTTTCTGTTGGTTATTAAATGAAATGTGAAATGCACAGGATTGCACTTAGAAACTTGTAATTGCTTCCTGGATCAAGTGTCTAAAATCTGTATATTCCGAAATGGACTTAACAATTCACAGACTCGATTCCTATTGGCTGATGGTGCAGAGAAATTTGTTTGTGTGTTTCTATGCATTTCAATGAGTCAATAGAACTATTTTTTCAGATTTTTTAGTTGACAATTTGTAATCAATGCAACTTGTGATGGATCGTTATCATCAATGTTCAAATTTGTTTCTAGTTTTTGTTGGAATTTGTTTTTGTATTCTTGCACAAAGCGAATCTGTCGCTTCATCGGTTATTGTCAATAATTCAATATCGGCTCCCGGTAACCATTCAAATGGTTCTCGACATTCAGAAACCTTCAAAGTGATTGATTGGAAATTCGACAAATTGAAGAATTACATAATTTATTGCCTATTCATAATAGTTGTCATTTTGATGAAGATCGGCTATCATCACATGCCGAGATTGTCAAAATTCGTCCCGGAATCCTGCCTGCTTTTGATTGTCGGCATCCTCTTCGGGGTCATCATCAAATTTCTTTTAAAAAAAGAGAACGTTGTATATTTTAAATTGACACCTGATTTATTTTTTTGTGTCCTTTTACCTCCGATAATTCTCGAATCTTCCTATTCTCTTTACCATAAAAACTTTATGGACAATTTGTTAGCAATTTTGATTTTTGCGATTTTCGGAACGCTTTTTAACTTTCTTATTATCGGATTCGCTTTGTTCGGGTTCACTCAGATCGGTTTGATGAAGAAACTTAAATTGTCCCTTCTCCACTGTCTGCTTTTCAGTTCTTTGATCGTTGCCGTTGACCCGGTTGCCGTTTTAGCGATTTTCAATGATGTCGGGGTCAATGAGGATTTGTATTATCTTGTCTTTGGGGAGTCCTTGTTGAATGATGCCGTCTGTGTTGTTTTGTATGAAATGATGCAGGAGTTTGCTTTAATGAGTGAGATCGGAACGAAGAATATCATTCTGGGAGTCATTTCTTTTTTTACGGTTTCTTTGGGCGGAATGGTTATTGGGATAATCGTTGGGGTCCTCAGTTGCCTCATGGTCCGAATTATGGGAGACAGAAATACCGTATTTCTTGAGCCGGTTATTTTGATTAGTATGGGATACTTTTCTTATTTAATTGGAAATCTTTTCGGCTGGTCTGGGATTATTAGTATTATTACCTGTGGATTGATTCAGGTAGCTTATGCTGTGCCTGGAATGAAAGATAGCTCAAATTTGGTTTTGAAGCGATTTGTTAAGGTACTCGCTTCAATTTGCGAGCCAATCATATTTCTGTTTCTTGGAGTGGAAATCGTTATTGGAGACCATTCCTGGGAGATCAGTTTTATAATGTGTGCCCTGATCCTTTGCATGGCGGCTCGTTTTATTGTGATTTTCGGGCTCTCGGGAATTATTAACTTTATCCATGTTAATATGAGAAATATTCCAATGCAAGAAAAATTCATTATTGCGTATGGCGGACTGAGAGGAGCGGTCGCATTTTCATTGGCTGTTTTAATTGACGATAAAATCTTTGAAAGCTCCGAGGTGTCTAAGAATACAATCGTTTCCACAACGTTAATAATCATCTTATTCACGATTATCATTCAAGGAATGACGGTGAAACCCTTAGTTAAATGTCTCCAGATCACAAAAATAAATAAAGACAGCAATTTTAGCCTATTTAAAGAACTGAATGAATCTTTATTAGAATCTACTTCTAAAGGAATTCAAGGAATAATCGGAAATTGTGGACGCTACTATCTGTTGATGATAACGGAAAACTTTAGCAATAAATATATTCGACCTTTCCTACAAGGCAAAGAATATCGAAATCGTGGGAAAATCTTTGAAGTCAACGCCAAGATCAACTCCATCATGTTGGCTTCAATCAACAACGATCCGTCATTAAAAAGCCAATTTCATCGGATTCCAAACAGCTACAAAAACTTGTTGACAATTCGAGAAAATCCCCAATTAAAAATCGAAGAGCCGGCTGTTAGAAAACGGCCGATGATCCGACACTCCATGTCAGATGTGACCGGCCATCCGTCAAATAAACCGCTGAAACATTTATCCAAATTTCTCTATCGTGCTTCCGCCATAAATACAGAGGAAGATGAAGTTTGCTTTACAAATTCCATACGAATGAACACTTTTGACTATGTTCCAGTGGTCATGAAAGCAAAAGATAAGTTTTTAGGTAGCCTTCAGAAAAAAAAGCCATCTGTAATCGAAGAGGAGACGTCGTTGATAACTTCCTGTCCAACCTGTGAGGAAAAATTGGTGTTTAAGGACGCAGCAAATGTCAATTGTGATGATGAAGAGAGGCTAAATTTTTATTAAAAACAAATGTTTTCCGAATTCTGTTTGAATGAATTATTATTATTATTATTAATATTATTATTATTATTATTATTATTATTATTATTATTATTATTATTATTATTATTATTATTATTATTATTATTATTATTATTATTATTATTATTATTATATTATTATTATAATTATTATAATAATTATTATTATTATTATAATTATTATTATTATTATTATTATTATTATTATTATTATTATATTTTATTATTATTATTATTATTATAATTATTATTATTATTATTATTATTATAATTATTATAATTATTATAATTATTATTATTATTATAATTATTATTATTTTTATTATTATTATTATTATTATTATTATTATTATTATTATATTATTATTATTATTATTATTATTATTATTATTATTATTATTATTATTATTATTATTATTATTATTATTATTATTATTATTATTATTATTATTATTATTATTATTATTATTATTATTATTATTATTATTATTATTATTATTATTATTATATTCCAATTCTGTTGCATTCCTTTCCGTAAATACTCGAGACCTTTTGTAATTATTAAGTCAGATTTTAAATATCATTATATTTTTAATTTGTTTTTAACTAAATGTATTTGGTTTTAATTTGCTAATTTACCTCACATATAAATATGAATAAATATAAAAATATAAATTTTCTTAACTCTTCATATTGCAAATAACTTATATTTTTGGGTACATTATTTTATTTATTCAAGTGGCAATAACTTATGTTGAATGAGAGGATTTGTTTCAATTTCGTTTATTTCCACTCTCTTAGACTATTGGTTAATATTTTTTATATTTACGCGAATTTTCGGCGGTCTTTTTCAAATTTTTTCACACATACCTGATACTTTGTACAACAATTCTTCAGTGGACAAAAGCTTTGTGATTAATTAGAAATACTTGTTTGAACTCTTTGAAAACCTGTTATTCTCAGTCTCGTCTTCCATGTCCGGTTTAAGCTTTCGTGGATTATCGGTTTTGTTGGGAAATGTAATATTAGGATACATTATTAATAATTTATGTAATTTATCAATTTAAACAAAAAATTATCAAATTTCGAATCGTCTGCTCCGCGTTCGTATTATTAAACCAAGCGCAACGTTATTAAAATATGCTATATATTTATTCAATGAAATGTATATGTAAGGATGTGATACTATTTTCCTCTTTTCGGATCAAAAATGATTTACGTTTCAATTTTGACTGTTTATTGCCATAATAAATTTAAGTAAATGCTACAATTTGTCAAAATTTTCCAGTTTAGCAAGTGTTTCAAATTCATTAGTGATTAATTTGTTTTAACGATCAGATCAATCGGAAGGTTTTGGACATTTGGAGTTTCGGAATTTTCAAAAATGCATCTGATTATGGATTTTTTATATATTTTATTTATTTTGTTGTGCTTATATAAAATACATAAAATTTACAAATTATCAAAGTCAATTAAAATTAATAAAAAATTCAAAAAAAATAATTTTCGAAAAATCAATATTTTTTTAGAAAAAAGTGATTGCCAGTGGCAAATGAGTTCTTGAAGATGAATAAAATTATTGTAAATCGATCAGAGCTTTATAGAAGGGTCAGGATCCTAAAATCAACTTAATTATATAATTTAATAATTTTTGACAACTCCATAAATCAGAGAACCCAGCTGAATGTCAGCTTAATGCGTTTTCCGGAATTAGCATGATGGACAAAACATTGTTTGCAAATTTTGAGACTCTAGAGAGGAAGATTAATGGGGCGAATTGATATAAAAGTGTACTTGAAAAAAACAAATTTCCAGTTGGTGAGAGTACAAGAAATAAATATTAAAGAATGATACAAAGAAAACCAAACTTGTATCCAAGGAGATTATGTCGTGACTTGAAGAAGTTATTGTGATTTTGGGTAGTAATAGAGGACCTTTGAGTGCTTGTAAACCCCCATCCTTTTAAAAAATATATTATATTTTTAAAACTAATTTTTGTTTAAGTAAAGTAAGCTATTATTTGTTTAAATGGAATCTTTAATTTTTAAGTTATTATTAATATTAATATTATTTATATATTTTTTTGGAATTTTAAAATTTTTGTTTAAATGAAATGTTTTATTTTTAAACTATTATTGAAAAAAGCTGTGCTGAAAATTCATGAATATCAAAAAACATCGATATCTCTACTGATTCATATTCAAATATATTTTTTAAAAAATAAATAAAATTTTAATGTGAATTAATTATTATTATTAGTAATATTATTTATTTATTGATATTTTTTCATTTTTATTTTTTTAAATAAACAACTATTTGTTTAAATGAAGTGTTTTATTATTATTTTTATTTTAATTATTGAAATAGTCATGAATATCTCTTCAAAAACACCTAAAAATAACCTTTTTGAAAAGGCTTAAGAATAAATGTTCACTGAAAAAATAAAAAACATTTTCTGATAAGCATTAACCTCGATAAAAAGCCAAAACCTGTACAACAATAAGAAAGCATAAAAAATTATTTTTGAGAAAATCGATAAGAAATTTATAGTATTTTTCAATAAATTTCAATGTATTTCAATAGGATTTTGAACTCTCGATAAAAACCATAAGTAAATATTTTCAAATTGGTTCTCAGTATTTTCTATAAGAAAATATTGTGTTTGAATATTTTTTGGATTTTAGGCTTTCGATAAAACACCTGTAAATATTAAAAGTGCTTAAAATAAATTAAAGCAAATTAAAATAATTATAGTAAATTGAAGAAAGTTAGAGTCACCAAAGTTAATAATTTTTAAAAGTAAATAACAAATTCGAATGATTAACTTAAAACATTTTAGTTTAATAAGCATTTAAAGTTAATTAACTGGATATCAACATATGGTTAATGACTTGGTGTTGAATACCAATAACTAAGCACTGAACAAAAATGACTAGGCACTGGATAAAAATAACTAAAAATAACTACGTACTGAATAACAATAACTAAGTACTGAACAAAATGAGTAATTTATTTTTAAGCTTTGTTATCAGAGCCAAAAATATCCCTGACTATAGTGTGAGCCTAAACCTATTTTGTAAAAAATAAATAAATTTAAATTATTTCACTTAAACAAACAATTAAATTTAATAAAATTAACCCATTATTAAAAAAAGCTTTTAGGGGACTCGGCAAAAAACAATTTCAACCCAAATATCTTACGTGGTACAGTTTATAAAGTCATATACTCAAGGGAATATCATTTGAATGTTTACTCTCGTTGTCTAAATTACGTAATCAAGTATAGTCTATTATAATAGACTATATTGTATTAAAAATAAAAGTTATTTTGTTGGGACTTGATATTATTAATTGTGAAAGAACACGAAGCGCCATATCGAGAGCCAATTCCTATCGACTAATATCCCAAAAATTTTATAAATATCTTTTAATCGAAATTTTTTAAAAAAATATTTTTATTTATCATTGTGAATAATTTGGGCGGGAAATGATTTCATTCCTTCATTTTAGTTTTAATGATTAGCATTAAAATTTGATTTATTTATAGGTAGCTGGGTAAATAATTTTCTTAATATATATGAGATCAATCTCACAAAAAATTTAGCTTTAATATAAATGTATAAAAAGTTCAAAATATAATATATTAGATGGTATTTGTATGATTACAGTATGTTAACATCACTTAGAATGTGAAAAAGCATAAAATCCTCAAGATTTTTTCTAAACTTTGTTTATATAATATCATGTTTCTGTTTTCACTATGAATAAAAATAAGAATTTGAACAATCTAAATATGGTAACTACGCCTTCAGAAATGTTCAACATTGGAGATGATACAGAAAAATTCTTTGAATTAACACAGACGTCTGAAGCACATCATAGAGTTTTTTTCAAAGTATTATTTGGCAATTGAAGCTATAAGAAAATACGATGCAACAAATAATGAATGAAATTATAAGATAAGAATGCAATCAGCCAATTTAGTAAATTATCTAAAAGCTGTATTAGCTTACAGAGAAGGATCTGAAAAATAGAAAATTATGTCAAAAATATTCTGAGAAATAAATGAAAATTATTTGAGGATCTTTTATTCAAAATGCGTTAGAAGATCCAAGAACAAACGATATATAAAAATGTTAGATCTTAAATCTGTAGATGAAATCAAAGAAAGAAATATATGATATGAAGGATGGAGACATAAAATATCGTAACAATTTAGCATAAGGATCAACTAATAAGTTATGTTCGAACCGCAATAATAAAGGACTGTCGAGTACAGAGCCGAAATCGACCTCTGAATAACCAATGCAAAGTCCACATTTTAATAGAAAATATACTGAATCATTCAACAAAGATGGAAGAAAAGAAAATGGAAGATTAGATTATAGACATAAATTTCAAAATAAAAGATTCCAAGGAGTAATGGATGTGTTGAGGAAGTAAAGAAACAGGACGTATTCGCGTAAATTGCCGAAATGTGATGTGCAATAATTGTGAAAACGTGATCAAATATCAATACTGCGAGATTAATCAAAAGAATCGATATCTGATAAACAGATACTTAGCAGCATTTGGAGAAGATTTTGATCAGCCGATGAAAAATGATGACCCAAATGAATACACCTAATCATTGCGGGAAGTGATTGAAGCAATTCATTGAATGTAAGTAACAAATTTTCTGATTGCATGAATGATTTTAATTTAAAAAATATAAATAATTGAAAAAAATTATATATAATATTGATAATATAGATAACTTGAATAACTATATAAATTGTCAGTAACTCAAGTAAAAATAATCGTTTTCAAATTCATTCCGAAATTTGTGATATGTATGGGAGACCAAGTATTGAAATTGAAATATGCAAATGGAAGCGAAATAACAGTGTTAGAAATGACTATATTAAGTATAACGATTGGAAATCAAGCAAAGAATTAGAATTTTATATTACTTTAGGAGTAATATCTATTGTTATTGGAGACATAAATTTACTATCTAAAATTGTGTACAGATAGGAAACTACATAAATTATCCGGAAGAAAGTAAAGAAATATTAGATGAAAGAATTTTAAAAAGTTCTGACAAATTGTGAATGCATATTTATAAAACACGGAATTGTAAAAACAGAAACTCCTATATCAAATAATTCAAGACGACAACTAGTACTTTTAAAAAGTAAAATGATAAAAAAATCATAGAAATGGAAAGGAATTGAAAGATATTAAAGAGTAAATTTCTATGGAATTCGCTTCTAGTTTGTTTTAAAAAAGAAAGGATGAAATTGGCGTTTGTTTGAATTTTAGAGCTCTTAATCTGGTAGCCCAACAAAAAATATAATCCTATATCCAATACAAATGAAATGATGAATATTTTTAACGGTTTCAAATATTTTACAACACGAGACTTAGTCAATGCATATTATCAGGTTGAACCAAAGGAAGAATCTAAATTAAAGACAGCTTTTGTGACAAAGGAAAATATGAATTTCAACAATCTTAATCATAAGGTTTGTTGAGGATTTATATGCTTTTATTATAATACACATTTAACTGACGTCTTTTTAGAAATATTTTTACTAATAATCTGGGTATTTCACCGATAGTTGTGGTTTATAAAAAAAGAAAGGATGAATATCTGTGGTGAATATAGTGATGATGGGGTTTAAAAAGGTAGCAAGGCTAGGAATCTTCTTTACTAAACTCATTTTCTTCAAAAGCTATAGCAAGACAACACTTGGTACTTAAAATATTAAATACCAAACATTTATTCCTGGAATGAAATACAAATGAAATAGTACACAGAATGCCTTACAACATTACAGACCTGGTAAAAATTAGCATCGTTCATAAATCACTTCAATTACTACAATTTTATCCCCCCTTGCCCCAAAAATAGATGAGAATTTTGGTGAAAATTTGATACAAAATTGATAAATTAGATCCAAAAATATTTGATCTGTGATGAATTAATTGTTACAATGGTACAAAGGGTGAAGTGGTGACTAGTAAGAAGTGTATTTATTGTTCAAAATCGATATATATATATATATATATATATATATATATATATATATATATATCTGTAGGTGCAAATGTGCTCATACGTACATTTTCTGCTGGTCATTATTTTTTTATTTCATTTTGGTCGATTGATTTATTACAGACATTTATATTTTTCAGGTATGAACCGACAAAGAATTTTTAATGATTTATTTTGTTAGCGATTTTAATATTTAAAATGTTGTACAAAGGCACAACTAAATCTTCTTAATAATATCAAATATGTCTACTCTACTAATATATTCGCCAATCCTTTCAATCGACACCGTTCAAGAACTCGAATACAGAGATGACGAGAAGTCTCTTAAATGTGTGTGATATTATACCCGTTAAATGTAAATTGATAGAAATTTGAACAAAAATCCTATCAGAGCTTTTGAACTAGAAACATATTTCAATCTTATACTTAAATTAGCTGAAACCCTCAGAATAAGACAATACAAAAACAATTCGGCTTCATCGGATGATAGATTTTTCTTCACATTCCAAACGTAAAGAAGTGCTAACTTCAAAATCTCACCTCCAGTCAAACCAGCACAAAGACCATAATAATTTAACACCCAATATTCAAACGTATCTTTTAACATAGGCCCAAGAAAATATTTAGAATATCCATTTTATGTAGTAACGCAACTAAAAAATCAATAGTTTTCGCTGAATCGATAAATGTAAATGACAAAGACATCGAACAAAAACACTAATCTTTTTACCCTATTTCGCTTGTATATTCACAATAGCTCTCGGATGAACTATAAAGACCAGTATCAGTCGGGTTTCCTGTATCTTTTCCCATCCATACAATAAATAAATCCAAAAATGCAATCAATTACATGTTTTCTTTACATGTAAATATAATATTTGTATGAAGGCGATTCATATAATACTTGAAAGGTCTTACATTTTCACAACTCCCAAATACCAAAAAATATCATCAACATACACTTTGTACACAGTTGATTTAATTAAATTTTAGGATTAAATTTAACATCCAAAATTAAACATAAAGATAGAAAAGAAAATGGAAGATTAGATTATAGACATAAATTTCAAAATAAAAGATTCCAAGGAGTAATGGAGGAGCCAATGGGGAATCCATAAAAATGATATCTATCCGTTTTTATCACCCTTTATTAAAAAGAATTCACATTTGACGTGACTATTACGATCAACTCTATTATGTTCAAAACCTTTTCACTCCATACCATGCTACATAAATCAATCGATTTCACTTGTGAACATTCACTAAAAGGACTGCAAACGTCAAATGAAACTAAAAATTCATCTGCACTTTTTGTATTCAACTGTGCAATAAACGTAGAAAATTCAAAGCTATCCTTACATTCAAAATATCAGGTCTACGCCCCTGTGTTTCTTATCTTATAGTTCCTTAAACAGTTTTAACAACAATAACTTACTCTATCAGTGGTAACTTTCCGTTGCTACGGGTGATCTCCGCTTTCATAAATTGAGGAGATAATAAAAAATTCAATTTTCAAACATAAACATCATAGTCCAAAATACCAAACCATTTTCATTATCAAACTTAAAAACTTAAATATGTTTTTAGATAGATTTTTCAGTATCATGAAGTCTTCAATATCCTGTTTTTTTTTATTCTGTTAACATAATCAATAGTGCAAACATTCCTTATTACAAACACACATCATATTATAAAATCTTTAAAATTTTGCGAATAATATATTTTTAATAATTCTTTTTAAGCCATGATCAGGACCCGTTCCTCATCATTCTACATCACAATTTTACTCATATTTACAACAGCATCCTTACCCTCAAATTTACCATTGCCAAACAATTTCCTTAAATTAATCGTTTGATACAATATTGAAAACGAAAATTACCAACCAATCCGATCAAATTCAATCTCATTAAGTAAAATTCATAATCCCTTAACCGTTTCTTTTCTTCTGTGCTTCGTAACATTCTACGTAACACTTTATCAGTGGTTTTGTAGAGCCAGAACGCTCCTGAACGTCGTTCCGGTACTTCCTTTTTAAACAGGAACGCGTTCCGGAACTACAGATGATTTCTGATAACGAGAATTGGCTGACGTATTGAAATAAAAGTTAAAAAGAATTGCTGATTTTTTTTCTCGAATTTTTGACGAATTTTTATATGTATATAAACAAAGGTTTGAACCGAACCCGAACCCGAACCGGAACAAATACCGGAACGAACCGGCTTGTTTTTCCGAACCGTGAACCGGAGTCCGGAACGTTTTTTTTCTGCTGAACCGGAACATGAGACCACACAGAGGGGCCGCCTACCCAGGATCGCCCCGGTCTACATAATTATATATACGCGTTCCGGTAAAAAAAAATTTAGCACAACACCACTGCATTTTATGGTGTATTCATCGATATTTGTTTGGGTATTTTCGTTAACATAAAAAAATTTAAAATGTTTAAAAAAACTCTAAAAATGTTAAATAAAGAAAAATATAATTTTTGACTTACATTCTGTCTATAATATTTGTAATTTCATATGGATAATTTATGGAAGCTAATGCAAAACGCCAACCAGGTGTGTTTATGATTTTTTTCAAAATTAAATTTGTGAATGACAAACGCAATCTTAAAAGTCTCACATAAACCTTTTTCAACATGTTTACTTAGTGCTTAGTTATGGAGATTACGCAAATAAAGAACGAGGGATACCACCTCTATAAACCCCTCTCAAACAAAATGCCTTAGTATTTTGTTAATCCAGAAATTAACCAGGAGTAAATGACCAGGAGTAAAGAATGACCATATTATCATTATGCAATTACATAACATGATGACCTACGTGGAAAACCTAAATTATTTCATAAAATAAATTTTCCAAGCCACTTCAAATTCTTGTGTGTCCTATAAAGCTTTATCAAGCATGACAAAAATTACAGAAAATTATTAAAAATAAAAATATTTTTAAAATCTTTTTGTTTATCTTTTTCATGAAAACTTCCCTTCAATTTAAATTTTAAATTTTTATTTAAATATTCCAATTCACATTTTTAACCTTTTGCGTTTTCTTTAGAATCTCATTGATACTGCAACATCTGGTTGCCAAGATTGACTAAATATTCTGCTGTACATGTTGAATAATTCGGATAGTAATATTAATGGTTAATAAAAAGAGAACTAGAATTAAAACAATGCAAAAATTTTATTATATTCCAAAATCCTGATTATTTAAACATTTTTTATTAGTACCTTATTTCTAATTATAATATTCAATTACAGTAGATAACGCTTAAAGAGAACATTTTTGGGATATTTTTTAAAATTATCCTTATAAAAAAGTATTTGTTAAAGAGAAGTATCAGTTATAGAGAACATTTTTGAGACTTGAAAAAATGTTCTCTATAACCGATATTTCTCTTTAACAGATACTTTTTTATAAGGATAATTTTAAAAAATATCAAAAAAAACTTTACTAATCAACACATTTATTTTTTTTAAATAAACTCAGTTATTTTCCGCTGCTTGGTTTTTTTCTTGAGTAAAATCTCCTCCAAATCTGATTCAATTGCTATTAAACTTTCTTGTAAATGGTCAGTTTTATCCTGATTTTAATAAAAAAGAACTACTTGTTGCATGCACTCAAATGCTTTATGAATGTTGGGAAGCTTAACACATTGATTGTTATCTGACGTATCAGATAGCGATAAATTTAATTCTACTTCCTGTTCAGTGACATTTTCTGTTACTAAATTTTCTTCAGCATTAACAAAATCAGTAAACGAGTGTTGCTTTTCAAAATATTCCTCTGTATCAGATGAAAATTTTTCATTTATTGCCATTCCTTCAACCACTTCGCCGAAACCAGCATGCTAAAATAATTTTTTATGGTATTACAGCTAACTTTTGACCAAGCCATCAAGAATACTTACTTTAAATTTTTTTTCTAGATAAGAATCATAAAAATGAATCATTTTTGTAACAATTCCTTTTTTATAATACTGCTTAAAAGCATTGATAACTCCGGCATCTAAAGGCTGTAACTTACTTGTAGTATTTGGAGGCATAAAAAATAATTAAATTATATGTTTACTGTCTAAAATAAACTGTATTTTGAAAAAAATAAAACCAAAAAGTTCTCTTTAACCGATTTTGTTCTCTTTAAGCAAGTTCTCTATAAGCGAAATCTACTGTATTAAATTTCAATTCTGTTAATTCTGTTAATTTACGGTGGGTTATGGTGGCTTTTGTTCCGGCCCGTTTTTCAGTTTTATAAAGTCCATTTTTGGTGCCTCACATTGTTACGTGTCAACAAGGCGAGTATAAAAGGTCAAATAACGTGATTGCAATGAGAATAAACTCAAATAAATACGAACCCAGTGATAAAGTGGGATGAGTTAGTTTACAATCATAGGTAGTGCGGTTTGTATTCCTAGGAAGGAATCTTAGTTTATACATGATCCAAGTTAACCTCATTTAGTGGATTAAAACAGTCCCAGCATACACAGCCTTTTATCATCAGACTTGACCAACTCACCTTCAGTTATCATTAATGTTGTCGACTCATTTCCGATTTTATAGTCATTTTTAGTATCCGGATAAATATGAATTTAAGTTTAATTAGAGCGCCTTCAGTATTCTCATATTTACTAAGGATTTCCCATTCATTTTTTCTGATTTATCTTAAGGAATTTTCTTGGATCTTCATTTTCCCTGCTTTTATTGAGATTTTCGTTTTGTTTTTCAAGAAATAAGTTTGTTCTCTGAAATAGATGCTTTTAAGATTAGTGAAAATTGTGTTTGACAGTGAATGCCATTCCAGATCCAGCAAAAGATTCTCAGTTCAAATATTCGAATTTTTTTATAGAATAAATTTTTTCATTTTAGAGTTATTTAAAGACGGGCAGAATTTTGTGTAAACAAATTTCCGAAAACATCTGTGAATTCGATTATTGTAGAAAAACATTTGATAAAGAAATTTTTACAATGTTTCTTGCTTGGTTAAAAGTTTTTGTTGTTTAACCGGATTAACAAACATTGTCAGTCCTTGACTGAGAAGGTATTTTGTTTGATTTTTCTTGGAAATTATTAATGGTTTTTTTCAAAATATTTACATGAATTTTATGTTAACAAAACGTTTTGAAAATAATTATTTAATTAATATTTATTTTGATCACCATTTATAAAATTTTTAATTAGTTTTTTCTCTTCAGTTTTTACCGATAATCTTTCATTTTACCGATAATTGCTCTTTATTAATTCATAAAAATGGCTGGTTTTTGATCATTTCCGGGTTATTGAACCAACCACCATGTTGTCACTCTCTCTAACGGGATGTGAGCTCGTCAGATACAAAACCCCTAGACTTATATAATATTATATAATAGGTTACCTCTGCACACGCTGTTACTTCCTAGAGATTGACCTGTGCTAACGTGGTTGCTACCTAGTAATTGACATTTGTCCATTGTTACCAGGTGACCGCACGATTATATCACGTGTCCACTTGTCAGTCACTACCCGGAGACACACTTATTATGCCATACACACCGATTACCTAATATTATTCACACTTATTATGTCACGCAGTTGTGGACCAACACACCTTTCTGAAACTGTTCACACACACATCTACCTTCTAGAATATACGACACACCTACCAACTTCAACACACACCTACCTTCTAGAACCTTCTTTTCTGAAACCGTTTACACACAAACATATTCTAAAATATTCCCGAAAATACATATCACACACACACCAACCAACGATCACCGATCCACACAGATCTGCACAGATCCGCGCCCATCATCGCCTAACACGCTTACATCTAAGTCGTAGACTTAACAAAATCACTCACTAGTACTATTTAAAATTTTATTAAATATAACAAGTTTGTGTCACAGTGAAAAATATGAAGCATGCAATTCATACTGCAATCGTTGTAGAGAAGGATGAATTAAAATGTAAGTTACCAAGTATTTGATCAATCAGTCTCTTATGCAATTGGCGTCTTCTGAATTTTCTTTTGCTTGATCTGATGTGATGATTCATCGGCGTCGTCATCCGGCATTGCAAATATAAATTTTGCAGTAATAAATACTACGAACTAAGCTCTGATTTGATTTTCTAAGTTTTCTAAATTCAATTACGACTTTTACAAAGGCAAAGGTCAGGTTAATAATATTGAATTTAAAGATAAATTACGAATGTAGTCTGAATCATTTCAAAATAAAAAAAATAATTCTGATCTCAATGAAAGAGTTTGACTTGGTAGAATGCCATGCACATGATAATACCATATTTTAGCTGAGTGTAGGATATTGCTCATTGCACATTCTTTAAGCAGACCTTCTGTTTGAAGTGGTTCAATGCCAAGTTTACAAATCAGATCATAAGTTGATGGAGGAATCGAGCCTAATGCTCCAGTGATACAAGTGTAAAGCTCTACCTTATAACCAGGTTTGGAAACCTGCAATTCACTCTGAAGCAAGTTATATTTCTCAGTATTTGTCTTATCAGTTAAGTCAACATGTGAAACAGAATCCAATGGGCACTTAATATCAATCATGAATATTCTTTTTCTTTCAATATCAGTTATTATAAGATCGACACGTTGTTTTGAATTCAGGACAAGAGAACAAGAATGGTCAACCACGACAATAAATTTAGGATTTTTTAAATTACTCGTTATTATCTTTAGGCAGTCATTGTGTCTCTCTAATGTTAATATTTGGTGAATCTTACATGACTCTTTTTCACAACGTCTTCAAAGTCTAGAATCCCCTTTTCTATTAGGCTTTGCATTGATGTTAAGTGTATTAGTTCGAGCTCAATGTATAAAAATCCCTGCAAATTCACCAAGTTTGCTTTTAAAAATTGCTTTATTTATTTGAGGAAATAATTTTATAGCCGCTGCAATCATGCCTCTTTTATTACTCAGTTGCCACTTTTGCATTTATGAGTCGTGCAATGCAGAGTGAAATATATTAGAAATTGCTTTTCGAAACTTAGTCGTAAGTATGACAGTTCCCATGGCTCTTTGTTATCAGATATAAAAAAACTTGCACTTTAACAATATGAAAATATACGGAAATTGAGTGTTCTCTTTTAAAGTAAATTATTGAAGTACGTGCACGTTGAAATCTCGTTTTCTTTCCACCATGGTTCAATTTAGTTTAAGCACCATTAATCCAATCAAAACTTTGTTGTAATGTAGGGTCTTTGATTCCAAGACGAGGACCCGTTACAAACTTTAGAGAGTCAGTATTAACTTTTCTCAAGTAATCGCAATTGGAAGTAAAGAGTCGGAAAAAGTGCACAATTGTTTGAGTATGATATTCATCAAGCAAATCAACACATGAAGCTCCACCATTTTCAATTGAGTTGTATAAATAAACTGTCTCAGAATTGTGCAGCAAGTTCAAAATTCTTCTCAGATGGCCACGCAATTTCTTGAGTTATTGTCACAGAAATTCGTATTTCCTTGAGAAGCTGATAAGAGCACTAGTTTTAATTTCACATGTTCAGAATGCAAATGTCAGTCGAGAATGAATAAAAATCTTGCAGCCCTTGAGTTTTTGTCATCAAAATAAACCGGAATTTGCAATTTTATTTGTGTCACTAACAACCTTATCAAGAATTGCATATGGACTTTGATCACTGTCCTCGCCTACTGGAAAACCAAGACATTGGTAAAATTCTTTTGACAACAACTTTTGATCTCCTTTTCATTAATCAAGATGAAAGGTGAAGCAGATATTTTACTAATTCTAACGTGATCACTAACTTTATATTTTGGTTTTGTAATAGTAACTACTAACTGTACTCGTGTTTTTGAGCTGATATCTACGGGTCTCAAACCATTCAGACCTCGATATGATGAATTATTATAACTAACAAGTATTTTCGGTAATACATTTATCCATATTTTATTACCTTGATGCACGAAATATTTCTTCAATCTATCTCTCAATGTCCGATTAAATCTTTCAACATGTGCGGCTTTGTATTGAGAATGTACAGAATAATGATTTATTTTGAGACGATCCAGGATTTGCTTAACTTTACTATTGTAAAACTCCTTGCCTAAAATAATAATAATAATAATAATAATAATAATAATAATAATAATAATAATAATAATAATAATAATAATAATAATAATAATAATAATAATAATAATAATAATAATACCTAAATCGATTTGCAAATTATCTGGATGCCCATTTTTAAATAAAATATTAATTGCTTTAGATATTTCCTCTGCAGATTTTGTCATCGTTGTTACACCGCTGGCAAAACGACTGAAAACATCAATACACGTTAAAATATATTTATAACCCTTGTTAATCTTCGAATACGGTATCATCTCCATCAAATCCATTTGCCATAAATCATTAATACCGAATGTCTTATCAGCTCTAGTTGGAAATCTTTTCCGCGTCGGTTAGTTTAAACTGTACGCAAGCTGATCTGAAAACCACTTTTGTGTTTCCTTTTTCGACTTTGGGAGTCTTTTCTTTAACTTTTCCACTCCACCGAAACCTGCTTCGTCTTCTGGGTTCGTTCAAATCTTCTCCATTACAACAAGATGGTTTAAATTTTAATTTAACATTAGGTAATGATTGCCCCATCGTTTATTGTGATAATAATGATATTGCTAATGGTAACATTGCTCCGATATAACCGCCTTGTTGTTTATATATGATTTTTCTCATTTGCTGACGATTTTTATTATTTACTAGCGATAACAAAGGCTTAAGATGTTTATTCAATGCTAGTTTTTTAGATTTACTGATTTTAATTTTACCTCTGACTACTTTTAGTAGAATTTTGAGTAAATCATCGACAACAAAATTTGGAAATGATTATAAAATAGACATTCTTTTCATACTCGATGCCTTTAACAATGCATTAAAATATGAGAAACTCCTATGATTTTTAAAAATTTTAACTGTTTTCTTACTCTTTTTAATAATGTTTTTCGAAATTAGATTCATTGTAGGGTAATTTTCGGTTATTGGTTTTTTAGATGGTGTATAACTGGTTTTTGGTGGAACTTTGTTTTTCTTTTTAATACTTTGTCTAAGGTTTTGGATATTTTTAAGCCTGGATTTCATAAACATTTTTACATGTTAATGTTTTCAACTTTGTTTATATACCATGGCATCTTCTCTATTGAAAATATCTGTTTTTACCCGTAAATCGTCATTGCATTGTTGTGTGAAATCAAGAAATATATATCCATGTGGTGATTTTGTAGCATCTTGAAATGCACTGATGAGAAAATTACGATTATTAGGGTATGCTTGTCGAGCAAGAAAATCAATAACTGTTGCATCCCTAGGATTCTTGAAAATAGTTAAATATTGAACATTTAAATTCCTTGTTCGATGTGCACCACCTTGATGAAATAGATTTTGAGTAATAAAGATCACAGTAACACCAACATGTCTACTGATTTTTGTGAATAAATTATTAAAATCTTTTTCTTTATTAGCTTCCTGATACAAATCATCAATAATGATGACATCACCTTTCCTTAATCGACTTGACCAGTTTTTATCGAAACCCTTTACTATTTCCATGTTTTTCAATTTACAGAAATTATCTTGAGTTAATCCATGATCTTCATCTGCACCCTTATGCCAATAAATCTTGTTGAATTTTGTTTGGAATAAATTAGATTTCAGTAATTTACACACAAACATAGTTTTACCACTACCACTTGGGTCGACGATTTGATATACCGCATCATTTCTTAATTCTATTATTAATTTGTATAATTATAGGTTTTTGTTTATATTATATGATTTAATCAACTCCTTCGAAAAATCATATATATAGATTAATATTTCATTATTGTTTAATTATGTTATCAAATATAAATTATAAAGGAACTTTCGATGTATCAAAAATGATGTTTCCAAATGGTAAACCCCAGCAAATGGTTGATAGAAGTGGAAAATACCCTATAATATTTTTCAAATCCGGCAAATGCAGAATCATGGGATGCAAGAAACCTTTAGATGTCAATAAATTACAATATAGAATAAAGGATAATAAAATACAGTCAATTACAGTCACCATGGATATAGGACATTCTATCAATCTATACAACATGTCAACAAAATGTCTTTGTATGTTCAAGCCAGAATTATTTCCTGCACTGAGGCTTTTAAAATACGTGTTTGCCAGTGGCAAAATAGTTATATTAGGGTTGCAAAATCTAGAGTACAAAAATATTGTTTGTGACATGCAAAATGAAATCACGCACTTATCACGCACTTATCATGCACTGTCTTTGTTATAATTAATAATCTGCATGATTCTGATTGGTTAATCAGTACCTGTATAGAGTATAAAAGCTCATCACCACCTTATAGAGATCATAAATCAAACATGACCAAGAAAATAAGTGTCTTACCAGTTCAGATGTTTCACAATTATAAAATGTATTTTTTAAAGGAACCTATCAATATGCAATTGGCAAATCCAGTCAAACTCAATAAAACTCAATTTCAATCTCTCGCTGGGACTTTCTCAATGATAGATATCAAGGATATTGATAATATGTTCAAAAAGATCAATTCCAATTTAAAATGCAATGAAAATGCTTTCTTCACCAGTCAAAATACCAGATATTATGATGCATTTACAGAAATAGGTTTCAAAGAACAGGAAATCTCGTATTTAACAATAGCAATCCAAGGATATAAAGCTGATCAAAATGATGTGCTTTCTCCAATCTGGAAAGTTGTTACTGCTAGACTTTCAAAATTATTTTAATGTATATTTTAATGTTTAGTATTTAATAAATGTATTAATCTTTTTTTTGTTATTCTATAAACAAAATTATAATTAGTTTTAAAATAGTTTAAAAAATGATGTCTGAAAAGGTAAATATATAAAATAATTAATTAATTTTTGTTTAGAATACTTAATAAACTTTTTGTTTGATAAACTCAATGAAATAACCGGTGTAAAATTTAGAGATATGTTGACTCTAGTTGAGTAAAGAAGATTCATGTTGTGATTCTGAATGTCAGAGTGACGATGGAGAAATTGATAATGAAATTAGTAATGATACTGAATTAATAATGATACCGAAATTATTAAAGAGGAAGTTGAGCCTACCGAATTTAAGACTTGTGTTGATCATGTTATAGAAAATATAATGACAGAATATTTTGGAGATGAAGAATGTACATGTAATAATCAATAAATCTTTAAAAATGTAGTTTTTTATTAATAATAATAATAATAACAAAGAAATATTTATTAAAATTTATGATAAACTTTATTACATAAATATAAAATCGATGTTCCAGTTAATAGTTTTAATAAAAATTTGCAATTTACGATATAAATATCTGAACGTTTGGGTTCTGCGGAAACTTGAATAATCGCTGACCATCCACCGTTTGTTTCTACCCACGGATCAATTTTTGTTTTTATCACCTAAATAATGATAAATTAATAACAATTTAAAGTAATTTACCTCTATAGACCACTGGAAATAATTTTCATAGTCGGATCCAGATTTTAATATCATGTGTTTCATATACATTAATCCTACTATTATTCGCATCCATTTATTATTTTCATCGAACATGTAACTAAATATTGATTGGAATGCATTCTTTCTCCCCAATGTTGGCAAATTGAGAATTGTTTCATAATCAAATGGGATGTCTTCTACGATTTTCTCGGTACGGTTTACCATGAATTTTATGTTTTTAATGATATCATCTTCTTTTCTATTATTAGAAACCAGCTCATTCAACAAAGTTATAAAAAATTTAGTTTCTGGCATTTTATAAAAATATTTGAAAGTGTAAGCTTATTTATACTCTATTCAACCAATCAGAATCATACATTTAAGTTGCAATACTAAGAAAATATGTAAAACGATATAATGGAAATGGCAATGATGATTTGTTGGCACTGTTAACATTAACTTCTTTCAATTTGTTGCCACTGTTAACTGGTTGTTGTAATTTCATTATACGATTGAACTGATCAGTTGTTTTATTAGAATAAAATTTTATACTATATTGAACTTGATTCATCATATTTTCATTAGGTTTAGGATTTTCTTTCAATTCTAATATTGATTTTCTTAATTCATTTTTGATAATACCAATGGTCTTATTTAGATATATAATATCATCATATAATTCGTTTTAAGCTCTTTTTAAAGTCTCATATGTATGTTCAAATCGGAATTCTAAATTACTCATTCTTTCAGATAATCTTTTGACTGGAGTTTTCAAATATCTAGGCCTATCTATCATATACAAAATATCCAACAACACTGCAGTATCAGGACATACACGTCTTGTTGAATTTTTACCTTGAACGGTTACAACAATTGAGTTGACCATATTAAAAACTAATATTATTATTAAAATTTCTTTAATCATTTTCAAATCTGTATAAATTAATAATTATTGTTTATAGCTAAAGATTTGTGTGTTTAACTTCTCATTGGCCTAAATTAGTATAAAAGTAATTGTTATTTCAAATTTTATCATTAAAATGGATGTACCGAGCGCAGTTCAAGCTATGAATGAAATTAAATATTATGGTAATTTATTATTACTATTATTATTACTTGTTTTTAAGATGATTATTTTAAAGTTATTAAAGAACATCTGGAATTCTATTATCCAGAAATACATGAAATTATGGATTAGCCAGCATCAATAATTCCAGACTTGATATTCAATCATACATCAATATGGATATTTACTTTAATCGATGAGTTCCTATGGGATATTGAACAAAACAATTTGTCAAAAGATATGGAACCTGAATATCCCTGTGGTGATGTATGTCATTGCTGCGCTGCCCGATATCGAAAGTATGTGGAATGGGCTTTAAATAAAGCTCTTCGACAATATTACTATAGTAGAATTATCTCTTTATTATAAAAATTTTGTTGTATGTCTTGGTTTTTCATTATATAATAATAATATTAATAATAAAAATAATAATATAAAAAATAATAATAAAAAATATTTACAAAATATATATTACTTATAAAAGTAAGTAGTAGAATAATAATAAAAATAATAATATTTATAAAAAATAATAAAAAATATATACAAAATATATACTACTTATAAAAGGAAGTAGATAGAATATAAATTAAAAATGAATAAAAATTCCGTGACCTTGAAAAAATTTCAATGACCTCGAAAAAATTTTTGAATGACCTTGAAAAATAATAATATTTTAAATTAATAATAAAAATAATAATATTAATAAAAAATAATAATATTTATAAAAAATAATAATAAATTAGAATAAATTTTACAAAATATATCCTACTTATAAAAGTAAGTAGACATATTATATTTAAAATATGATTAAAAATTCCGTGACCTTGAAAAATTTTTAAATGACCTTAAATGAGTCATGGTCTTTATTTTAATGACATTGAAAAATATAATGAGCCATCCAATGACCTTGAATGAGTCATTGTCTTTTTTACAAATTTTTTGTACTTTTACAATTTGTACTTTTAGACTTAGAAAAATTTTTGCCCCGGGGGGAGGGAGTATGTGTCCAGCGGTGACATGTCTAGCGGTGACATATCCATCTACTTACATGATCTACTTATTGCTTCAAGAACAAGATTAATGGCTATCGAGAAAAGAATCATTGAAAAAGCACATCCTTGTTTAACTCCTTTTTTGATTGAAATATTAGGTGTTACAATTGGGCCACAGCTGTAGAAAGATTGAGTATCGGTGTAAAGTAATTTAACATAAGTAATAAACTCTCCGCTAATGCCAATAGTTTTCAGAACATTCCACAAGTAGTCATGAGGAACACTTCCAAATGCGTCCTTAATATCTAACCAAGCAATAGCTAATGGGGAATTCTTGCTATATTTCGAATGATCAAGTGCAGCAGAAAGTATTGAATTTTACTCGACACATAAACAGAACCAACTTTTTGCCCAATATGCAAAATATCGTAACAAACCACCCATGATATTAGACGTGTAGTTAAAATAGACGTAAAGATCTTATAAATAACAGACAGCAGAGCTACTGGTCGTTAAGATGAAACTTTATCATAATTATCTGTCTTATCAGGTTTCGGAATTAATATAGTCTTGAAAGTTTTCCAGCTAATCGGAATGATTTTACTACTGATGATTTTATTAAACAGGAAACTTAACAAGATACCTTCAGGGTCAAGAAGAGCAAGATCTTTGTATTGAATACCATCAATACCCGGTGAAGTGTTATCAGTTCTCTTTAATTCGTAAATAACTTCAAACGGTAAAATATCTACAAAATTGAGAACATTTGTCGTGCTTCGACAGTATTTAACAATTTTATTCCATGAATTCGATACTGGGTCCTCGTGGCTAAATTGGTTCAGAATATCCTGAATTTCAGGCCTGACAGTGACTGGTAAGTCATTAATAATTTTATAAAAAGTTAATTTCATATTAATTAAAATTTCTGATCTACTTTTATATTTACTTATTATATTTGAGTTTTGTTTACTTCCTAGGTATGGTTCGTGGGATTTAATTTCAGTGAAATTATTTAAGTGAGGAATTTGTCGAATAATGCTTTCAACTATTTGGTTAACATCAGCATTTTCAAAACTAATAATTAATTCAAATACCTTATTTTTACGCTGTTGTAAGTCAAATATAATTGTTTCTTTTGCTTTTGTTAAAATTTTCTCTTTATCTTTGTTATCGATCTCAGAAAAAATTGGAAGAACAGAGTTGATAATTCTTGCTATTTCTCTCAAATTAATGTTATCAAGGGACATGTCATGCGCATAGTTGTTGATGAAAGCACATGTTAGAATTTTACTGAGCAAACCTGAACCACGAACATCATGTGGACATTTGCCAGTAACTAATAATTTACAAGTAAATATATAGTTTAGACTGACATCAAGTGTTGTTGGATCCAGAAAGTAATGCTCGTCAGTGTTATAATCAATGTTTCCCGAAACTTTGGTGGAGAAAAATGGCAAATACAACTTTCGCGTTTTGGAAGCTCTTATAATTCAAATTTCCATTCAAATAATGAGTACAATCGTCAAGAATAGCAGTACACATTGTGAAACCTAAAAGAACGAAGTCTGTTGATAAACTTAATTTATTAAAATATTTTAATAAAATGTTGTCGGTAATTTTTCCATTTATTGGATTTAAATTTAATGAAATTTCAGCACACTCTTTAGTGTTGATATCATCAAGTAGCTTATATATTTTATCATGTTGAAAATCCCAATCTAAAATCAATTTTTCCAAAAACACAATGAAAGCACAGGCATGAAAAGTTGGATCATATGAAATGAAGCAGCGGTAGAGAATACCATGATTTATTTGAAATTTTATTTTCATACTCAAGAAAAAACTGTTTAAATAATCTGTAAAGTTTCATCCTATTTTGGTTAGTCGATCAGAAATATCAGTCTTTCGAAAATCGAAAATATTACAAGTCATACGACAGGTCTAATACAGAAGTAAACACCAATAGTTAGTTTTCATTGGGAATTATGCTAATGATATGTTAAACGTCTTTGAAATGTCGAAAGTTGACGTTCTCAATGAGATAATTATTATTTTGGACTATTAAATTGATAGTTTGATCCGGGGAAAGAACAAGTATATTAGTATTGCTTTTAAACCATTTAGTTAAGAGGAATGACACACATGACTTTTGAAATTTTGGTTTAATATTAATAATGTTATTGATGTTTCGTTTTTGTTTTTCAAGGGTTAGCGTAAATTGCTTTTTAAAATTGATTCCCATCAGATTATTTTTAGGAAGGCCCCCACCGATAACTTGGGATATTTTGTTTGAGCCAAAAATTTGAAAATCATGCACCTCTTGCCTTATCTCATCAATAGAATTGTTAGGGAAAGTGTCCAAATCTTGGCTTATAAGAATTACATAAGCGCAAATAAATGGACCGCAATAAAACTGTTCTCTTGATATATAAGATTTTGGAAAGGATGACAAGATGAAGCCACTTGAAGTTTGAAAATCTTATTTAAAGCAATGTTAATATTAAGAGTAGCTTGTTTATTTTTAAACAGATTTCTATTTGCAAATATTGGGTCAATAAAATATGACTCAAGCAACGATTTGCTGTACACAAATAAAATTCAATGGGCATTGTTTATATTTAGCGGATAAAGCATAACCTCAGCTTTAAACACTGCTTCTTGAATTAAGATAATATTTTTTTTTTATGTCTGAAGATAGAATACTAATAATAAAGCACGATAAATATGCAAATGTAGGATTACTGGAGGATTACTCGCATTTCTGGTTTTAATACCTTTAGGTTCATTTTCTATTATTATAGTTGCGTCAATATCAACAGGAAAATTTGGCGACTCAACATCTTTAACTTCAATATAATTGCAGTGATCATCCTTAGAATCATTGACATTGGTTTTGAGATCAGTGTTTTCAAAAGGTTCTTGATTTTTGGAAATAAGGATTTCAAACTCTGGTTCTACTGTACTTTCAGAGTAAACAGTTTTAATTGTGATTAAATGCAGTTGCAATGAGTCAATTATTTTATGGATATATTCACTCATTTGTGAAGTGCAAATCTTTCTACATCATACATTTATTCTAAATTTAAATTTATTTTTTAATAAACATCTTTTTTATCTCTTATTATAGAGTAAATCAATCTCTTGGCCCTAGTTTCATGTGTGTCACTCGTTTCATGTAGTGATTTAAAGTTGTTTATTTTGTTACTAATATTATCTAAAATTCCAAGTTGGGAACCGTTTTGGAAAAATGAACATTCAACCATCTCTAGAAACGAGTTTATTTTCGTAATTATTTCTGGTGAAATGATATTATGTATTTTATCTATTTCTCCAGATAATTTCCATTGCTGTTATTTAATTAATCTTTCCTTACAACTGTTGAAGAAATACGAAGAGAGAGGAATTTCAGAAACAGGTTTTGAGACCAAAGTTTCAAAGCCATTAATTATCTCAAAGTCGTTTACTTCTATAATAGAGTGGATAATCAAACAGTTACGGACATCATTCCTTACGTTATCACCATAAGTTTGTACATTTAAGAATTTTATTTAATTATAAATAAGTCACCAAAAACTTTAATTTGAATACAGGAGTTACAAAAATTCAAAATTTTATGAAAATAATTCACTCAGTTTTAAAATTCAACTTAACTAAATGTAAAAAACTAAATTATACAACGTATACTTTACCAATTTCTATAAAATTTGAAATTTACAGCAAATAAAATATACTGATTTAATTTTTTAAAATAAAAAATAATTCGCCCACTCTAGGATTTGAACACTTGACTCAAAGAATTATTAGCGACCCCAATGATGTAAGAATTTAATGATTTTGAAAATAATCAATTCGAGATAGGATTTAAACATTAGATTTATAAATTTTATGAAAATAATTCACCCACGATGGAATTATTTACTTGCATGTAAATACTTAACCAAATTCTATAAATTTATAGCAAATATACTGATTCTATTAAATATCCAATATTTTGATAATAATTCACCAAGTTAGGATTTGAAAATACTAATTTACAAATTCACTCAAGTTCATCTGACTCTATAAATTATTATCAAAACCATCAACTAAATTCACTGTAACAACTATTTTAGATTTAGTGTTTTTATGAAAATAAGTCACTGGATTTACAAATATTGATGAAAATCATATAGTGATGAAAAATAGTGATTGATGAAACTCACTATATAAATTGATAAAGAATGATCGATCAAAGAATTTTATATCATTATTTTTTAAAACTTCATGCATACTGGATTAATTAATGATAACAAAATTCACACAGTTATGGTAATAATAATGCTATTGATAATAATAATAATAATAATTTAATTTAACTTTCACAACAATAATAAAGACATTCAATTTTTCCAACGTAAATTTATTACAATTTTTGGGTGCGGCATGCAGATCCTGTAATCTTTCTCGACGAATTAAACCGATTTTATTTGTTTTATTTCACAATTTACGGGGTATGATCTCCATCGTATTCTTAAATTTGGTTTAAGTAAATTTAAAACATGGAATATTAATTTTATTCCTATTACAAGCCAAAAATTTCTTAGTTTATTTGCTAGAACTGACGGATTAATCATAAAATTTGTAGATTCTTGTCAATTTATTAATGATTCTTGAAAAAATGCAGTTAATACATTGACTTCGTTACCAATAACATGTTCTGAGTTTAGAGGTATAATTGTTAAAAGTAAGGGAATATTTCCATATGATGTTGCTACTAGTTTAGAATTTCTTCGGTCAACTCCCCAATTACCACCAATTTGGGATGATGTTACTGAAGATGAATATAATATGGCAAAACGTATATGGGACGAAACTAATTGTAATACACTTTTTAGACTATATGATGGTTTACCTAAAATTAGATGTCTTTTTACTAGCTGATTATTTCCAGCAATTTAGAGTAAAATTAAATGCTAACAACCGTTTAGACCCCTTAAATTTCTTGGACGTTTCAGGTATGAGTTGGAATTTGGTCTTGATGACTTTATCATCCACCTGAATTGATTCAGGATATGGAAATTTATAATTTCTTTGAGAGTGGGATTCAAGGGGGTCTAGCTTTCGTAAATAAACATTATGTAAAATCTGACGAAAATAGAGAGTTTTTGTATCTGTATGTTTGGGTCATTAGTCAACCATTACCAGACGATAACTTTGTTTGGATAACTGATGATGTTAAATTAAATAAAATCTTGGATGACTGTGTAAATACTGACTTGGAATTATTGTCTTTTGGTTACACAGTTGAAGTTGACTTGGAGATACCAGCGTCTATTCATGATAAGTTAGACGATTTTCCTGTTGCCGCTGAAAACATGGAGGTTTCTAAAGTTAAAATACTAATGCTTAGACATTACAGTAAAAAGAATTATGTGGTTCATTGGAGACTTCTCCAGCTTTATTTAAATATTGGGGTAAAAGTATCTAAAATTCATAGAGCTATTCAATTTAAACAATATTCAATATTTAAAAATTATGTAGATAGCAACACGCGACTTATGGCTTTATCAACAAATACCCTTGATAAAAATTATTTAAAATTATTAAACAACAGTTTGTATGGAAAAACTGTTGAAAATTTGAAAAAACGTATAAACTTACGGTTATGCAACTCGGCACAAAAATTATTAACATATTGTTAGAAGCCGAATTTTAAAAGAACAACTAAATTTGATGATGATTTAATATCTGTTTTATTAAGAAAAGATTTAATATGTATAAATAGATTAAGCTATATTGGTCAATCAGTTTTGGATTTATCAAAACTGCGCATGTATCAACTTCAGTAAATTGAATTAAAAAAATATCGTAAAGAATTTAATTGTAAAATAAATATTATTGCTGGGGATACAGATTCCTTTTTTTGGAAATAAAAAATTGTAGATTAAATACTCTTTTGCCGGCAATGATAAGGGATAAGTTATTAGACATATCAAATTATGCGCCAACACATCCATTATATAGCAAAAAACTTGACTCTGTAATAGGGAAATTCAAAGACGAGAGCAAGGGGTGGGATATGATGAGTGGATATTTTTAAAGCCCAAATGTTATAATATGAAAGGGAGTAATGATTGTATGAAGGCAAAAGCGATAACTATGAAAGATACCGGACTAACTCATCAGACGTATCTAGATTGTTACAACACTAAAGAAATTTGTTGGGATATTAAATATTCGTCGATGAATAGGTCTCTCGATCCGACTCCTCGTGTTCAATAATCAATAAGACAAAATCCCAACAATGAAATCTTTATTCACAAATATTCACTACAAGATACAATTCTTTACTTTTGTAAACACACTAAGGGTATCACGAAATAAGTCACTGCAATCTGATTAACTTCTTTATCTGTTTACTGCTTTTGACTCGTTAGATTTTCTCTTCGACCAACTGGCAACTTATTTTGTTTTCAGTTCCTTTTATAATTTTTAGTTTCCCATTAATTTGGATTACTGTTAAGGAAACAATTTTTCCCGTTCGGACAATTTATTGCCCATTTTACTAATCCCAGGAAACCCATTAGGCTGACGTTCAGCCTAATGGCTCTTGATTAATGGGTTCGTCGGTAAATAATTTAATTAATTAATTAATTTGTTTTTGGACTCCCGACCTTTCTATATATCTTATCTCAATCTAATAGTATTTCTTCAAAATCAAATTTGTCACGGGTTACAACTTTTACCCCCGAAAAATATTGATTTTTACTTTTTTCAAAATTTTATTATTATCATTATCATTATTATTATCATTATCATTATTATTATTATTATTATTATTATTATTATTATCATTATCATTATCATTATCATTATTATTATCATTATTATTATTATTATTATTATTATTATTATTATTATTATTATTATTATTATTATTATTATTATTATTATTATTATTATTATTATTATTATTATTATTATTATTATTATTATTATTATTATTATTATTATTATTATTATTATTATATTTTAAAATTTATTTAAAATTGTAAGTGTTTTTATTTGCCGATTTCTTCGAGCAAGATAAAAAGCACATAATGGACTCGAACCACTCATCTTTCGGAATCCCTGGAATGTCATCGGCATCTGCGCTCATGACATTAAAAGAACCAGTGGAACTATAAATGGACATGTAAATGTACAATTTCTTGAGGGTGGGATCCGTGGTGGTCTGACATTTGTAAATAAGCACCATGCTGTTACAGACAATGAAACATAGATGCTTTATATCGATATAAGCAACTTGTACGGGTGGGCCTTAATCCAGTATATAATGACGTCAAATTATTATCTATTTTAGTTGATTTCATTAGCTCAGATTTTGAAGTAGTATCATATGGATACAGTGTGGAAGTGGATTTACTCATTCCGTCTAATATTTACGATACTAGACGGTTTTCCAGTCGCTATTGAGAAAATGTGTCCACCAAATTTCGCAGTTTCGAAATTATTATTAACTCCTCACCCGAAAAACAATTATGTTATCCATTGGCGTCTCTTAAAATTCTATATGGCTCTCGTAGTAGAATTTTTTAACATTCATCGGACAATAAAATTTGTACAAAAGCCAAAACTGAAAGTTTATATCAGTACAAATATCCGACTAAGAGCCGAATCAATAAATAGTTTAGATCGAGATTTTTATAAACTATTAAATAATGGTGTTTACAGGAAAACCGTGGAGAATCTGAAGAAGAGAATCAATCTGAGATTGTGCAACAATGCGGAGAAACTAATCAAATATACATCAAAACCGACATTTAGAAGGTCAATTAAAATTGCGGGTGATTTAATTGCCTTTTTTTGAATAAAGATGTAGTTTGTTTAGATAAGCCTAACTATATTGGCCAAACATGCTAGACCTATCGTAACTCAGAATGTATGAGTTACAATATATTGAACTGGCAAAATATCGAGCACAGTTCAATTGTGAAATAAATATCATACCGGGGACACAGACTCATTCTTCCTCGAATGTAAATATGTTAAATTAAGATCTCAATTACTTCCTGCAATGATTGCTGACTGACTGTTGGATACAAGCAATTACGATCCATCAGATCTATTATATAACAGAAATTTGGATTCGGTAATTAGGATGTTCAAAAATGAAAGCAAAGGGAACGCGTATCAAAAATGTTATAGTTTGCTCAATAGTGATGAAGAAGTAAATAAAGCAAAGGACTTAACGTTAAAGGGAACGGTAACTACACATCAATCATATGTGGATTGTTATCGCGGAATGTAAATACCTAAAGTGCATCAATCTCGGTTTGGTACACGAAATCGTCAGTTATTCACATTTAGAACAGAGAAGGTAGCCCTTACAAACAATGATGATAACAGAGTTTGGGTTGAGGAGAATAAGAGCTTCGCATATGGGCATTTTAATGTTTTAGATAATATTGAATTGAATAATATTTTCCTGATGAATTCAATAATGAGTGAGCCAATGGTAGTGATTTATTATTATTATTATTATTATTATTATTATTATTATTATTATTATTATTATTATTATTATTATTATTATTATTATTATTATTATTATTATATTATATTATATTTATTATTATTATTATTATTATTATTATTATTATTATTATTATTATTATTATTTCAGTTTCGCCAATGATTTATTCACAGTTTCTCCTCAGATTTATTCGCAGTTTCGCCAAATGAGAACGAACCAACTACCCTCTTTGGGGCCACAATTGATGATTGTAATCCATTTTGAGAATGTGTTTTCTTTAGTATCAAAAATATTGATTGTTTTTTATTGAATATTAATAAAAGAAGTTGCATTAAATATTTATTTATAAAATAGTTAAATAATCTACAACACCTAAAAGACAAAGTTTGTAAGCACAATCTGAATGTTCACGATAGGGACATGTGATATTTGATGGAAAATCTCTTTTCTTCATTGAATATGGAATCAATCGCAGATTTGGAAAATATCTCTTTAACAATATGATTTTCCATCCGCCATCATTAGGCACATAAAAATTTTGATTACCATCTATGTATTGTAAAATACAGGTGGGACAAATATCACTAAATAATAATGGTTCCAAAATATTAGAATTTATAATACATAATTCTTTAATACTATCTTTATGACAGAAAATATTAATAAAATAACAAGACATTTTACAAAACATATATTTAATTACAATGTTTATACATTAACCAAGCAAGGCAATGTTGACCATAAGTAGTTAACAAGTTAACGGGCGTTGAAACCAAAATTTGCTGTAATCAATCTGTTTCCCAATAGTTTCTAGTTTTTTAATCAATAGAGCAGAATGATAGAAACCCATGGGAGTAGGTAGTTAGGGGCACACTGGAACATAAAAAATTGCATAATAAAATATGGGGGAGGGGGGGGTTTAATTAGTAGTTAATTGCTGTGTGTATTGATTACATAATGACGTAATTTTTTTGTGTGTATTTTTTCTAAATTTTTATGTGTATGAAATTTCTACTAAATTTTTGTGTGTATAAATATTAGTAAAAATTTTTTGTGTATAAAGTTTAAAATTTATTTTAGAATTTCAGTGTGTATTTTTACTAAAATTTATTTTGATTTCTAATTAAAATTTTTAATATATAATTTAAAATATAATTATTTATAGTAATAAAGTTTTTATACATGTTGATAACAATCAACGAAATTTAGTGTTAACATAATAATAATAATAATAATAATAATTATAATAATAATAATAATAATGATAATTATAATAATAATTATAATATTAATTCAACCCAATAAAATCTTTATAAAAAACTATATACACATAAAATAAACTAGTAAATGATAAAAATCTCTATAAAAAACTATAAACACATAAACTCGTAAAAGATCGAAATCATTATAAAAAACTATAAACACATAAAATAAACCCACAAAGTATGTAATAAAAATTAATCAATAAATAAAAACAAACAAATTTATACTATAATGTTTATTTAATAAAAATCTTCATTTTCATCATCGTCAGAGAACTGGACATCATCTATATCTATTAGTTCTTCCTCATAGTTAGGTTGCTGAATTTCATCTGTTGTAATTTTTGTCACCTGATACATTTTCTCCATTAATTTCTTCAATAAGTTCATCAACAGCGTCAATTTCTTCATCAGCCTCAATTTCTTCAGATATATTTATATGCCCGTATGCTAAACTTTTATTTTTACCCACCCAAACCCTTTTATCATCTCTATTTGTAAGTGCTACTTTACTATTTTTAAAACTATAAAGTTGATGATTTTTTGATCCTATTCGAAATTGTGGTACCGAAAAGACCGAGTTTTTCTCATAACACTCTTTATAAGATTTATGAGTTAGATCGGTATCCTTTAACGATATACCCTTAGCTTTTATACAAGAAGATTTACCTAACAAACTGTAACATTTTGGTCTAAGGAAAACCCATTCGTCATAACCTTCTCCCTTACTTTCGTCCTTAAATTTTCCAATGACCGAATCAAGTTTTTTAGAATAAAGTGGATGAGTAGAAGGATAATTAGATGTATCCAAAAGATTATCCTTAACCATTTCAGACAAAAGAATATCTAGTTTACAATTTTTAATCTCCAAGAAGAAAGAGTCTGTATCTCCAGCAACTATATTAATCTCGCAATTAAATTGTTGAGGATATTTTTCCAAGTCCTTATACTGAAGCTCATACATTCTAAGTTTCGACAAGTCAAGCACAGATTGACCTATATAGCTTGGTCGATCTAAACATATTGAATCAGGATTTAACAACGCAGCTATAAGATCATTGTCAATTTTTATTGATTTTTTAAAGGTTGGTTTCGAAGTATAAGTCACAAGTTTTTTATCAGTTGTGCAAAGACTCAAATTCATTCTTTTTTTCAGATTTTCAACAGTTTTTCCATATAAACTGTTATTTAACAACTTATAATAATTTTTTATCTAATGTATTTGTGCTTTTAGCTCGAAGTTCAGTGTTTATGTCGATGTACTTTTTAAAAATATTAGACTGTTTGTATCTTACTCCTCGATTAACATGTGTCACTTTAACACCGAGAGACATGTATAATTTTAATAATCGCCAATGAATTACATAGTTATATTTAGGATAATGAGTCAGCAACAATTTTTCAACCTTTGAACCCTCAGGTTTCATTTTCTCAGCTGCAATTGGAAAATCATCTAACTTAACATGAAGTTCCGAAGGAATCTCAAGATCAACTTCAAGAGTATACCCATATGACAAAGATTCAAGATCCAAAGTCAAACAATCATGTAATATTGTATCAAATCCATCAAATATCCAATTAAATTCACCACAAGGTAATGGTTGACTTAAAGCCCAACCATATAAATTATTAATATCGATATATAGTAAATCTGTGTTTTCGTCGGTTTTAACATAGTGTTTATTAACAAAAGTAAGACCACCTCGAATACCTCCCTCATAAAAGCTAAACATTTCATTTTCTGTATTAATTCTATAGGTTCATCCAATACATTAAAGCAGAAGACCACGACATTCCAGGAATTCCAAAATAATTTAAAGGTTCTAATCTATTGTGTGCTATCGATTTCGCTCGAAATTGTTGAAAAAAGTCTGCCAAAAGAAAACAATCTAGTTTCAGGTAAACTTTCATATAATCAAGTAAAGTCCTACAATTAGTTTCATCCCAAATAAGCAGAGCTTTTCATATTCAGCCTCAGTGAACACCTTTCCAAATCGGGGGTAACTCATAAGTATCATGAAGAACATCTAAACTAGTAGCAAAATTGTACGGAAAGATTCCCTTTTCATCAACTATAGTCCCTGTAAAAGCTGATCGAGTCAAAGGTAAAGTCGTCAAGGTTTTAACCGCTTTTGCTAAAGAATCATTTACAAATTGATACGAATCAATAAATCTCACACTAATTTTTCCCAAGTGAGCAATTAATGAAATAAATTTTTCAGATGTTAATGGAATACATCCTAAAGCCCAATTTTTAAATTTACTCAATCCATGTTTTAATATATGATGCATATCATATCCCTTTAAGTTATGGAAAATAATTGGTAAAACTTTATTTATTTTTCTATTAATATTACAGTCATTGCAAGCAGCACCCAAGTATTCCCCAGTAAAATGATCATGGTCTCTCATTGGATCCACAATATCTTTCAAACAAAGATAGCATTTTATACATGTATCAAATTGAAACTGTTGTAAGTTTGTTAAATCTTTTATTGTTTGATTTCCCATTTTATAATAATACGGTAATACTGTATATTTGCTATTTTTTCAACAGATTTTAAAAATTGTTCAACACAATCTTCACCTATAAATTCTTTGTATATTGTACTCCCATCAAAATTATTTATTAACAAAATCCTGCCGAAATGGTAAATGTATTTGATGGTGTACGTCGTCCTTTGGCAAAACAGATTCGAAATCAGCATATATAACATATGGTGGGGTTACAGTTTTGGACCAATCAGTGAATTTAATAAACTTATTTCCGGAAAGTATATAAAGTTGTCCCTAACTGATTTCTGATACACAATATCTCATGTTTATCCAATGCTTTCTTATATCTAAATCCGTTCAAACATCTGTGACACCATAATGATCGAATTCTTTCTGTTGTTTTATCTTTACAATTCAATAACCTATTGAGTGATGTAATCCAACATAATGATATTGTTTACCATTATTTAATAACAATAAATTAATAATTGTTCCTTCTGAAACTTTAGACCTATGAATTATGTTTAAAAATGGATGTTTTAAAACAAAGTCATCATGTCGGGTTTAGCTGTTTCATCATAACTAAATATATTAATTATTAGTCCTTCGTTATTGGACTCAAATTTTCGAATACCATTTAATTTCATGGGCATATCATTTGGTCATAATTTAATTCATGTAGAAACTTTGTGTAACTATAAATATTATTTCTATGTTGCCTAACAATCTCATTTTTTTTAAGTATTGATAATATGCTATAGATAAAACATAAATATCATTATTTTTTACATTTATTATACATTTTTTGTTATCCAATTGTTTTGGTGTTTTTATATAACTTCTACCACTTAACCTACTGATGTTACTTATTTTTGTTACTATAAAGTAAATTTCAGTTATTTTCTAATAACCCAACTACTCCCTAACTCAGTTATTGAAGATATCTTTTCATTTATCTTTTGTATACCTTCGTCAAAGAATGATTGGGTAAGTGGTCTTGCACTGTTGCTAATATTATTTAATTTTATTTCTCCATCTTTCTCAAATTCAATTTCTATTCCAAATTGAATTTTTACATATCTAAGTTCATTTATTATCACTTTTAATTTGTTTATTATCTCTATAGGAAAACAATTTCTTTAATGTTCAAGTTGGTCGTATCTATACTAATTATTTTATGTGTACCTCGTAAGTCACTTTGGATAATTGGTAAATTTCCTCCTATTTGTATATTATTATTTTGCCTCATTTGTACCTCTTCCATCTCTCCATCCCAAGAATCCATCGATCCAATATCTTCCATCTCTTCCACCGCTCTAACCCATGATTCCATCGATCCGTTATCTTCGTCCGCTTCGCCCGCTTCATTATCTTCGTCCGCTTCATTATCTTCGTCCGCTTCAATATCTTCATCCGCTTCAATATCTTCGTCTGCTTCAATTGTTTCATACTCCAATCCAATATATCCATTTCGATATTCCAAAATATTATTAATAGAATCTGTTGTATGTTCTCTTATATGATTATTTAATGGAGTAATTTGGGTGCGGATTAATTTAATTGATCCTGGTATTTTAAATAATTTAATTTTTTTAACATTAAACTGTTTCAAGTGATTTTTATGATGTACATAAAAATCTAAATAGGGAATGGGTTGTGAGGTTATGCATACAGGACATATAAAATAAATTGTATTATGATATTTTTTACCATAATATTCTTCCATTTTTTTGTGACATTTTTTTTTATTATGTACTGTCAATTGACAATAATTGGGGTATAATTTACCTAGTAATAAAAATAATTAATTTAATTATTAAAATAAATGTGCAAGTATGCAACCAATAAAAATCAATTATTTACTATAAATAAAAAATATTTTTGATGAAAAAGCAAGAATGTCGAAAGTATATGAAATACTCCTAGAAGAAAACAGTACAGCTGTTATTGGGATGACATTTAAGCCTCCTGTTCAATACCTTCAATACAGTATGAACTATTTAAATTTCCCTATTACATATACATTCAAAGTAATTTTTATTTAAATTTAATTTGATTAATTATTTTTAGGAATCAGTTAATTTAAAAGCTTATGAATACAATATTATGATTGGAAATATTGAAGAGGAAGATCGAAAAAATATTTCAGATATTCTCCATTTGTTGAATAACGAAATGGTTTTTAATGAAAAATTTTCATTTATTAATTGTGAAAGTCAATTGAAGATCAAGTACAAGATAATAAAAAATATAAAATTCAGATAATTATTAAAGGAGTCAAGATTAACAAGTCTATTATCAAACCTATTTGGAAAATCCAAAATGTTGTGAATAAATTTTTTAAAAAGTATTGTTGATTTTTATAATTTGTAACTAATAGTAAACATGTCATTTTTTTTAAAAAAAGTTTACCTCGAGTATCTATAATTTATAAAAATTTGAGCAGGGATCAGCCCTTATTGGTAAATTATATATATACAAATTTGATCTCTTAAAATCTAGTGGTAATTCTTTATAATCAAGGGGTCTGCCCTTATTTTTGATCGATAAAGGGGCATCAATCCTTCATTATTGTTAAAAAAAAATATATGAATTTAAATTTAAAAAAAAAAAAATCAAGGGTTCTGCCCTTATTTTTGATCAATAATAAAGGGGCATCAATCCTTCATTATTGCTAAAATAATTATATATATATAAAATGTGAATTAAAAAAATATATATATATGATTTAAATAATGATATATATATATAACAAGAGAGTTAAATAATATATGAAAAAAAAATATATGATTTAAATAATATATATTAATAATAAAATACTTACATTTTTGAATATTAATTACATTGTCCTCTTCAGAATCATCGAATGGCAAATTTGTATCTAAAGAAATATTAAATCAATTGATAATTTAAAATTAATACTTGATTCATTTCCACTGTAGTTTTGTGGATAAAATTGATGGTTTACTAAATTACAGTTAATACTTATTAAATAAAAATTAAAATCATACTTGATTCATTTCCACCATAGTTTTGTGGATAAAATTGTTGATAATTTTCAACATAAGTTTGGGGATATAATTGTTGGTTTACTAAAATTAAAGTTAATACTTATTAAATAAAAATTAAAATCATACATGTTTCATTTCCACCATAGTTTTGTGGATAAAATTGTTGATAATTTTCAATATAAGTTTGGGGATATAATCCATTTTGTGGAAATAATAAATTATCTAAAATAAAAGGTAAATTTGTAATAAAATATAAATTTAAAATTACTTGATTCATATTCGTTATTATTGTTGTTCATTTTCTAAAATTGAATAATAATTTAAAATTTAAAAAGAAAATTAAACTTACAAATTAAACGAGTTTGTAAATTATGATAAATTATAAAAATGATTATCGATATATTCAAATGTGTGTATTTATTATGACAAATCAACACATGTATTAATCAACACACATTACTACAAAATTATATTATGTAATAAACACAGTGATACAAGATTTATTTATAGAACATTGATTTTAACCAAGCTAAACAATGCTGGCCACAAGTCTTTGTCAACGGATTCTGATAACGAATTCGATTATATTCAATTGGCATCAACATTGATTCTAGTTTTGATATCAATAAAGGGGGGTAATAGAATCCCATTGGATCAAATACATGTATTTTATCCGGTTTCACGTAAATAGCAAGCCAATGTTCTCCACTGAGATTAGCTGATTGAGTATTTATAATCAAAGCTTTGTTGATATTGATATTTTTGTCCAATGGAAAAACACCAATAAAATTTTTCCCAATTAGTTTTTTAGCAATAGTTTGTATCTGAATAGAACTAAAATTAATTAAATTAACAAATTAATTAAAATACTTACTTCATTTTTAACCATAACTAATAACACATTGGTTTATAGTGTGTTCAACAATGTTTGTCAAACAAGTACTGTACGGCTTGATGTGATTTGAATTTCTTTTTCAAATACTCCGTATACAAGTACTGATACAGATTCGGTTAATGGATTTTCAAATTTTATATCCAATCGTAAATTTCCACTTTGAGGTAACTGACTTTGATTAAGATCAAAATCAGGTGCCAATACAAATGTATAAAAGGGATATTTATTTTTAAAGTCTGACAAGGTAATACCACAATTCATATTTTTATTAAGATAACCCATATTCCTAACAATACTTTGCATATAACTAGAACTATAATTATCATTGGCAAAATCTTGACTATATTTTTCACGATAATCATTTCCTTTACTTAATGTTAAAGACTTGACATTAAAGTGTTCAAATATTGAAAATGTTTCCAAATACGATCCTCAATATCTTTTATTCCATAGGAAAGCAACAAGAATAAAATTTGGTAGTCGTCTATCACCAAATATTTGCTCCTTATAAAATGAAGATGATCCCATTGGCAATGAAAATTGAACAACTTCCTTACTTTTCATTGGATAAATTGCATTTCTATTAGCGAGCCCAATTTGATGACCAGCTAAAACTGACGGTTCAACACGAACTCTTCTAACCATCAACTTTGCATCTAATAATATTATTTGTGGAATTATTTTTGTACATGTTAAACTTCTTTCAGTATTGGATCTTGTTAATTTAATTTGAACACTAACACCAGGTAATAAATATTTTGGTTGATCAAAGAAATCTAATTGAAGTGGGGAACAAACACTGATTGGTTTTGATTTTGAAATCCAAATTTTTCTTTTTGTGTCATTTTCATCGTAACCCATTCCACCTAAACAAGTATGTTTTGTATCGTGATTGTAATTAATAATAGTTTCAATCATTGCCTTGTGTGCGAATACATCATTACTTCCTTCAATTTTAGTAGAATTAAAAATTACTTCAACATCTTTAAAAAGAGTTTGGAAAAAGAAATTGTTTGCAGTAACATCTGATTCATTAGATAAATTTTCCCCGTTGCTATTTACAACTTTCATTTGGATGTAGAGTAATGTATCGTTCAAATCCAAGTATTCAGTTTGAGAGCTATTGATGTAAAATTGAATTGAGGTGTTTCCTGGATCTGTAATTGAATTCACTGGATAAATATCTTCAAAAGAACCATTTTCAATTACTGCTTGAGGAGATGGTCTATCAAAGATGCATAATTCTGATTTTGCACTAATCATGACTGGAATATAGTTCCGTATCCTTTCATTCTTTTGTTTATATGTTTCTTGATAATTTTTCGACGTTTAATTGTTCCACCTTTTTGTTCTTTATTAAATACATCAGAAACTTTGTTAATTATAGAAGGTAAGTGTTCCATTACAGAGGGTATAGAATCTTTAATTTCAGATATAGCATTTGATTTTAGAGCAGGTAAGATTTGTGCATTATTATTTATTACGTCATTAGCAGTTTTCATACCAAAATTTCCGATACGTTTAAGAATAGGTAGTGCGAATCGTCCTATTGTTTTTAACCAACCAGAGCCATACTGTTTACCTACAAAATAAGGTAAATCCCCACCATTTTGATGAGTGCTATAAAAGTTTACAATGTCCGGATTACTCATTTATTTTACGGAAATGTAATGTCAAGTAAGTTTTGTCTTGTTTACCAAATATATATTTTCCACTGTCATCACGAATATTGATTTCTATATTGTTTATATATGAGGATGATACTGGTAAATACATTGGATTTTTCTCAATCAATTGAACAAGGTCGTCTTTTTTATGTTTTTCTATCCAAACACATTTAAGTAGGGGAACACTTAATTCACCCACAAGAATTGGTTCAATAATATTTGTATAAATCATCGTTTGTATATTTCTTTGCATTATAGTAGGTAAACTAGAACCAACAATTATCTTTTCACTATAAGATTCATCAATTAATCCCAAACTATGAGCCAACAGTTTACTAAATTTAACACTCCTAACATCTTCTTCCAATTCAATTTTAACAAGTTGATCTTGTTTAATTTCACAAGACTTGAAAGGATGGGGATAAGATGTCATTAACTGATCAGTGACTTGTGAAAGTTCAGTAATGAATAAATTTTCTTTAAATGTCTCAGTATACTCTACATCGTAATAATAAGATATAGTTAATCGTATAGTATCAAATTTTGATTTTTTTATTTGGTATACGTATCTGATTCAATTCATCATTAAAATCTACTTCTTTTTTATTAAATCCCAAGCAATTAGCTTCTTCAATACTATCAAATGTTACTTTGAATGGAAAATATTTACAATTAATGTTCAAAATTTTGTTGTCAATATATATCAGATAAAATGTAGAGTTGTGACTAATTGTATAGTTTCCTTCAATATAATAAAAATATTCATAACTATTATGTAATGTACTCTTAATATATTTAATATGAGAATTGTTATAAAATGGAAAATTATTGTACACAAAAGTGAATTCAGTTAAAGCAACTTCCCATTCCCCATCCAAGTAAATCTGATTTGGAAATTCTACATTAAACTTTCCAGCTTCATTATTTGGAAATGTAAGTGGACAACTATTACTAGGTAAATTCACGTAAAAATTCCTTTTATTCATTTACTTTTCTAAAATGTAACGATAAATGTGTTTTGGTATCTTTGCTAAATTTTATTAATTTCCCACTATCATCTCAAATATTAATTTCAATGATGTTTATAGTTGAATACGATACTGGAAGGTACATTGGATTCTTCATTTCTAATTGTACAATTTCTCCTTGATCATATTTTTTAATCCAAATAGATTTTAATAGTGGAACTCTAACATCACCAACATTTATTGGTTCGATAATATTTGAATAAATGAACATTTGTTGATGATGATGTAATAATTTCGGAATTTTAGTGCCAAATATATTTTTTTCCGAAAAGTTACTTAGTTTTAATCCCAAAGATTTAGCTAAGTTTGTGTCAAAAGATATATTTGAAATGTCATCTGCAAGTGTTATTTTGACCAATTCATTATTTTGAATTATCAATTCTTTAAAAGGAGAAGGATTAAATGACAACAAATGTCCTTGTAATTCTGATAAAGTGTTTATGAATAAATTATCTTCAAGATATTTTTCAAATATTGATTTTTCTTCATAACTTATATTTATACCAAATTGTTCCATAACACCATCATCTGTAAATTTTGGTAATTTTATTCGACAATGATCCTCTTCACAAATGATTGATGTAGATTTTAGTCCAAAACTAAACGCATGTTGAATATCGGGGAATGTTACTTTAAATGGAACATGCGGACAGACAATAACTAAATTCTCATATTTTTCAATAAACATGTCAACATCTGGAGTATATTTTGGATTTATTATTTCATAAGTATGATTTTGATTATTTATTTTCAAATACTTTATTTCACTACCACTCTTTACAGATTCATAACGTATACAAGAATTACTATAATACGGAAAAGGATTATACACAAAAGTAAAATCAATCAATGCAACTTCCCATTCACCATCCAAGTAGACAGAATTTACTTGTACATTAAAATTACTGGCTTCGTTATTAGGTAAAATCATATAAAACTGGTTTTCTTTCATAATATTTATTTAATCAATTGAGATGAGGATATCCAAGTTGGAGTTTCGTATCCATGCCACTTGACGTAGTATTGTTTATATTTACCAACATTTTTGGTTTTTAAAATCTTTTGAATTCTAAATATTGTTGGAATTGGAATGACTTGAAGTTCTTGTTCGTAGAATTTTCCACTAATTTCTTTATTCTCATGATCTGCTATTAAATACATTACAGGATTCTGTTTTGTATCTATTTTCTTTATTTCATATACTTCGTCGCTCCAATTGTTGTCAAAATTCTTGATGAACGGAGAAGTACTGATTTTACTAATTCTTACATGATCACCGACCTTGTATTTTGGCTTATCGATTTTTTCTTTCTTAAATGTTTGGTTTCTGTTGGTGTCTATAACGTCAACAGGTCTGAGACCATTTAATCCTTTATGTGGTGAATGATTGTAACTAAAAATAATTTTCGGTAAAACATGTATCCAAGTTTTATTACCTTGATGCACAAAGTATTTTTTAATCTTTCTCTCAAAGTTCGATTAAATCTTTCAACATAACAAGATTTGAATTGTGAGAATACAGAGTAATGATTGGCTTTGATAACTTCTTTTACTTTGCTATTATAAAATTCTTTACCTAAAATACATTAAAATAAATAATTAATTAAATTTATTACCCAAATCAGTCTGTAGATTGTGAGGTTGTCCGTCTTTAAATAATTTTTTAATTGCAATGGCCATTTCATTAGCAGATTTAGTTTTTGTTGGAATAGCACGGGCATATCTATTGAAAACATCAATACATGTTAAAATATATTTGTACCCCTTGTTGATTCTCGAATAAGGTATCATTTCCATCAAATCCATTTGCCACAAATCATTGATTCCTCTTGTTTTGTATGGTCTGGTTGGGAACCTTTTCAACATTGGTTTATTTAAACTATATGCTAGTTGGTCCGATAACCATTTTGAGTCTCTTTTTTAGAATTAATCACTCTTTTTGTTAATTTTTCTACACCACCAAAACCATCTGGATCTTTTGGATTTGTCCATATTGTTTTGAGTTGATTTTTGGTTAATGGTTGCTTCATTATTACAACAAGATGTTAAAATATGGACAACTTTATCTGGTTTAGAGTATTGTAAACCCATTAAGATCTTAGGGATGAAATTGCACTAATAGCTGATAAAACTATAGGAATTAATGTACCCAAGAACCCACCCTTTTGTTTATACATTATTCTTTTCATTAAACGTCTATTTTTAGTGTTTACCAATGATAAAAGGGATCTCTTATGTCTTTGTAATACCACTCTTTTAGCTTTACTAATATTGACATTACCTCGAACTATATTTACAATAACTTCAAGCAAATCGTCAATAACAAATGAAGGGAAAGCTTGTAAAATTGCTATTCTTTTATTATTTTGAGCCTTTACCAATGCATTGAAATATGGTAGACTACGTTCAAATTTCATGTTTACTAATTACAATTAATTATTATTGTTTATAATTTGATCCACTTCTTTTTTAAAATCTTCTTCTTTTTTAGATTCTTGTTTACTTTTGATTTGGGTTTACGAATAACTTTTTTGGGTTGAATTTCTTTTTTGACAAGTACTTTTTTAAATGACATGATTGATAATCATTTATTTGTTTTCAATTTTGTTTATAAATAGTAACCCTTTTTCATTAAAAATATCTGTTCGGATACGTAAATCGTCACTACATTGTTGTGTAAAGTCAAAGAATAAATATCCATGGGGAACACTTGTAGCATCTTGGAATGATTCAATTAAAAATTTTGTATTGTTTGGATAGGCTTGCCTGGCTAAGAAATCGATAATCGTTTGATCGCGAGGATTTTTGAAAATAACTAGGTATTGAACATTTAAATTACGAGTTCGATGACTTCCTCCTTGATAAAATAAATTTTGAGTTATGAAAATAACAGTAACTCCACAATGTCTACTTATTTTTGTGAACAAGTTATTGAAATCTTTTTCCTTATTTGCTTCTTGATACAAATCATCTATGATTATTACATCTCCTCGACGTAACCTAGATGACCAGTTTTTATCAAATCCCTTAACTATTGTCATTTTCAATTTACAAAACTGATTTTGTGTCAATCCATGTTCTTCGTCTGCACCCCTATGCCAATATATTTTATTGAATTTGGATTTGAACATGTTTGTCTGCAACAAATTACATACAAATAAAGTTTTCCCGCTCCCACTGGGTCCTACAATTTGATATACTGCATCATTTCTTAATTCCATTTAATTTAATTTAATTTAATTTAATTTGTTTATAATTTAATATACTGAATCAGTTAATTAGATATTAGAAAATTATTAGTAATATCAATTATAGAGGAAGATGTGAAGTAACTGGAATGAAGTTCCCGACTGGAAAACCTCAACATGTAGTGGATAGAAGTGGAAAATATCCAATCTTATTCTTCAAGAGCGGAAAATGTAGAATAATGGGTTGCAAGAGACCTTTACAGGAAGGCGATCTCAAATATCAGATTCAAGATTTACAAATACAGTCATTATCTTTGAATATTGACATGGGTTGTCGAATCAACTTGTATGATTTGTCCACAAAAACAGAAACCATTTACGAACCAGAACTGTTTCCTGCATTAAGACTTGTCAAGTATAATCCACTTTGTGTGAATGTATTTGCAAGCGGAAAAGTTGTTGTCATGGGGATAAAAACACTGGAATACAACAGTCTAGTACAAGAAATATTTAATTTTATAAAATCAAAAACTAATAATCTTAATACCGACGAAGAAATACTAGATTATTTATTAAGCACTGATTGTGTTTAAATAGATTAAATTCTGACGATTGTAAAAATTAAAAATGATCGACGAGCAAGAAGCATACGTATTCAAAACAATTCTGATGAAGATGGAAGAACTGTTTCCGAATATGAAGAACAAGGTTTCCTATTGTGCTCCTGAATACTTGGCTACACGGATCTATCAAATGACAGGAATCAACATTGAAGAAATTGTACGGATGCACTACGAATCAGTTCAAGGATCTGGTTTGAAATGTTTAGATGACTGCATTGTTTGTGCAGATCCCTCAATGTTGACTTGTCCATTTAGATGCAGATGCTGCAGGGACTACAAGAAGAAGGAAGTTGTACATATTTTGTTGGCTGAGTTAAGAAGAGCTTATTATAAGCAGATTTGTGATGATGTAAATATATTTTGATCTTTTACGAGTTTATTTTGTGTGTTTTTTTTTATAAAGATTTTAATTGGTTGAATTAATATTATTATTATTATTATTACTATTATTATTATTATTATTATTATTAATATTATTATTATTATTATTTTGATAACGTTAAATTTCTTTGATCGTAATAAAAATGTATAAGAATCTCATTTTAAAATTATCCTAAAAATTTTATCTTAAAAATTCGTATATAAAAATTCATCGATATAATTATACTGAAAACAAACCTTGTATAAAAAATTTTCAATATTTAATTATGTTAAAAATTTATAACTTTGAAAAATTATATTTTAAATTATACTAAAATTCTACTTAAAATCAATTATAAAAATCTCATTGTAAAAATTATCCTAAAAATTTTATCTTAAAAATTATATATAAAAAATTTTATTAAAAATTAATTCAAAAATTATACTGAAAACAAACCTTGTATAAAAAATTTTTTAATATTATGTTTAAAATTTATTACTTTGAAAAATTAAATTTTAAATTATACTGAAAAAAATTTCATTGTAAAATGATTTATAAAAAATTCATCGATAAAATTTACTGAAAATTCTACTTAAAATCATGTATAATTTATATATAAAAATCATATTTTAAAATCTTATGTAAAAACTACATTTATAAAATTAAACAGAAATAATTTTAATTAGAAATACACACTGAAATTCTAAAATAAATTTTAAACTTTATACACAAAAAATTTTTACGAATTTTTGTACACACAAAAATTTAGTAGAAATTTTATACACATAAAAATTTAGAAAAAATTTATAAATACAAAAATTTGAAAAAATAAATACACACAAAAAAATTACGTCATTATGTAATCAATACACACAGCAATTAACTACTAATTAACCCCCCCCCTCCCCCCATATTTTATTATGCAATTTTTTATGTTCCAGTGTGCCCCTAACTACCTACTCATGGGATCGAAAACATATATTTTATTTGGTTTTACATAGACTGCAATCCAATGTTCTCCTCCAAGAGTTGATGAATGAGTGTTGACAACTATAGCCTGATTGTTTTTTAAATAAAGAATGAGTGCACTCCGACAAATTCTTTACTAAATATTTGGGGACCAATTTGATTTATCTAAACAGAACTATTATAATAATAACAATAGTTACAAGTAAACTTACTCCATAACAAATTTCTTCTTTTATTTACTTCATTTATGATCAAATGTTTAAACCATAAATGCTTGAACAATGTTCAAACTAGTACTGTTCTATCTGTAGTTATTTGCACTTCATTTTCAAATACACCATATATTATGAAATGAACTGGTTCAACTGTAGCTTTTGAAAATTTGATATCCAGTCGCAATTTTCCATTTTGAGGTAATTGACTTTGATTCAAATCAAAATCATGGGCCAAAACGGGTATTTGGTTTTAAATTCTTCAAGTAAAATACCACAATTCAAGTTTTTATCCAAATAACCCATATTTCTCACTATACTTTGCATATATATAGCGCAATAATTATCATTATCGAAATCTTGAGTGTATGTTTCTCGATAATCTGTATTTTTCGATAATGATAATGAAGTAACATTGCAATGTTTGAAAGTTGAACTCAAAGCGCTTTATGATCCGTTGTACTGAGTTTCAGATTTAAATGTTACAAGTATAAAATTTGGCATTTTTCTATCACCAAATATTTGTTCCTTATAGAAAGATGATGCACCCTGACCAATTGCAAATGAAACTATTTCCTTTGTTTTTAACGTATAAATTGCATGTTTAAAATGTCATGTTCAGACCAAGTTGATGACCGGCTAATTCACTGGGTTCAACGCGAACTATTCTTACCAATAATTTTGCGTCAACTAATTGACATTTTGGTTTCCGGTTGTTGAAGTTATGATAGTGCGGAATCAGATCTTTTTAAACGCATATGGATATTAACACCAGGAAGTAAATATTTAGGTTGATCAATGAAATCAAGTTGTAATGATGAACACATGGTAAATAATTTTGAACTCTTAATCCATTTTTTCCAATCATTGACACTGCCATAACCCATAGGAGTAAGACATGTATTTTTAGTATCGGTATTATAATTTAAAATAGTTTCAATTATAGCTTTGTGAATATATGTATTGTTTAAACACTCAATCTTGATATTATTAAAACCAAGAATTGCATCCATAAAAAGAGTATGAAACAAGAAATTATTCGGTATTACATCTGAAGCTTCAGCCAGTGCCTGTCTATCTTTATCTACAACCTTAATCTGAACAGTCAATAAAGTATAGTTCAAATCTAAATATTCAGTTTGAGAACCATTAATATAAAATTCAACATCATTTCTACTATCCGTAAGAGAATTCATGTGAAATACTTCAAAAAGCTCCATACTCAATTACAGACTATGTTGATGGACGGTCAAATATACACAATTCAAATTTACCACAAATCAATTTTCAAATATAGTCCCATGTCCTTTCATTCGTTTGTTTATATGAGATGAGCGATGTTTTTTACGTTTTGAAGCCGGTGTTTCCTATTTTTGAAACATACCCGCTAAAACTTTCCTCGGCTCAGCCATGACATTTGTTTAAAGAAATGGCAATTTTTTCTGTTCATTCATTATCATATCCTTAGCAGTTTTCATACCAAAACTAGCAAGACGTTTAAGAATCATGAGTGAAAATCTACCAATTGTTCTCAACCACCCCGAACCATATTGTTTCCCGATAAAATATGCCAAATAACCGCCTGTTTGACTATCACTATACATACTAATAATATCCTTATAAGACATCTATTTTATAGGGTTAAATGAGTTTTGTATCTTTTGGAAAGTTTATTAATTTTCCTCTATCATCACGAATATTTATTTCTATATTGTTTCGCTTGGCATCATAATAGTTTCAAATATTATTGTAAATGAAGAAAAATTACAACTAATACTTAATCCATCTTTGTAAAAAATTTGACAATGATCATCTAACAATTGATTCGGAAAATGATAATATCGTTCAAAATTATTGATTGAGAAAATACCACTACTTGCTTTGCGAACATTCCTCTTGTAACTTATTTTACATTGACTATAAAATGGGAATGTGTTGTATACAAATGTAAAGTCTTGCAAAGCAACTTCCCAATTGCCAAGTAAATAAATTGGATTTTGAAGATTGCCGATGAATTTACTTGCTTGATTTTCAGGATCGATTGTTAGACAACTATTGCTCGATAAAATAATATAGAAATTCACTTTACTAGATCTTTTGCTGATATCCATGTAGGGTTTTGATATCCATGCCACTTGACATAGTATTGTTTATCCTTACCAATCTTTTTAGTTTTCAATATTTTTTCAATTCAAAATACAGTGTGTGGTGGAATAACTTGAAATTCTTTCTCATAAAATTTACCCTGTACTTCTTTATTATCAAAGTCTTTAATAACATAAATTACAGGATTCTGTTTTGTATTAATTTTTTAAATAATAAAAACTTAATCACTCCAATTTGTGTCGAAATTTTTAATGAAGGGTGAAGCAGATATTTTAGATATTCGAACATGGTTACAGATACTATACATGGGTTTCTTAACTTTTTCAATTTTTGATTAAGATTTAATTCAACAGCATTTTCTGATGAAATATCTATTGGTCTTAATCCATTCAGTCCTCGGTGTGATGAATGATTATAACTGTGTATGATTTTAGGCAAAACATTAATTCATGTTTTATTGCCTTGATGCACAAAGAATCGTTTGAGTTTATCTCTCAAGGTTATATTAAAGCGTTCAACATAAGCGGCTTTATATTGAGAATGTACAGAATAATGGTTTATTTCAACAAGAACTTGTTTCACTTTACTATTGTAAAGTTTTTTACCCAAATCTGTTTGTAAATTGTCAGGGTAATCATCCTTGAACATTGTTTATATAGCTTGAGCCATTTTATCTGCAGATTTAGTTTTGACTGGAATAGCACATGCAAAACGACTGAAAACATCAATGCATGTCAAAATATATTTGTATCCCTTATTGATTTTCGAATATGGTATCATTTCCATCAAATCCATTTGCCTAACCAAATGTCTTAGATGGTCTAGTTGGAAATCTTTTAATCATCAGTTTGTTAAAACTGTATGCCAGTTGTCTCGATAACCACTGTTGTTGGAAAATTTGCTGTTACAAGTTTTTTTGATCGAGTATAACTTGTTTTTGGAGGAATTAAAATTTTCTTTTTTAGAATTCTTTTAAGTTTTCTCAATTTAGGTTTTAAAATTTTTGATGGTTTAACACGAGCTTTTAGAAACATTTTTACATGTTATTGTTTTTAACTTTGTTTATAAATCATGACCCCATCTTTGTTAAAATATCAGTTCTAACCCGTAATTCATCAGGGCATTGTTGAGTGAAATCGAGAAAAATATAACCATGGGGGTTTTTGGTCGCATGTTGAATTTAGAATAAATTTAATTTTAATAATTTAAAAACAAATAAAGTTTTTCCACTGCCACTTGGACCAGCAATTTGAGAAACTGCATCATTTCTTAATTCCATTCTCAAATAAGTTAGGGTTAGGTATTGCTTATATTAATTATTTGAATGAACTCTTGATAAAATCAAATACATATAAAGTAGTTATAAATTTTACTATTCATATTATCTAATATAAATTATAGAGGAAAGACTGATGTGAGAAATATAAGTTTTCCGAGTGGAAAGCCTCAGCAAATTGTTGAAAAAAGTGGAAAACATACTATCATATTTTTTAAATCAAGAAAATGTTGAATAATTGGATGTAAGAAACCGCTAATTATGAATGAGTTGCAGTATAAAATCACTGATATTGAATTACAATCAATAACCATTACTATAGATCTTGGAAAATGTATTAATCTATTCAAATTGTCTCAACAAACTGATTGTATGTTTGGACCAGAATTATACCCTGTTTTGAGGCTTTTACAATATAACCCACTGTGTCAATGTATTTTTGAGTGGAAAAGTTGTTGTGTTAGGACTGAAAAATTTTGATTACTTTTCATTCGCTGATAAACTGGTAAAGGACGTCATGCGAGTGGTTGAAAATTGTATATAATTATTTCATAATCATTTACAATTTCATTTATTTACAACAACATGTCCCAACTTTCTAGTAAGGGTAAGTTATTATTTTATTTTTTTTTTCAATTTTAATTCATATTTTAGAAAAATTAATGTCGATATTGATCACCAAAATGGATTAACTATTTCCAAATGTCCTGGCAGAATTGATTTGTTGTGCGTCGGAAATCATCCAGTTTAGAATATTGCTGGCAACAGAAATCGATCTGGAGTTGGTGCTTCAAGAATTTCTACAGGACGTCCACCAAGACCTGCCAAAGGTTGATAATTGCACAATTTGTGCATATGAATGCGATGCATGCTTGAAGCGAAGAAGGAAATACGTGATTTATGTATTAAAATCCGAATTAAAGAAATATAGTAGATTTTTATTGAATGTTCATTTTAGTCAATAAATGTTTTCAGTTGATTAATTTACTTTTATTGTGCAAATCGACTTTTTGTAAATAATTTTATTTAAATTTTATGTAAACTATTAGGACTAGTGATTTTTTATTAAATGCAAATAACGAATTTAATACAAATTTGTTTATTGTAATTCAAACAAACAACAAATGATGTGCAATTTAAACAAGGCAAATACACGAATTTGATTGGTCACCCTTTGATATAAATAAACAATGCTCTTTAATATTATTCATAATTTCAAAATGACTAAGAAAATAAGTGACACAAGAAATGTTGAGAAACCAGTAAACCTTCAATCAGAGCAACTTTTCCATAATTACAAAATGTATTTCCTAGAAGATCCGATGGAAATAAAGTCATCGAATCCAGTTAACTTATGCAAAACTCCTTATCTCATATCATGGCTACTTTGTCAACAGTAGATGTTGAGGTTTTAAAGAAGATCTTTATAAAAATAAATAACAATATCCAAGTGACTACTACTGTGTTTTTCAATGCTCTTCAATCTCGATTTTATGATGCTTTTCAAGAAATCATGTTCAAGTAGAATGAAAACTTGTATGCAACAATAAAGATTCAAGGATTCAAAGTTGACCAGAATAATATATATTCACCAATATGGCAATTAGAACGTGCAAGACTTGCTCTTGGATTTTAATAAATGTATTAATCAGTAAATGTTCTTCTTGTTGATTTTAAAAAAGTAATAATAGTAATAATAATAATAATAATAATAATTTATCGGTTTTGAATTTTCAAAGTAAGAGATGCTATTAAATTATTATTATTATTATTATTATTATTATTATTATTATTATTATTATTATTATTATTATTATTATTATTATTATTATTATTATTATATCTATTATCCAATTAAAATCAAATATTCATTTTATTTACATATAATATGCGATGTAAATTGTTAATTTAAAATTGGACATTGAATATTTCAAAGCATCCCTAAAAATCTTCCATTTGTTCAATGTTATTGGTATTTTATATAATTATCATTCTCATTTCTCTAAAAGGAAATGTTCTTGGGAAAGGTGCGGTTCATTGCGGTGTGTCCACATGCAACACGAGAACCTATTTTGCACTCGTGAACAACCAATGTTATGTGCCACAGGCGGCATCATCGATTTCCGGTACAAAAGAACCACGAAGAATTTATAAAAAGATGCAGAAATCAATTATTTTATACAGAGTAATTTCCGGTACTGGTAAAAATCCTTACAATTATTTTTTTACTGCCGATTCTACAATTCAAACTATTTTCAAAATGGATTACATGAACTTGATAAACTTTCGAAGTGTCCTCCTGGATGAATGGAACAATTTGAAGCCGAAAATGATTAATCTAACTCTGATAGATTATGATGGGACCGCGGTTGCCAGGCTCACATTCAATGTGAAAGTGTCTGATGACATTATAACATGGTTTCAACCGCTCAATCTGATCTATTCTTTTCCCTGGGACGTGGATTACTTGAGAAGTCTTAGTTATGTGTTGTTCACAAATTTTCAGATTGCGGTAAATTATAGCAATTGTGATACTAGTTATCGCATAATTGGGTGGGTCAATAGTCCTGACCAGTGTTTGAACTATTGGCCAAATGGAACGGCTTACCTCCCGTATCAATTAGTTTACGTCCTGAATAGTGCAAGAACGGCTGCAGAGTGGAGCATTTATGCGAGACCTTATCAAGTTTTGGAATTGTATGGACAATACGATGACAATATTGATATTTATTATTCATAATCATCTCTAATCTTACTAACAATCTAAGACATAATAAAAATGTATTAATAATAAAATATTATCCATCTTTTTACTTCCTCATATAATTTGCAAAACCTTCCGAGTACGGCAATCCCAACACAAATATAGGCTCATCCTTCATATTTACATTATTACCATTGTTTATATTAACACTCAATTCACATGCATTTGCCAAATTACATTCAGACCTTCCAAAACACGGATCCTTAGGATTTTCAATCAATTTGTCAACAGTCTATTTTATCATCAACAATAAAATTATTTCAAATATCCATTCTTTATCAACCACTCAACCAATTTATCAACACTTTTCACTGAATTAGCAAAAGTAGAAGATAATGACTATGAATAATAAATCTATTCCTTCACCAGATTTCTCTTATATTTAAATTCACAAAAGCTTTCTGGAGAGTATAAAGACCAGTATCAGTTAATTTTCTATAAATTTATGTCTCATAGTGTTTATCTTTGCACTGAACTAATAAACCTTAGAACACAATCGATGACTTTCTTTCGGTTTTACATCTGAACACAACATTCTTATGTAAACTGTTCATAAATGCATAAATGGCTCTATATATTTCTAATTTTTAAATACAAGAAAAATATCATCTACATACCTTTTATAAACAAAGGGTTTCTCAAATTGGAAGGAAGCAATTTTGCTTTTAAACTGGTCAAAAATATTGATGCCATCGTTGGTACTAAAGGGGAATTCATAGCGACTCCATCTATTTGTTGATACCATTCATTATTGAAAAGAAAATTGACATTTAAAGTAGCAAATTCCAAACGAAATGCCCTTCTATCCAAAATGTGATGTTCAGAATCATTTTCACTGCGACAGTTTTTGTTTTAATTTTAATGGATCTGCTACTATTTATAGTCGAATAGAATTTTTGCTCTCAAATAAATTAAGTGATTTTTACTTATATTGTAGAAGTTTAAATTCAGCTTAAACAGGTGTAGCTCTATTGAAATTTCTCTATCATCCATAGCGACAAAGTTGATAGGAAGCTCATTAATGGATAGAAATCTAAAGAAATTATTACTTCCAAATTCAAGAGACTATCTTATTTAGTTTCCAATCTTTTTATTTTCATCTTTTCGGCCATTTGTTATCGTTTGGATTACTGAAGCATATGTGATTGTTCAGCTTCATCACTTTTCAACTAGTAAATTATCACAAATTCATTCATAGATCTCGCTTTATCAAATACCATTTTACAGCTTTTTTTAGTAAGCCACAATTGAATTAAGGTCTTTAGTCTCTACCCCCTTTACTTACCTTTATATAATTCTTGTTCTTATTAACTAAAAGGTGAATTAGTACAAAAATTTTCAATCAATCATCACATAACCAAATTACCAAAGAAACCCCTCTCTCCACACATCATATTATGTAACTTTTAGCCATGAAAGATTATCATACTCCCCTCGGGCGAGGAGTTTTCCTTATTCCTAAGGACTCACACTTACCACTGATAGCTAAAATATGATAGTTGTAATTATTATTATGTCTTTACTGAACTGCCATTTTTGATTGAGATCTTGAGCCCGTTTCATTTTAGCCATTAAAAAACAAAAATTTTTTTTAAGCGCTTCATGGAATTTTTAAAAATAATTCATTACTTTTTTATTGTAAATATTATTATTATTATTATTATTATTATTATTATTATTATTATTATTATTATTATTATTATTATTATTATTATTATTATTATTATTATTATTATTATTATTATTATTATTATTATTATTATTATTATTATTATTGTTATTGTTATTGTTATTATTATTATTATTATTATTATTATTATTATTATTATTATTATTATTATTATTATTATTATTTTATTTTATTGTTATTATTATTATTATTATTATTATTATTATTATTATTATTATTATTATTATTATTTTATTATTATTATTATTATTATTATTATTTTATTTTATTATTATTATTTATTATTATTATTATTATTATTTTATTATTATTATTATTATTATTATTATTTATTATTATTATTATTATTATTATTATTATTATTATTATTATTATTATTATTATTATATTATTATTTTTATTATTTTATTATTATTATTATTATTATTTTATTATTATTATTATTATTATTATTATTATTATTATTATTATTGTTATTGTTATTTTATTATTATTATTATTATTATTATTATTATTATTATTATTATTATTATTATTATTATTATTTTATTATTATTGTTATTATTATTATTATTATTATTATTATTATTTTATTATTATTTTATTATTTTTTTTTTTTTTTTTTTTTTTTTTTTTTTTTTTTTTTTTATTATTTTTTATTATTATTATTATTTTATTTTTTTTATTTTATTATTATTATTATTATTATTATTATTTTATTATTATTATTTTTTATTATTATTATTATTATTATTATTATTATTTATTATTATTATTATTATTATTATTATTATTATTATTTATTATTATTATTATTATTATTATTATTATTATTATTATTATTATTATTATTATTATTATTATTATTATTATTATTATTATTATTATTATTATTATTATTATTATGCCCATAGTCCAAAGCCCCGATAGACTTAGACTAGTTTCATAATTTTCAGATCTGTCAAAAGAAATTTGAATTAATTTAATTAATTTATTAGTGTTATTTTGTAATTTCACTAATTGGTTTTCAAAATGTGCGAGTCGAATTTATTAAAACAAAAAATTTTAATTAACAGTAAAATTATCAAAACTTTTGCATTCCTTTTTATTTTGGAAAAATTAACTTGGAAAATTAATTTTTTTTTTGAAATAAATTCTAATATTTTATTAATTATTGCACGCCATTAAATTTAAATTAAAACATATTGTCTCATTCGAGACAATTGAAAATACTGCATTGATATATTGTTTGAGGGCAATTATAAATTTTGTTTTCATCTATCATGAGATCTCGCCGGTGCCATGAAACATTCATTTTTGCATTGTTTAATTTTATATTTTTGTAATATACGAGTGTAGAAAAGCATTTAGATGTGTGCATTTAAGGTCACATGTTTCTATATTTTTTTGTTTCATTTATGTGAAATTTTTTATTAAAATTGATAATAATTTAATTCTTTAAGCCCCTTTTGAATATATTTTTATACTTTTCTCAATTTGTTGAAAATAATAAAACCTTTTAAAATTGTATTCTATCAACTGTCCCAAATTATGCGTCCCAGGATGCATATTTATGGACTAAAAATTCTCATTTTTTTAAATCATTTTTTAGATTTTTTAATATTTATTAATAACATTTTAAAAAAATTAAACGGTTATTTATGTATTATCTTCATAAAGATTTATTAAATTTTTATTTATAGCCGTATACCAGTGCTTCGCTACTGTTTTAATTTGGTAATTAATATACACATGGACCATGGACCATATTTTTTGTGAAAATATCATAGAGTTTCTTATCCCCGGTATTATCGAAAATTTCAGAAGATATGACGTTATCAATTTGATTAATTCTCAACCCAATTGTTAACCAAATTAAAACTTGTGAGTGTGGGAGACCCTTATTTTCCCACTCAACCGAATAAAGCCAGTATTTAACTGTGCCGAAAATTTCACCTTTTGTAAGAACATTAATAAACTTTATAAGTTTCTGCAGTAAAAATCTTTGCAATTAAATTATGTCGGTCTGTTTTCGATTGCATTTTGAATTGAATGTATAAGTTGTGAATAATGACGGTTTACCATCATGAGGTACGTAAGTTATTGCACCTTGGGCATATTCATGCATATTTCTTGGACCTCATGTATATGGACCTCATGTATATGGACCTCATGTATATGGACCTCATGTATATGGACCTCATGTATATTGACCTCATGTATATGGACCTCATGTATATTGACCTCATGTATATGGACCTCATGTATATGGACCTCATGTATATGGACCTCATGTATATGGACCTCATGTATATTGACCTCATGTATATGGACCTCATGTATATGGACCTCATGTATATGGACCTCATGTATATGGACCTCATGTATATGGACCTCATGTATATGGACCTCATGTATATGAACCTCATTATATATAAAATGAAAAACAGCTAAGCAACATTAAATTTATCATGCAAGTATCAGAAAATATTTATAAAATACCATTAAGAAGCTGCATAAAATAGTGTGAAGAAATTTTTAAATTGAAAAAGTTAGTTGACCTGACTTTTGCTTAAACAGATCGAATACATATTTTGTTTATTTTTGTCTTCTATCTTGATGTTTATTTTAAAATATAATTTTAAAAACTAATTAATTTATTTTTATATGAATTTTAAGATATTTTTTGTTTGAAAAAGAAATTTAAAATTGATATAGTTTTTATTTCAATCTAATATACTATATTAGTTATGTTTTTTCATGTTTATGCAGTGGCGGTTTTAAGTACAGGCAAGCAAGGTGGCATCGTGCCACCTGTGGACTAGCTTTTTTCTGCTTAGTACAAGGTACTAGAAGAAACATAAACTCATACTTAACTTTATTTGACAATAAAGAGAAAATTCAAATCCAATATATATACGTAAACTATTTACTATGTACATAAAGTACAAAATCTAAATAAATATTTCTATGCCTACTGCACTATTTAAAAATATATGTGTGTATGTATCAATTTATTTTGTGTTATATACACATTTAATATGGTTTCTATAATGACATACTCGTAAGCAAATACGAAATTTTTCTAAGCCTACTAATTTTTTTTAATATTTCAGAGTTATTATATTTTTGTGAATATTGATACTGGCTAGCAATAGTATGATTGTTATTAGTGCTAGTGATGCCAGATGTAGGGATTTATCCATACATGTATGGGAATTATGTCAAATTTATTGTGGAAGGGAAAATGGACAGGTTTAAAAATACTCAAAAATGTAGATACTTTTTTAGCAATTAATTTTAAGTTTATTACTTTTCAAATTGAAATTCTTTTTGTATTTTTGATTCATATGATTCATCTTTAATAACTGAACCCTTCAGCGGCCAGTGTAATAAAGTTTATGTAGGAAATTTTCTCTATTTTGGTCTATTCTTGTAAAATACGAATTTGAAAAAAATTTAAATGGAAACATTCGAATTTGAAAAATACTAATTTGGCTGGAAAAGGCTATATGTGTATCAAATGCAAATGTTGGTTTGGTGGTCAGAGTCAAGACAATTTCATCAAAGTTTTCTTCGTATGTTATAGTCCTTAAATGAATATTATATAATTTAAATTTAGAAGACTGTATGAGTTTTTATATTCTTTTTGTTTTGTTTTAAAATGATTTTATTATTTTGTATTTAATATACAAGTAATAAGACTTTCAATCATAATGCTAATTAAAAATTTACTATTTAAAAACAATAATATTAAAACAACTTATTATTAGTTAATAAGTAACATTTTAATACTCATCACTATACATATATACTATTAAGATACTTTTTTATACTTGCTTTTATTTTCTGTATGGTCATAAAAGATTTTTCTATTATCGTGGATTGCACTCCTGATATCAGTCATAAAGAATAGCTTTCCATTTTTTTGAGATTCGTTAAAATTAACGAGAAAGAAGTAAAAATTTAAGAATCTTTTTGTGGATTTCTTCACATGACTGATAGCACTGATTCCGGTTTAGTATAAATTATTTTAAATTTATTAGCCAAGCATAATTTGGAGCTAATGAATTGTACGGGGCAATCACATGATAATGGCGCTAAAATGCGAAGGCAATACAAAGGTGTTAAAGCTTTAATTAAAGAAAAAATCGCAGAGCTTTTTACGTTCCATGTGCTAACCACAAATTTAATCTTATGGTATGTGATGCCGTGAAATCATTATCAATGGTAATTAACGTTTTTGGCACTGTTGAACGAGTTTTTACCTTTTTTCTGCATCAACATCTAGATGAAACATACTGCAAAATACATGTAAAATTGCTGCTACGCGTTGGGAAAGCCGGATAAGCAGAATAAAAGTTATAAAAGATAAATTGACTGAAATTTTAGAAACTTTATATAAAGTTTCAAATTCAAGTACAATTGGCTTTGATGAGATACCGTCGTATCAGTTTATACTATCACTCATAATTCGGTATGATATATTGTGTGAAATTAACAAAGTAAAAAAGGTTATGCAGAATCCTTCAGCAGATATTTCCATTGTGATAAACTTGGTGGAACCTACGAAAAATCTTTTTAGCAACATTCAGAAGGGATGAATCATTTGAAGCGATTATCAAAAATTCTGAAGAAAAAGCTGTAGCATTAAGGACTGAGAGAAAAAAGGCTCCGGACATAGGTGACATAGCCAGCCGCCTAGGGTGCCAAATCACCTGGGGACTGCCCTGGATTGAGCCAGTATTAATTCAAGTTCGGCTAAGCCGAAAACGGCTATTTTTGGAATATGAAGTAGCCGATACACCAGTAAATGGAAAATTTAAATAATAAGTTGAATTTTTAATGCAATAATTGATGTTGTGTTAGTAAGTCTGATTCAAAGATTCAAAATTCTTCATTTATAAAACAAAATATTTTGATTTTTGAATCGTGCGGAAAAATGGCGAAGTTTAGATGCAAATGAATTATTGAATGTTTGTAAAAATTTAGAAATAGCACTCACAAAACCAAATACAGAAGAATCGGACGTGAACCACGAAGAATTATACTCGGAAATAAATAAATTTTTAAGACTGGAAGTTTCAGTGGAATTGAAAGATGCATTGAAAATATTGTAGTGTATGCAAATTTATAATTTATAATTTGCTATACACATTTTACTTATTCCTATTTCAGTGGTAAGCGTAGAGAGGTCCTTTTCTAAATATAAGCTGATAAAAAACAATTTAAGTTCCACTATGGATCAGGAACGATTTACTGTACTAGCTGTAATTTCTATCGTAAAAAATAAGTCGGTCCTTGGGCTGTTTTGATTTAATTAATGAGTTTGCGTCTACGAAAGTCCGAAAAGTGAAATTTTAAATAACACGTTTTCAATTGATCCTCTACCCCGAAATTCTCAAAAAACCCCTGCTAACCTAGGGATAGCGCAAAACGAATCGTATATCCAACCGTGATATGTAAAAAGCAGTGCTTTGTACAAAACAGTGATTTTTGTTTAAATTATGAATTACTAATACCTAGTATGTTTAATTAACTATTAATAATATATATATGTACTCAAAAGCTTACAAGATGTTATTAAATATAAATTTTAAATTCAATAATATCTTATCTGAAATAAATACTATTCGTTAAATAAATGGTGCAGACGTTTTGAGCAGTTTAATTATGGTATCCAAATTCAAAAATAGATTCAGCCTCGCACCGAAAACTTGCCTATGGCCTCGCATATCGTAAAACCACCACTGTGTTTATGTTATTATTTTAAATCAATCCGTAAAAATTATCAATCATAATATTAATTTGACCCAAACAAAGAAAGCAGGTTGTACACTTCTAACTGTAATAAACATAATAAAATTTGTTAAATTAATTTGAAAGTGAACTATGAATCCATATTTTATTTTTCCTTGCCCAATAAATAACATAAACTTTTTTTTATTTAAATAATGAAAAATCTCCTGAAAAAATATAAGTAACAAAATACCTTGTAACTAAACAAATATATTTTATTGGTTGAAATCAATAAAAATATATTTCTAATATCTAAAATGATAATTTATACATTTGTTTAAATAAATTATTTAATATTGTTTTAGTTTGAATTTTCCGACATTTTTAGTTCTTTTAGTTCAAAACAATACTACTCTAAGTCATTACACAATTTTTGCTTGCAGATTTATATGGTTTATTAGTTGGTTATATAAGCATTTCAAAAACATCCTTATCAAATGACACAAGGTATTTTAGATTGGTATTATTTTAATTTAAATAAACAATTATAATAATTTTAATATATCTTAAATAATTATTGTAAATGTGCAAGGTAAAAACCTATTTTCTTATTACTGATGTAGAATCCAAAAGCAAGTAAAAAGCATCATAAATTATTTTTACAAGTGTCACATTGTTCTTTAACCCTATGTTTTATTGATATGGTTGACTTTCGCAAAAATTTTTCATGAACCTCTTAGACCGTTAGTTATATTGATAAAAATTTGAGGAATTAATAAATGCAGGTTAGATAAACTTTAATTTTTTTTCTTGTTACTATGTTGGATTAAAGTTACAAGGTCCAAACACCATATATCTTTTTTGCATGATTTATTTAGTCTAACAGAATTTCAGAATCATTCACTAATGTTTTAAAAAGTCGTAAATTTTAACAAAATCAAACAATAAATGAATTGATGATGCATCATTTCTTATAAATTGATTTAAACGCAAAATGTGATCTTAAATTCGAATAAAATATAAAGAATTTTAAAAACCAAAAGTACGACTGTTGATAACAGATTTTATTACATAAAAGTCAATAGCGTGGGAACTTTCAAAAAGCAGTCTGACTATTCAAAACAGGTATATTTCTGGTAATAATAACGATTTTGGTTCATTTTATCGTAAACAATTGTACTTTTTATTAAATAGTGACAATTTAATAACAAAGTCCTGTCCAAATATAATTGTAGCTTATGAAAAAAATATTTTCAGAAGCTTTCAGAACTGAAAATCTATTTTAGATTTTATTACATTCATTTCAATGATATGCTTAACGTATACCTAAATAAACCAATCAATTTTGATCGATCTAGTGTTTACTAAAAATTGCTATAGAAAGTGTGTACTGTATTAATGAATATTAATATTTAAGTTGTTCAATACTGGTTGTGCTGTGTAAATAGGGATAATAAATTAAACTCAAAAACAATTAACGGAAAAATATATTTATCATATAAAATCAAACAAAGACTTCTTACAATTCAAATTCAAAATTTTTTTCAAGATTCAAGTTCACTAGATCAAAGTTTTTAAAGATTTTTAAAAGTTCTGTTATTTTATTTTGGTCGCCACTTCCGCCTGTGTATTTTCTAAACCTTATTTTGCAGGGCTATAGGCGGTTTTATGTTCTACTTTATGTTTCTGCATGTACTTGTATGCGAAATTTATTAATTATTTTTAATTATGTTATTTTTTTAATTGATGTTTTATTTTATTTTGTTTTCTGCTTGCGGTATGTGCTCATGTTACAACAGCCATATTGATAATTTCCAAAAGACATTAAATATTTTGTTTTAATTTACACAAATTGTGGCTTGTAGTCCAACAGCAGTTTTGAAAATGATTAAAGTTTAAATACAGGTATCCCTTGTATAACGCGGTCTTATACAACGCGATTTGGAAAAAAATTCTGTTTCAGTACAACGCGAAATTTTGACTTATATAATGCGAAGGGGAAAATACATAATTATAAAATCTGGTAACACTAATTTGCGTACCACATATTTATAATAATGTATTTTTAATGTCAACTGGGAATTACCCTTTTTTGCCTTCACAACATGTGTGAGTATACCACGCATGCTCACAGCATATATATTTGTACTCTTCTTGAACATTTATATTTATTATATTATCAGTTCAGTGTGAACTTTTGTGGATATCAGGTATGTAATTAGGAAAAAACATTTATATTCTAAAATTTTTCTTTTTAGAATTACAAATTTAATATTAAAGTATCAGCATAAGTTATATTTGTGATCGAAGATAGGTATTGCTCCCCCAAAACGCCCACGCGCAAAGATCTTTGAAGACAGTGAAACAGATTAATTACCATATGAAGTTTGAAGAATAACAATAAAGTTTTTAATAAACCTTTAATTTGTTTTAGTTTGTTTTTAAATTTTTTAATGTGCACATAATTATTTATATTTTGTTTTTTGAATTTTGAACTATGTACATATATGTATTATTATTCATAACTTGTGTTTTTAATTGTATAAGAAAGTCTGAATTTTAGTATTGAATTGAAATATATGTGCATCTGTTATTTAGTATGTATTTATTTTGAAAGAAACTTTTGAACGTAACCCCCAAATTTATATGAAAACTATGTCTTAGATAACGCGGAATCCCATAACGCGCACTTATTCTAGAACGTAACTACCGCGTTATACAAGGGATACCTGTATGTTTTTTGTATTTTATTGTCTTTATTATCAACAATGATATTTAACATTATCTTAAAATTTAAAAAATATAATTTACTATATTTTAATTCTTCAATTATATCATTCTATTTTGTTTTATTTTATCTCATTTTATTTTTACAACAATTTTAGATTCCCCACTTGTTATTTTCTTTCGAATGCAAATTTCATAATTTTTTTCATCATTTTATAAATGAACTTTTATATTATTTTGTTCGATATATATTATTTATCAAATATTTATTGGTTTAATAATCTCAGTAGTAAATCGTCAGCGACTTATTTACTATTGTATTTTCAAACATTACAATATTATCAAAAAAAGAAAAATAATATCACCACTCACACTAGGGCGAGTAAAAACTACCATAAAAATAAGCATTATAACAAGCAATCAATAAAATAAGTAGTAATTTACGTAGTTAAATCTGTGTTCGTTTGCAAATTTAATATTTTGTATAATCTTCGATAGGTATGTATATAAATTTTACAATTTATCATAAGAATTTTACCACATTAAACAACATTGGAATTTGTAAAAATAAAATGATTTTTTTGCTGTTAAAATTTAAAATATAATTATATAAAATGATGGTTTCCTGGTAGCAGCATCAATTCACAATAAAATAATTAGTAAAGGATATGAGAAATGTTTGTAGAAAGTTTTAATTTGAATCAAAACCAAAGTAAATAAACGTAAAGCCGCTAGATCAACGTGGCTCGGATATTTTTCTAGGTATATCCAATTTTTTTGTGCCAAAAATTTTCAAATATTGATTTTAGGCACTTTTGACGATTACTGATTTTAGGAGTGTCGGGTTATTTTTCATCATAATAAAGAAAGAACGAATTTAAAAGAAATGAAAAAAATCGACCATTTAAAATAAAAGTAAAACTAGAATACTACATTAAAATAAAAAAAATTAATTTAAATATAAAAACATAAAAATTTGGTGAAATTCAAAATGGCAACAAATTTGAGAAAAAATTAAATTCGGAAAAAATTCAGATAAACAGTAAAACATTGCCAAGAAAAATGACAAAAATAACTAAATTTAAATAATTAGTTAACAAAAATTTGAATTTGTTTTAATGCATCAACAAATAAATATTCACACAAAAAGTAGGCATATATACCACAGTAAAATTATCCTTAAACTCTACAGTTTTGTATCACTTAATCTCTTTAAAGAATATTTATAAAAACTAATTCATTTTATTTAGCTTGGGAACTGAATCAAAGTTTTATATTTTATGTTATTTATGGTTGGATAATTATATTGCTATGTAAATTTCGAATAAAGGTTAGGAATTATAGTTGATGATACAATATATTTTTTGATGCTTTCTGTGATATAAATGATACAAATATGAAATAAATGCATTTGTTTTCCTCCTGTAGAGATATAATATTTTATTATTCACATACAAGAAATAAGACTATAACGTGTTTCCCCGTCCATTGGTAAAGAACACGTAAGTGCCAAAAGAGTTTAAGTCAGTAGGTGGTAGTTCACTTCACACATAACACGTCTCAGACCATAAATCTCATGGAAGCGTTGTAAAGCCTTACGAGAAGATCAATTAATAATCATTATTATGGACACGAATGACATTTTTGGATTAATATTGTTATATTTTTTTGAATGCATGCATAATTATAATTAGCCTCACAAAATTTTTTTAATTATGTCCAGATTTTTTGATTATACGCATCGTACATTTACTAGGACAGTGCTAAACAAGATGAAAAAAGGTAAGAATTGTTAAATAGGCATGGCAGGACATAGTATATGAACCCCTTAGACAAAGTACAGTATCTAGTAGTCTTAGTGGTATCGGTGGTAGCATTTATATATTAAAAGATACTAGTGAATGTATGAATTTGATTTCTTAATACGTATATAATGTAGAGTCTACAATGTAAACCAATCAAAACATAATGTGTATGAGGTTGTGTATGTGTATTTGATAGTGCGTATATTGATTATATCTCATTTCAAACAATGACGAATAAAATCAGTGTGAAGGATTATCCAATATTCAAATCAATTTATCTTTTCAATGGTTATGAAATGCATCTTTTGAAGAATCCGATTAACTAAGACTAAGAGCTGACATGTTCTATCAATCTAGTCAAAATATTTTATGATTATTGACTATAAGACCCCGAATCAAATGATAGTGTTTCAACAAGTTATTCCAAAATTATTAGGTTGACCAACCTCTTAATTTAATTAAAAAATTATTTATCATTGTAGAGAATTATAAAAATAATTTTGTCAACTATTTTTAGATGCATGTTATAGTAATCTTGAGGAAAATTAATAATTTTATAAATATTATGAGGCCATCTTTTAAAGCGTTTGATTACGAGTCGAATGATATACAAATACCTTGAAATATATTTCTTTTATATATAGAAAACCTAAAGTCTATAAAGTGCATAAAAAGAAATTCCATATTTTGTTTAAATAAACATTTGTATATCACCCTGTAGAAATTTAATGCCGAGTCGAAAAATGGTGCAATATAGCATTTGTAAAATAAATTTTATTAATTTTTCTGAATAATAGTTGCTATGCTTATGTTTGAGCCAAACAAGGTATAAATGGTTAAAATCTGTTGAGTAGATAATTTGGAAATTACAAAATTTGGGAGGTCGATAATGAATCAAAAAATATTTAATCTTATTTAAATTACATTATTTTTACTTTTGCATCCAAAAATCAATACAGTTCTACGACTCTAATTAAGTTTCTTCAACAGTTTCAGCAATACTACATGTAAACAACATTTGCACTTTCTTGCACTATAGATCAATATTGCACATAAAACCAATATTTGTAGTGGTGCTTCATGACATGACATCAAAAGTTCCAATAATACTATATGTAAACATAGTTTGTTCAATGTTGCTCCTTAAAATCGATATTTAGATTTAAAGTATAGCAATATATTTGACCTTTGAATTATTTGCTTTATTTATATTTTGATTATTTCAAAATTAAAGTTTTTCTAATTTTTGTTAAAATTTTATTGGGAATTCTAATTTTTAAAATGTTTTGTAAAATTTTTGCAATTATTATGGAACAAATTTTTTAATTTTATAACATTTCAAAACATAAACCACAATCCAATGTCAATTAAATTAATTCATCAAAATTCCTAGTCTTCGTAAGCTATCTATAATTTCAAGGCAGGTAATTGAAAGTGTTCAAAATTTTGAAGTTCACGTTTAGCGTATTTTCTCAAGAAGATTTAAAAGTATTTCACAGTCGAAAATTCTCATTTTTTGTTTTTAATAAACTTGAAACTTGCACTAAAGGCTTACTGTATCATTTTTATAAAGTATCATAATAAAAATTATTACTTTGAACTTTTAATTATTTTTTTGGAACGTGTTAGGTATTTGCATACAGCGGTTGAAATAAATGAGCATATTAAAAATAGAATATATTTTGTATAAGTTATTTATTATTAATTTATCTAAAATAATCAAATTCATGGATCAAATAATCGATGTCCACCATTTTGACTGACTAATGGCAAAATATCCCAACGAGTCATGATTCCAACAATTTTTTATTTATCGTAATATTGTGCTTAACAATAACTCGAGACATTTTAGTTTCATTATTTCATGTTTTTATCAGTCATCAAGTATTAAGATGATGATAACATGCCAACAAGGCTATTCCCAACAATGTAACATCATAACCCAGAATTATGTCAATTAAGTCAATCAATTAAGCTTTGGTCCTAAACTAAAAATTTAATAGTTATAATTTATTTTAAACTTTTAATGAGTATTTTTTCCTTAATATTTGTGCATTTTGCTATTTTTGCAGACCAAAATAACAAAAATGTAGCGGGTTAGGACTATACCTGGCCCTACAAAATTGGAGAAATACTGACTATAAATACACATCGTATTTCGGATATAATTTTTTTGACTGTTCATGTTTTTTTCAATTTCTAGCCAAAAGCGTTAGGTGACATTCAATGATATTACCGAGTGATCTTCACTTACTTAATATTGTATTGACACATAATTATAATCGATTTCGTTCTATTTTTATTCATCTCAACTTTAATCTTATTATTAAATTTATTAATAATCGAGTTCATTTTATTACGAAATTAATGTTATAGATCATGGTATAATGAAGAGCTTCTCTAAAATCTCCTATAGCGGAACCCATTGACTGTTTTATACAGTAAATACTTTTAAATAATAAAATAAGTTGGCGTTGTGCATCTTTAAATTTATAATATCATTTAAATCAGGGGTGTCCAATCTTGCGGGCCACATTTATAAAAATCATCATATTATATCTAGATACACTATTTACATTTTTTAATAGTTAAAAATTGAAACATAAATGGTCATGGCGGACTACATGAGGCCCGCGAGCCGCAGGTTAAACACCCATGATTTAAATTATATGATATTAATATTAATTTCTATATTTATTCATTTATATAATATATTTTAAATCACGAAAAAATGTTATTTTGAGAAAAAACGCTTAATTATATAATTTTATTTGTCACTGTGTTGTGGTTCATACATTCGGTGTTTAGACTTTTTAACAAAAACAATACTCAAAAAGTTTTAAAAAATATTTCTATAAGTCTTTTTAACATGGTGGGACATACATAAATCATTAAAATACAATATCTCGATCCAAGTTATTTCTAAGTAAAACCATCTTGATTTCAAATAATTTTAACTATTCATTGATGTTTTAAAATTAATTATAATTCAAACGTGCACTGGTTATTTATCTGTGATATATAAATAAATAAAATGAATAAAGTTATAGAATAAGCTGCTATTATTAAATATCAATATTTACCAAATCACAAATTCAAAACATTTTTAAATTGATTTGACACCAAAACGTTCTTATATATAATTGTTAAATGTTGTATAGTGTGTGCTATTATAAATGATGTCAAGTGTTTCTGTATGTTTCTAGTTTAAAGATCAAATACATATTAATTGTAAATGATCACAATAGCTGGATTAATATTTGGGCAGCTTGACAGACTTTTGTGGCCGTAAATTATATTATTTTTTACTTTGAATTGAATTATTTAAATTGACTGCATACTGTACTCTTCGGCCTGGGTCATCGTCATTATGAGCATGGACGAATCTTGGAATATAACTTTTCCTATGACAACGTTGCATAATGCGATGAACAGATGATTTTGAAATTCTAACCTCATGAGAAGCCTGTCGTACAGACTTTCTTAGGTTGAGCTTGTTGATGTTCGTAGTCTTCCGGAACGCGGTTTATGAGCGTTTTGAAAATTCATTCCTGAATAGTCTTCGCACTTTTCATATTTCCAGTAGTATTTTGGAATAAATTTTCTTTCTTCGAAGTTAAGTCTGGCGGTGATTCTTGTGTTAGGGAACGAATCTGAAAAAAAATTAGTTATTATGTTAATTAAAATTTAGTCGTAAAATCAATGAAAATTAATTAAAATGATTTAAACAAAATTATATGACCAACAAAAAATTTTTAAAAAATTTTGTTTTTAAATTTTTTAATATGTTTACATTTTTTGGGATTAATTGGACCATTCTTTTTTGACGCTACTGTAAAACCGCAACAGTCGCTGAATTGAGAGAAGCAATTGAATATGAATGCGGCCAGATAGCAGGGGAAATGTTTCATGATGTGTGTGATTCCAATGCTTGGCGTTGTGAGCATTGTCTGGATCAAAATTGACGTCAGTTTGATAACAGGCAGTGAACCAAAACAGTTAATAATACTTGTATTTCTTTAAATCAATAAAGTTCTAATAAACGTCGTTATTGTAATTAATTTTAATATGTATACATTTTTGTGGGACACCGTATTTAATTATTTTTACATTAAATTATTATTTATATAATTTGCATACTGTTTTATCAGCACTATAATATCATTATTTATTCATGTTATATTTACTATAATATACATATTTATAATTGAAATTGGTTTAATTTAAAAAAAAACTGAAAATTAAAAGCGTTCGAAATGTACAGAAAAAGAAAATTAAAAAGTACTTTTATTAAAACTACTTAACTGTGATTTTGACAATTTTGAATCTTCGTGTTTTATAGGTTTTGGTTGTTTGAGAACTTTAATTTTTTGAAAACCCTCAATTGGAGGTGTAAAATCGGAATTGTTTAGCTTATCTTTTACTATTTATAATATTTATAATTACTATTATTATTCGTATATATATTCAATAATTACAATAATAACCCATTATCAAATCCAATATATAATACATGAAAATTTTCCATCAAAATAATGGCCATTTGTTGTAAATCAATAATCATAATTTCTTGTGTTAAATAAATATATTGTTTCGATAATAAGAATTATTCTAACTAAATTCATGTTTGAACCTTAATTGTTTCATTCACTGAGACTTTTGCAGTTTACTTCTCTTTGTGTCAGCAGCAAAATAACACAGTAAACGCATGACAATTTCCCCTAAAGATTTAAATAAATAAAAACCTTAATATTAAGGAATTTTAAAAAATTGAGAAAAATTAGATTTAAGTAATTAAATAAATAAAAAAATACGATTTAGAGCCTGAAAAAATTTCGAAATTAAAATGCTTAATAGAATTTCCTAGAAACAATTAGCTAATAATTAATTAACTATCTAATAAAACCATGTCGAATGTTGAGAAATATACGCTCTTAACAGTTGTCGACATTGAGAGAAATGTCAATTTACTCATAAATTCATATTGTTTTTGGCTTGTTAAAAGTCCGTGTGATTATTTTAGAAATGCTTTCTTTCGATTACGGTTTAGCGGGATAGCCAGTCAACGCTTCAGTGCAGTTTGAGAAATTTTGAACTCACTTTGTAATTAAAATCTTCGACACATTATTTTCCCCAGTTTTCACTATAATATAAAATAGAAATTTTCATAATCATGGTCAACGCTAACATCGATTCAATAAAGCATAAAATCATTGATTCCATTCCTAATTTATCTATAACAGAGATTCCCATCTTTTCTGGTGTTCTGACCCATTGATAACATTTGTCAAGTTGCCGTTACCCAATCGATAAAATTAATTCGGTTGTTACTTCACTGCATTCTTCAGCTAACTATTATGTATTTGACTTCTAAAATATATGACACCGTGTTTTTTAGTTACAAATTGTTTTATAATCGAATCATAATAAATTATCAACACCATTTATATTTTTTGGTCAATATTTTTAACTTGCAAAGGAATTAAATGTTTAAATTTTAAGTGTATGTTGTTCAATATCCATTGTATAATTAAAAGTCACAAAATATAAGATACTAACTTATATGTTATAGCTTTATAACAATTTTTTATTTAAATTAATTAATTTTAAAAGTATTTTAAAAACTGAAAATTGAGTCATACACTAAAGGCTAGAAAACACTGTTCTACACTACAATTAATTTTCATCATACATTCCCTCATTTTTCAAAACAACAGCTACAAAAAATTCTTAATTAAAATCATTTTAATAAAAATTGTACGGAAAGATCTCTGTAAATTTTCACTATGAACCAAGTTAAAAATTTAGGTAAAGAAAAATCTACACAATTTTAAAGTTGAGTAAGTTTAAAATTTTTATGAGATTTGATCGAAGTTTTACCTTAAAATATTTATTATATATAAATTTGGATTCCTGGGAGTTTTCTATCTTCGTCTACATACTGGTGTCGAACCGTTGTCCATATTCTTTACTAGATGCCTCTCAGAGTACTTCTAACCATACCAAAATGTCGATCTTCGTCTACATACTGGTGTCGAACCGTTGTCCATATTCTTTACTAGATGCCTCTCAGTAGTACTTCTAACCATACCAAAATGTCGATTTTTAAAAATATACAAGCTTCAAAAATGTGAAATTAAAGTAAACGAGACATTTAATAAATTATAATCTCTAAACTCATGTAGTTCAAAAACTAATTAAATTTGATTTTTTATAAATCTACGAAAAACAATTTACAATAGAAAATTTTTATTTCATATCTTGATTGAACTTTAGTCGATCAATTCGATGTGAATACAATAATTTAATTGATATTTCTTAATATAATAGATTTTTTGGAATTTCTCTATTTTTCATTTGAATTGAATTAAAATTTAGATGAATTCGGATGAATAGAAACTCATACTTCTCAAATATTAGAACTTCCTTATTTTTATATCATGTTTTCTTCAAATTCATGATATCTAAGCAATTTCGGTTAAATGCTTTGTTAAAAATATTTAGATTAGTGAACGTCTCGTGGTTTGGCGGATACTAATTTACATTTCAATTGAGTTTGTGAGATCTTCGATTGAAGCAGAACTGTTGAGACTGATATCATTGCGTAGCTCTTCACTTAATTTATGACCCGCGCGTCACCTATGGACCTATTTGAAACATTGTAATGACTCAGTAAACAATTCTTGAATACCATTAGCGACGATTAGTAGACATTCTTTCCAACAAATTATAGTATTCTTTTATTAAAAAGTGTTGTTTGAAGGATACTGCTGAACGATTATCAAATATTGTTTTGCAGGTATAAATTAAATGCAAATACTGCTATCATATTTGGTAGTCAGTGAATAAAAGTAAAACTCTTTGTAGCTGAAACAATTTAATTACAAAATTTACGATATTCAACAATTTTGGATGTTGTTATTTATTGATTAAAGAACACAAGGAGTCAAAGAGAAACCGACTATTTATAACCAAATTGAGACACGATCGATGTTTCAAGTTACATGAAATTATCTGTCAATTCACGCGGAGATCATATAAAGTTCGATGATTTTTTTATGATTATTTTGCAAGCTTGTGAATGGTTTCAAATTCAAAAATTGCAACTTTATTTATAAAAACAAGAGAAGCTTGTCAGAAAGTGAATAATAAAACAATTAGTAACGAGTGGGTGAAATTGAAAGATGTATGCAAATCGAGTTAATCGGAAAAAATATCAAAAAGTAATTAGGCAGAAATGTTATCTGAGTCTCTGAAATGATAGAACAAGAAAGATTTTAATTTTTGAACTCATTAACACCTTTCATTGAGTGATATAAAAGTTTATACTATGTTTATACGGGCACAATCAATAAATTAAAATAAACAAATTAAATAATTTAAATATTTGGAAATCATTTAAAATTATACTTTAATTTTTGAAATTGCTTTTCAGCGCTGGAATTTTTCTTTTAGTTAATAGGATAATAATTGATTTTAATTGTTATTTTTCATATATTTTCACAGGATGCTTTTGCTAATTCATTTATGATTGCGAATAGCTTTATAGATTTCAAAGCTGCCATTTACTCGAAGTTTGGGCTGTTATCATTCCATATTACTCATTTAACTCATTTTTTGCTACTTGCTAAATTCTAAATGCTTCATTTACATTATCTATATCAGTTGTCCAATTTCAATTTATTGATTAAAAAGTCTTAAAGGTTTAGTGATAGAGAATATTTTGTATGAATTTTTTCTCAATATTCCAAAGTTTTTCTCCTTTATCTTCGATGAAATCCAACTTTTGTGGATTTTTGATAAATATTCATCACAAATAGTTGATAATCTGAATAGAAAAGCGCATTGATTGTAAATTTTTAACAACTTACAATCCATAATCAAAACAGAAAATGGAAAGGTTGTAAAAGCCAGTGAAAAAAGTGGTAGAAACAAAGTCAACGATCATAATAGTAATAAAGTTAGAAAAAAATTCTCTTTTCATAGGACCTTTTCCTTTGAAGTTGCTAATTCGATATAACTGGAAAATTATTATTTACCAGAACAATAAAAAAATATCGAGAAGTAGGAATTCCGAAAATATATTTCTGTTTAGGTAAGAGATATCTAGAAATTAAAAAGTTTGCTCCACAAATTTTATACTTTTGTGAGTTTTGTCTTACGCATGAAATTAATTTAAACAGCTTATTGATCAAGATTAACTTATAAAAATCTATCTGCCATAACCAAGATTGTTTGTTCGCAGTCTTTAAATTCACATATTAGGAAACCAGGAAAAAAGCGCTGACAGGTTACCGGAAAAAACAGTTTTATAAATATGTCCATCTAATAAAATGTTTAAATATAAGCAATACTATATATATAGCATTTATATATTATTGAACTGAACTCACTAAACTACATAATGCATTTTTATTACTCTATTATTGCACTCACTTCAAAATAATATTTAAACAAAAATTTGTAAATGTGATATGGCCTGGGTGAATCTTATCAGTTGTATTATAATGACCTGTTGTTTAAATGAGTTTGTCACGATTGGTATAAAGCAACGAATCACAATACGAATCAATTTGAAAAAATCTTCCGAATTTATCAGATTGTTTCAGCTCACAACACAAAATTTTCGGAAAAGTAACAAACATGATTTATCACGAAGTATTTTCTGTTGAGTTTAATTTCATTTGAAGAGATAAAATATTTTCGTTGTAAATAATACACCGAGTTGACTGTAGTAAAATTTCTTGTATATTTTTTGAAACACAGCCTAAAAGCCATAATATTTTGGATCTATTGTTCGAGATTTATTATTTTGCAATATGTTGGAGTACTGGGTCGAAAACTAATTTGTTTAGATCGGTCTCACGCTTTGATGAATCATTTTCATTAAATTGGATGTATTTCCTTTTGCTAGGGTCTACTCTAGCTCACCCTGACGCCCCATAATTTAAATCTTACCACTATGCACCCGTGAGCAAGTTCATGTTGGTACTGTGCGTAGCAACCGCGAATCTCACAAGCAGGTGAGTACGGTTCCCAGTATTACTCGTTGGGTAATCCTCATCTTTGGGTCCTTGACTGTCAATAGAAGGTTTTACGCCGCTTAGTTTCTCTTACACTCCACTATCTTTTATCAATCTCCTTCATTTATCAATATCATTATGTATACCTCGGCTAATACTATTTTTACGATTTACCATTGAGTTGGTCTAATATTATTTAATTATCAATAATACAAAAGTAGAATTAAATCCATTATGCAAATTTATTTCCCAAAATGATTTTATTAATACTTCATACAATTTTTTAGATATTTCCTAGTTAATTTTGTGATGTTTAATTTAATTTTATATTTTCTAAAGATCTTATCCCGATTTCCGATTTCCGATTCTAATTATTAATTTTATAGTTGACTTTAGTTTTGTTTTAAATAATAAAATTTGACATCGATCAATTCGTTCGTTTTCAACATTCAGTCAATTGTAAATCATTTAATTGTGGTGGTTGGATTAACACCACTAGGGTTGATTAGTACTAGATCAAGTATGATTAAATTGTTCGGTGAATTAAGCTATTTTGGGTGGAGAAATTAATAGATTTAAAGTCAGAAATTTTGTATTGTCATTTGATTCAACGTCGAAACTGTGGTCATTCGTATTTGCCTTTGGTTTCTTTACTAAATTCTGTGATAAAATCAGCCAAAAAAATGGTCTCACTAGGATTAATGCTGGTGTGATCGGTATAAATTTTTTTATTTAAAAGTCGGATTTAAAATGTATTTTTTTTCATGATACACATACAGTTCTCAGCTACTCACAGTTAATTTAGTGAGCATTGCCCGCCAAATACCACGAGGAGGTGACTGTACCTCGTCGTCTAACATGCATTCGCTTTTTCCATCGGCTCAAGCTTAACCCACAGTTCCTCTTGGGATCGAAGTTATAGTTCGGTCTCAGGACTTAGCCTTCCTTGCGGCTTTCAGCTATATCCTTCATAGTTTCCAGTCATTTTGTCTTCCTTGGTTTCCCACTATCTCCTTCTCTCAGTCCGGTTTCTGTGCATCTCCACCATGATGCTGTTATCTCTGATTATCTTCCTTGACATTTTAATTACTTCTTTTGATTTAATATCTAGAAGCATGTCCAAATCTCTTATTGATGTTTTTGAGATGGCTCCTCTCCAGTTAAAGGTCACTGCCATTATAATTATTTCTTCGTCGACACGTCCGATAAGTTTTCTTGCTTCTGATACTACTGAATCTTTCTTGTAGTAATCTATCTTTATTTGGTTTTCACTTTCAAGATTGCAGTTCGAGCTATCTGCCACTACTTGTGCATCGCATATTATTATTTTACCTTTGTGACAGATCAGTAAGTCAGGCTTTCTGAGACCTTCATTCGTTTGTAGTCTTGGTTCTTCGACTACTTCACTTTCTTTTCCTTTCATTATGGCTTTAATTCTGCGACAAATGTTGTTATGCCTTTCCACTCGCATACCATGTGTTCTCCAGCAACCTTGCAATATGTGTCCCAGGCTATATGGTCGACCACATTGAGCTTCACATAGTTTCTCTTGTTCTGGTCTCCCTCTGCTGTTCCTAGACTTAGTCGCCACAAGGTTTCCTCTTATTTTAACTGCTGTAATAAACTGTTTGCCGGTCATGTTCTCTCCTCTTCTGATCCATTTGTGGATGGTGGGCGTTTCGTGGTGGTTTGTAGCCCTTTTCCATCAAGCGTTATTAACATCTGTTTTCTGAATGCTTCTTTTAGTTGGCTCTTGTTGGTAGCCAGAGTTTCTCCAATTTTAGTTGGTCTACTCCATTTCCCCAGTACTTGTTTGGTGTACTCCATTCTCAGGCATTCTTTGGTAACTGGATCATTAGATTTCCTTAGATTAGTTATTCTTTCTCTTTTCAATAGAGGAATGGTGTGTTCTAACGCTGGTACTCCAAGCCCTCCATCTCCTGCATCAGCATGTATAAATGCTGCTGTCGTGTCTTTAGGGAGATGTAGCCAATTCCTCACTTTCTTTCTTATATTCTGGTCGATTCTTTTTAATGACTTTTTGGCCACTCTTCCGAATACCAATTTGTGTATTAATCTTGGTATAAGGAAGTCTCGTAGGATATGTATCCTCTGCTGGGGCTTCAGTGGTGCTCTTGTTATATTCTTCAGTCCTTCTATTATAACCTCATTAGCATTCTGTTCTCTGGCTTTGAAACCCATTTGCAGTCCGAGATATTTGTACGTTTCTGTGGCTTTCATTGTTGGAATGTCATTTTCTTTGATTCTGATTGCTTTTGTTGATATATATGTTGATTTTTCCTTTCCGTTTTTCATCACCATCAGTGTAGCGCATTTCGAGGCGTTCAACTCGAGACCGGCTCCATTCAGCTTCTCTAATAGTTTCTCGATATGATTCTCTAGGCCTCCTTTTGTCTCAGCTATCAAGACTATGTCGTCCGCGAAAGCTAGGCAACTCACTTTTTCTTCTTTCAGTAGATATCCAATATTCTTGTTGAGGTTTTCTAGAACTTCATCGATAACAAAATTGAAGAGAATAGGGCTCAAAGGGTCGCCTTGCCTAACTCCTCTTCTCGAGTTGAGTATTTCGCCGAACAAGTTAGTAGATGCATTCTGGTAACTTGAAGAAATGTACTCGAGCAACATTGGTGGCACTCCAACTCTTTTTGCTCCTCTGATGATAGACTCATCTCCCACAGAATCGAATGCTTTTCTTAAGTCAACGAAGGCCATACAGAGCGGTCTCTTTTCACTTCTGCTGTTGGTTAATACAGTTTCGAGTATTACTATATTTTCCGCAACTCCATCACATTTTCGAAATCCTTTTTGTCGTTGACTTAATTGGGCATTGTTGTCGAGCTTCTTCGCTAGGATACTGTGGAACACTCTTGTCACCACTGAGGCTATTGTTAGTGGTCGATAGTCAAGGATACCTGGATTCTCTTGTTTAGGTATCAGGATTGTCCTTGCTATCTTCAATGGGAGTGGCAGGAAGCTCGTTAGTAGGCAAGTGTTAAATAATATTACCATTGATTGGATATTTTTCTTGAGCTTTGAATATTTAATGCCATCAGGTCCTGGTGCAGTCTTCCCCATAGCTCTTATTGCGAGGAAGATTTCTGCCGTGCTTATCTCCATTAAAGCGTAGTCCATTTCTTTGATGTTTTCGATGGGCCTACAGTCACTGAAAGGAGGTGCTTCCAGTATTGGTCTCCATGCTTTAATGAGATCCTTATTGTTGTGGTATTCTTTCTCGGTTCTCGTGGACCATTTCCCATTGATTGCTTTTTCGGCTGTGCTTGAAATATTCTTTTTTTAGAGTTTCTGTATTTCAGCGTATTCTTGCCTTCTGGTTTCTCTTTTTGATAGTTTCTTTTCTCGTTTCCTCGTCTGATTAGTTATTTTCAATCCAGGGAACAGCGTTTTGCTTGCATATTCGCTTAGCTTTTCAGATGCTTCAGTTTTCTTTCCCTGTAGTGCTAGTGTTGCTGCTTCTTTCAGAGTGGATGTTAACCATTCTTCCTCGTTGTTGGTCATTAGTAGCATATTGAGGTAGGTCTTCACTTCTTTCTCTGCATCAGTGCTGTTGTTTTCCGTGTTGCTGGTATTGAAGTCTGTTTCATTGTTTGGGTTCTCGCTGATTGTTTGCATTGTTAGCTTTTCCAAATCCTGGTAGTCTTTATCTTTCGTCCTTTTGCTCTTAATGGACCCCATTGTTCTGTTCGGGAATATTTCGGCTAGCTTTTTGTTGATATCCTTTTCTTTATTGGTTCTCAGCTTCACTTCCTCGGCTAGCATTCTTTTCATTTCGTTTTCGCTCCAGGTTTTGCTGTTTATTGGTAGGTCTCTTATTGGTTCGGTAATTTCGCAGGTTCTGTTTCCTCTGGTTTCGTTGTTAGTGATGGTCCCATGTGGCCTCCTCTGTATTTCAGCCTTGTGCTCTTGTTTCTGGCGAATTTTGGCTATTCCGTCTTGTGATCTTCCAGGCATTCTTGAAGCTAGAATCTTGTTTATTTCGTGTTGTTCTTTAAGGGATCCTTCTTTGATGATCTTTATTTCGCTTTCGATGAGGATCTCTTTTTCTTCGTCTGTCCATCGAAGCTTTTTGGTTGGAGCTGCCTTCTCTTTTTCCTCCATAAACTCGTTCGTGGGAGCTTTTCTCCGGTGCTGTTGAACTCCTGCTCTTGTTCTGAATTCTCTTCCACAGTTCTCACATCGGTGTATCGGTGGTTCTGAATAGCTTCCTTCTTGAGTAGTCGTAGATTCGTCGGTTATCTCGGGAACACTCGATGACTGGTGTACCTCAGCTGCAACTTCTAGGGGAACTGGTGCAGGCGCGGTGGCAACTGACTCTTCAAATTGATTTTTGATAGTAACCAGTTCAGTTCTTTAAGCCCTTCGGGATAGTTAGCCCCTCGGAGCCGAGTTAGACCATCGGATTGTCTAACGTGGTACTTTTTCTATGGATATCTCCCATGGGATATTCTCTGGGTTATCATACCCTTTACCCTACGAGAAAGTATGGAACGCTGAGCACACATTTAGTTCCAACAGTCCACTGTGGTTATCAGGAGGACCTCGTGAAGGTAGTCGTACTCAACTTCCACTCGCGTATCTCTGCTCTTGATACCAGTGGCTCTAGTGCTGCAGATACCCGGCCACCTCGCTTGGCGGACTGATCGAGTCTTTAGCGACTAGCTGCAGAACTGACACAACTCGGTCATCGTGTCAGAATTGCAGTTCACCCTATGACCCTTAAGAGAGTCATAGTTACTCCCGCTCTGCTCACGGCAGTTCTTGACAATTGTATCCTATCCCTCGTCGACCCCTCTCAAAATATAAAATGTGAAAGGTTCTAATCAAAAATTCTTTCACTTAAACGTTTATCGAATGTTATCCTCCTATAGTTATTGCGATCTTCACGTAATTTTTCGCTCGCACAGCTCTGGCCAACCTTTAATTGGGTGCCGCGGTAAAATACATTGAAGTCCTGCTTTCGTTATCAGCGCACGTTGACCTGATCGGTGCCAGCAGACATCGAGAGGTGGAGACGATCAATCAACACATACGACATCCCTCAAAATTAACTGAGAAAATCGAATATTGATTCACCATTTCCACCAACTATTGCATGATAAATAATAATATATATAATTAAGTTTAAGGGGGCCTGTAGTAAACACTAAATAGTGTCACGGCCATCTATGATAAAATTATAACTTTTAGAACAACATATAATTAAAAAACGTATATTAACACAAAAGACCTTAAAAGAATCTATAGTTGCACACATGTATGGTTAGAGATATTTTCTCCACCTATTCCAAATATTGCCTGATTTTGTCTTAAAAATTATTCTTTTTCATAATGTATCATATTAACCATAGAATTGGATAAATTAGATACTTTTGAATGAGCTTACTTGAAGGTTATCATTGTCCAAATGAAATTAATGTTGATTCACATTAATAAATTGGGGTTGATAATTATTTGTAATTATGTTTCTTAAATACACTTCTCTGTGTTGAAGCCATTATTTCTAATATTTGTATCAATTCTTAAAACACATTTTTAAATTTTTGCTGGGTATTGTTTCAAATTGTTTACATATATATCGGAAATATATTGTTTACATAGAAATCGGAAAATAATGATTTCCATATTGTTTTAAACATCAAACGATTTTCTAAATTTTTCTAAACTTATTAACTTATTAGGATTTTATTCTTTATTAAGTTATCATCATAATATATAGTCTTTTAATACAATTTACCAAAATTATTAGGGATTGTAGTTCGTAGAGCATCTTTGAAACGCATTAAGCGTAATTTGTCCAATTGCAGTTCTTTTAGTTTTTATGTTAGTAACGATATGTCAGTAACGATATTAAAGTTCTTTGTTCACACACTTAAATTAGAATTGCCAAATAAGTTTCAAAATAACATTTTGTTTCCTTCACAGTCAGCTTTTTATAATATTAAATGGCCAAACGATGGCTAGTGATGATCTGTAATGCGGCTCCAGAGAAATAAATAAAATTATTTTTTAGAAAATTTTTCATAAAAAATACGCATAAATATGCATAATACGAAATATTAAAATTGTGTGAAATTATATTTGTCTTGTGTGCAATTCCAACCAGATTTAATTTTTGAAAAAATTTATAGCCTGTTAAAATAACTAACGAGTAAATCCGCTCTAAAATTGTCATGACAACTACCGGCTATCTAACGGCAAACCAAATTTCTAGTGAATTTTTTTATGTTACAATAGTAAAGTTTTAATTGAGTTTTTTTAAGTATAAAGTTGTTATTTATAAAGTTATTATTTTTGTTTATTTTTAATAATTATAAAAATAAAGCAAATATTCAAGGTAATTTTATTAAAATTTGAAATTAATTATTTCTTATTTAAAAAATATTCTTTGACTTGTAAAACTTACTATTTTATGAATATGAAGTGAACATATAAAGAAGAAAATCAAAGCTTAAAATATGAATGGAAAGAAGATTATGGCTTCATCGACAAGAATCGAAAACCGTTGTGTCTGATCTGTAAAGCAATCGCTCGCTCAATATAAAGCCAGGAACTTAAAACGGCATTACGAGAGAAACCATGGTAAGTTTATATCTACATATCCACAAAAATCTAACTTAAGGACAAAGACATTAAGTATGATGTGAGCCCGTCAGATATAGGTCAAACCTCCCTAAAAAAATATTAATCTAAAAATTTTTAAAAGATTTGCTTGGGCTTCTCGTTTTGGTCACTTTCTTCTTTGGCGAGGAATCAGGACAATGGTGTTGGATGATGGGTAGTCAGAGATCCTTTTCCTTGCAATTGCTAGAGGTCTTGGATCTACAAATGAATCTAAGGAACCAATGCCGACAAATAGCACAAGGTGTTCTTGTTCAAGCTCTTCATTATACTTGCCCTTCTTTCCTCACTGAAGAGAGACGACCGATGTGCTATATTTCAGAAGCTTTCCACCTTATGTGATGGTCAGATTTTGATTAATTATCTAGCTTGTTGAGGTCTAAGCAAAAATTTAAATGCATCCTATGACCCTCTGCAAAATCTCTTGGTAAAAAGCTACCTGCTGCTGTAAAATGTAGGCATTCTGGCAAGTCCGTTTCGATGTTAAATCTGGAGCCAGCTTTCTGAAGGAGTTTAGCCGTGACTTCAGGAAAAACTGCGATTAATTTGCCTAATGTAATAGTGGTCGCGATTGTCGATGGATTGCTTGACTGAATACTTCTCAATCAAGGCGCTAAACCCCTTCCACTTGTCTTTATCGGTGTTATTAGAGATAACTTACAATCTTGTGCCTCTTTTAAAGAAAATGCTGATCATTTCATTATCTCTAATAAAACCGACTTGTTTTCCCTCCACCTATTCTGAATACTTCGTTTCTGACTTTAAATGGGTCAAACCGGAGAACTCTAAATTTGCAAAAGTCTTTTCGAGATCGTGATTGTCTATCTCTTGGAAGAGTTCGTTTAGGTCTGCGAAATCTAGTGTCATAGTTAACTAGCTTGTTAATTTTTTGTTAGATTAGAATGAATTACTTGGGTTATTAAAAAAGGTTTTACTAATTTCTTCTGAAAAATATATTTAGTAATTAGTCAGACTCAGGGGCAACATTTATTTCCCAAATTTCTTTATAAAAACGAATAATAATTTAATGTGAAGGTTGGATGTTTTTCCTTGGGTAGTCAATCTATCAGATCTTTATGAATAATTCGATTTAAGTTTATTACCTTCTACGAAGAAATATTTGACAGCTATTTTTGAATCATCATCCAAATTTGAATTTATTGAACAATTTTGATTAGGTTTTTTCTAAAAGTCTTCTCAAAACTCTACTATTTGCACTCACTCTTAGTTTTAGTTACTTAGATGAAAATAGATCAATAAAATTCTTAAGGATAACCATGAATTTGTGATACCAGTTTCTCAAATGTTAATTTGAAGTTTAAATACTTAGAGCTTGTGTTGTAATTTCTTAAAATATATTTTATCTTATGTGCGTTACCCCTTAAATACTATTAATTATTTCCCACCCGTATCTCTGTAAATTAATTAGATATTTCGAATGCTGGGTACTAATAGGGTAAATATAATTTAGTGGTAAGGCTAAGGTCTATCAGATATCTATCCAGTACGCTCACAATAATATGTATCCACTAAACACCCGTCAAAAATGACGTTGGTAATGTGCAATAGTGGGTGGAATGTTAGCAAAGGGTGAGTCTCTTTGCAAAGACTGCCAATGTCCTACCATTCCCCTTGGGTCCATGAGTTGTCATAGAAGACTTTGTGTTCTATTTTGCCGGTCCCTTATCTCTGTTAACTAATTTTTTTATCAAATTATAATTTAGTAAAAAGAACGCGATAAAACTAATATTATTAAAAACAAAATTTAAAATAACAAAATGCCAATATAGAGACGTAGGTTGTTATTGCATTTGTTACAACGCAAATTAGTAAACACTGTTCGTTGTTTTGGCAATTCTACACTAGAGTGCTCTGGTAAGGATGTGTCAGTGTCTGCAACACAATAATAAATTCATATCAATTATAAATATTACTTTTTCAGATTTATAATCTGCAAACAATTTTGCGTGAAAATAATGAATTTTAATGCGACGTTTAATCGCATCCATACAAGAATCAGTTACCATTTCAGGATAAAATAACGAAATATCATTAATACAAAAAAATACGAGGAATACCACGTGGAATCATTGCAACAGAATACTTTATATTGACAGCGTTTTCAAACGCACAGTCCACCAAACATAAGAATTCTGCCAGACGGAATTTATTAAAGTAAAGATCGTCAAATACTATCCCATCACAATTTGAAATATCAGATGTTAAACGATTTAGCATTTGAAGGTGTTTGACATGTACTGGTTTTTTGAAATGGCTTAATGCAAAATTTGTCTTTCCTATACCAGAATCACCGACAAAGACATGCGATTTCCAGTCATATGAATCAATTTTTGGAAGAATAAAATTAACAAAATTAGGTTTTGTATTTAAACCAAATCTCTGTGTAAGGCTCTCCATTATAGTTTTTTTCTTAGTAACAAAATGAAATGCCTCTGTCTTTTCCAAAATACTAACAGCTTCTTGTATGGTTTTGGCGTTTAATGCAGATGCAAAATTGTCAACTTTATCTGAAACTTTTTTCACTGAAAACTTACTGGGGTTTCCGATTCTGATTCGGACTCCTCCATCGACTCTGGCTTTGTTGCGTATTGGATTGCGTGGGGTCGATCAGGCCCAGCGACTCCTGAAACATATGGCACATTGAGTTTAGCCCTAAAGGCATAAACTGACATGTTACTATATACCTGAAATAGAAACAGAGTCAAATTAAATCAAAGCTTGACAAAATTTCCATTACTTCGACATACATCTGCATATGGCGGAATCCATCATCACCCTGCTCTTCCTGTCCGACTACGAAGCGGCTGAATTTATTGTCTTTGAATGTCTGCGAAAGTTCGCTCTGCAACTCTATACTTTCGCATAGATAAGTTAAGCTGGAAGCTGTTATATCTTCTGCTTCCTGGGTAATCGCATTTGAGAGAAGTTTCATTGAGCGCCATGTGAATATTGTCCTCTGCAGAGACTTGACTATAGTCGCTCTATCTCTTCTATTAACACTTGGGCTTCGGCTCCGCCTATGTGTTCTCGGAATTGGGGAGACAGATTTAGAATGTTCAGTGATATCACTGGGTTTTTCTGAAAATAAGTCCATTGGTTTGAGCAGTCAAAATCTAGCAACACAGCTGCAATAATTAAACGTAATTACAATAAAAAATTTAAATTAAAACTTACTATCTATTTTATCCAAAATAACAAATAATTGATTTGCGTGTTGTCCAATCAAAATTGGATGAGATTTGTCTAATTGAGATTTATATATGCCAAATAAACTTGCCAAGTAATATACTGGCTCACAAGTAACAACTTGATTTCTTACAATAAAAAAATTTGTTAAATTAAATTCTAAATATTTTGTGTGTGGACTTTCAAGATATTCTTTTATCTTCTTACAATTCTCGTATTGGACAGTAAAGTAGTTATCGATATTTATACTTGAATACATTTATGAAAATTTAGATGTCGGTGGTGAAATATAAAGGTGAAACTCATGTGCCGGGGTACAACTTTTGCGGACCTGGCACACGAACTGATCTTCGATTGGACCAAAACGGCAATCCAGTAAAACCTAGCCTGCCTGTCAATGCTATTGATAATCTCTGTTGCTCATGACAAAGACTATTCAAGCAAGAATAGACAGGTTCGTTATCAATCAGATTTGCGATTAATAAATGCATTAACCAGCATGGATACAACAAACATGTCAAAACAGGATAAGCTTGTAAGAAAACTTATCATTTATGTGTTCAAACTAAAAACAAACTTTGAAGTTTTAGCTGGCCTGATTAAAAATGTTGAAGCAGATATGAAATCAATTAAATTAAATATGCATGATATAGAATTAGTTAAACGATTTTCGGATAATATAAAAATTGCACAGGATTTACGTTTATTCATGAAAACTCATTTCGAAAATCAAGGAAATGTCGGAGTAATAGAGAGAGATAGGTTAAATGCCATCAACGCAACTGCACAGATATTTAATACATTTGCAACTACCACTTTCGGTAAAGTACAAGGTATAATAAGACAAATTAAAACTACAACTACTTTTAAATCCACTCCCTATCAGCAATTATATTTATCAAATTCATTAAAGTCACTAAGTAGTGACTTATTTAAACCTTTAAAAATCAATCAAACTTTTAAATATAATATATTAAATTACGGTGTTAGAAACATTATAAGACCAGGTATGAAAGGATTTGTTAGGAAATTCATTCAAAATCCACTCAGAATCTGTTGGATTGCAGGATGTGGTTCATCATTCGAGCGGCCTTTACTTTGTTCTGGCGGTCGCACTAACGCTTGCCTGGGCGAAATTTTTGCCAGGTTTTGACAGTTTTCGGTGCTGTTGTAGGGACGATCTCGGTCGTTATGATTGGTAACTCAACATCTCTTCTCAAGACATTTCTGATGATGATTTCCTCTTGCTCCGTCAATAATTTACTTCCGCATCTCACGAGTCTTTCAATTTTAACTGCACGATCTCCTTGTACTTGTCTCGTATTGTGAGTTTTGGCCTAAATTTCAAATAATTTTACTCCCCGCAACGGAGTTTCGATCGTATAAACTTCAATATCCACAAGTTATTAATTGATTTTATAGTAACTTTATGAAAATAAAATTAAAAAAATAATAAAATAGAACGATAATTTATTAATAATAAAAAATAAAGCCGAATTTTCATACAATATAATGATAAAATTAAAATAAATACATGATAACAAAAACTAAATTTTAATTTTTATCTTTATTGTCCACTAAAAAATACAATAATGAAAAATAAATTCAAATAAAATACTATGCTTCGAGAGTAAATTAAGGTAAATAACAAGATTTTTAAAAACTCAAACTTTTTGCTTATCCAGCATTGTCTTATACCACGATTTTCGTCTGTATTTTGATGCGGTAAAACAAAAATTTTAATTTTAAAATATCTCTTTCGATCTCTTTCGCTTTCCAATTCCTGTTGGTAGAACCTCAGTCTAATCTAGCTTGATTCTTGTATGAGATTTTCATATTCCCGCTTCCATCGTCTTGCTTGTTTTTTCAGGTGCGCAGCTCTACGTTGCTCTTGAGTGCTTAAATTTATGGCTTGGTAGTAATTTTTCATTAAGACTTTTCTTGTTTACACTCGTCGAGTAAGAGTCTTTAAAATTATTACCAATTTTTATTTGTTTGTTGTTTTTGAAGGAGTTGGCCAGGCTAATGGTCAACATTTTTATCATGTTGATTGCTTGCGAGTGCAACCATTGGTTGGGTTCATCGTCACTATTAACTTTCAAAAACTTGTCGATATATCGACATGTTTTCAAGTTTGGCCAGCGAGCAATCGGTCGAATGCGGTTCCAACATTTAGTGATATGTTGGGGATTATTCATATCGGAGGTTCCTTGCAATTTCTAAGCTATCGGCAAATGCTAGTCGATATGTAGCATCGACCAGGATATTGTTAGCCAAGATAATGGCTTTTTTGTGCCTCAACGCATCGGGTTTTACTTCATATATGAGTGTTTTGATGTATTTGCAAGTATAAGAATCATAATCATGTGGAGTCAGTTGCTTCCTAAAGCGGTTCCAACTGCTCCATATGTTCAAATCATAGATACAATCATTATTAATAAAATTAATAAGCACCTGGGCATCAGAAATTTTGATTTCCGTCCAGTGCATTCGAATGTCATTTTCACATACAATTTTATAACAAGATTTTTAAAAACTTATACTTCTTGCTTGCTCAGCACTGTCTTATATACCACGAAAGTTAGTGTTTATTATTACAACTCAAAATTATATAGGCGTTATCATGCTGAACAAACAAAACTTAGGGCTCATCAGTTTTCCCCCAACACGAATATTACCCTTAATTCCTAATTTTTATCATATTAAAAACAAATTTTTATTTAAAAACCATGATTTACTCGATTGTTTGTTTGGTAATAAAATAAGTTTATATTTTCTGATTTATATTTTTCACTTTTTATTTGCTTTCATTTAAGATTTCATTTATCTTCATTTAGTTTTTGGCTATAGATCAATGTTTTAGATTTAACACAAATTCTTCAACTTATACTGGTAAATCTCTTTCTTTATGTTACTATTTTGGAGATTTCTGTTATTCTGTTCACCTTATGAGTTTCATTGGATCTTATGAAGTACAAAGCGATAATATACAAGACAATGTTAACCATAATGACTATACAATTCTTTAATCTATCTGATCTTACTAGTACTTTTTTTATCTCACTGCTTGACAAACTTCGTACAGTTAATACGAATTGGCTTAGAAAATTCATCAATTCTTAAATATAAATCAACTTTGTTTTTGTTAACAACAATTAATTAAAATAATAATATACGTTAAATTTAAAAATTTTATTATCATTAATAATAATTCTATAAAAGTTTTGTACGGTTCATTAATTACCATACATAGTTAGATATTTCTTAAATCGTTTATTGAATTTCCTGTTTAAATTATTTCGTTAATTACTTGCGTTGACTGTCAAATTAGAGCGTGATACGAGAAACAAAACCGTTCATTATTAACACAAAATGTAACATGTTTCAAATTAGTATTTACTCTAAATGTGTTAATGATAATGCACAAAATGATTTTTTATCATAAAGTGAGTTAAATGATATCTTTCAGGAATTAGTACTCTGCCAAGCTTTTAATCTAATATTATTTTCTATAAGAAAAAAAGAGAATATTTTAATAATAAAAATAAAATAAATTAATAATATTAAGATTTCATAGAATATTGACAAAAAAATAAAATAAAAAATGTAATTAAAATGAAATTAAAAAATTACTTGGATAGCATAACAGTTTTGATACATGTCAAATTTACAGCTATTAATTAATAATTAAAACCATTATTACGTATTTCACATAAAAAAATATCCAAAGCTTAATTGATAGGAGCTTGAATGAGTGAATCGCAGCTAGTATAATTTAAATAAGGCAAACCTATAATAAAAGTGTGTGTGTCATAGTCAAAATTGATATTGAATAAGACCATAAATGTAAAATAAATAATTAATGTATTAAAAGATATTTTTATCTCACAGCTATTACACAATTACAAAGCCTTAAAGAAAAATTATTATATTTTAAATAAAATGTTAGCCAAAAATTTGGAAGAAATTAAACTGTCTTTTATAAATTTATTCAATTAGCAAAATTTTCTTTTACTTATTTAAATAAATATAAATAATTTCATCATAAATTCAAAAAAAAATTTTTTAATCTTATTGAATTAAAAACATGAAATTTTAATTCATAAATATAAAATAAATAGTTATATAATAAACAAAACAAATTTCGTTTAAACGTTCAAATTGAGTAATATAAAGTCTTCGAATACAATAATGATCAGTAATGATCAGCAATACTTCGAATCGTGACTGCAAAAAAAAAGAGATATTTGGTGTAACAATTGATTTTAATATTATTGTATGAAAATGTATTTTTAATTATTGAATTTTATATTGATTCTTTTGATAATGAATAAAGTTGTAGAGATGGAGATAATATTGTGAAGGCATTTTTTAATAAAATAATGTACAAAAGTTACTTTTTCTTAATAACTAACTAATAGAATAAAATAATAAATTTTATAAAAAAAAATTTAATAAAAACTTTATTTGACAATTAATAATATAAAAAAATATAAAATAAATGTATAATTTAAAAATATATAAAATATTGTTGGGTTATTATTATTGAAAGTCGGTTCCCTCTGACTCCTCGTGTCCTTTTTCGTTCAAATAAGCAAACTCAACACAGAATAATTTTATTTGCACTTTATCACAATAACAAATCAATCCTTTGGTTCAATATTTGTAATCACAATTTCACTACTTGATTTGCACCTTTTAACCACTGTTTGGCTCGGATTATCTTAGGGTAGGTTGTCCAAGGGAGAACCACCCTGTCTGATAGATAACCTTGACTTTTACTTGGATTTGGATTTCTATACTAACCTAGCTACTGCTCGTTCACGTCGATTCACTCTAATTAATAATATCTGCGCTCTCGTATCTAGTTAATAATGATTGTCCTTTCTTGTCTGGTTGATAATGTCTCTTTTTTTGTCTGATGAATTCTGGTCCTCTTTTCTTGTTTGATGAGTTATGGTCCTCTCGTGTTTTTCCCTCTTTCTTTTATACTCCTGCTCAGACTGTTTTCCGACGATTGTCAACAATAGGTTCTGCATTATCAAATTATCATTAATAATTAGCTTCCCGACCGACATTTGTCAACAACGTTTGACGTTGTTTGGGCTAATTTATCCTACTATATTATTCAGTCTATGCGCCGGGTTTTCCTTATCTCTCGGGTTTTCCTCATCTCTCGGGTTTCCCATTGCCTCGGGCTTCCCATTGACTCGGGCTTCCCATTAGTAATTAATTTTTCTTAATTAATTTCCTTCTTTATTTTATATCTTTTTCTAGGGACCCCTCACTCAATTTTTATTATTATTTCCGGACTCGTCTCTCAATTTGGCGTTCAACCATACCAATTTCCCCCCGATCATTATTACTTTCGAATTTTATACATTTTTTAATTAATATTGCACTTTTATCATTTTTTGTGTTTTATCGATTTTACTGTGCTTTTTCGTGATACCCCAACATATCTCCCCCCTTTAATGAAGATTCGCCCTCAAATCTATTCATTTGACAAGATCCAAATTTAAAAATTTGGTTTTTATTCAATATAATAATAATAATAATAATAGTGGTAATAACAATAATCATAATAATAATAATACTACTAATAATAATAAATTTAAATTAGTTAGCCATAGGCTAAATTTTAAATAAATTTCGATAATAATAATAATAATAATAATAATAATAATAATAATTTAATTAGCCATAGGCTAAATTTTAAATAAATCGAAATCATTGTATAGAGAAAAATATTTCGATAATAATAATAATAATAATAATGATAATAAACATGCCGATAATTCGGACATGTAGCTGTTTATAATAATAACGATAATTAATTATAATAATAAAGATAATAATATTAATAATTAATTTTATTCCAGCCTTGTGTCGGCAATAATAATAATGATAATAATAATAATAAATAATTAAATTGGTTGGGAAATTCCCAAAAATTTTATCAGATTGTCTCGGCAACAATAATAATGATGATAATAATAATAATAATAATAATAATAATTAATTTAATTGGTTGGGAAATTCCCAAACTTAGATATTTTATCAGATTTTTGTTCAGTATTTAAAGATTTTCGATTTTGATTTTCGATTTTATTATTTATTCATAATCTTCTCGGAGATTCTGGGGTCCTTTTATCAGTATCATCGAAGAATCGGCAGTAAGCCTTCCTGTGATTTAACATTTTATGTAATGTTAATATAAATTTCGATTGTTATCTATCATTTTAAACTTTTATAGTCATGTTGATTTTTTCGTAATTTGTATTAATTTGTTTTAAGTAATAACCCATTTTATTTTGTTTTTAATTAATAAATCTCGTTACTTTTACCCGAAGAATTATTCTAATTCAAATCAAGGAATCACTTTATCAATGAATTTTATTAATTTCCATCACTCGAGTTACTTATTTTTCTTTACAATTTGCTTAATCGACAATTACTTTAATCAAGGAACTACTTTAATTTAATAAATTATTTCAATATTTTTAATCAATGAATCAAGCTTTACTTTATTTTTACTCGAAGATTTACTTGATGTTTATCAAAGAATTATCTTAATTTTATTCAAATTACCTTAATTTTAATTAATGAATTACTTGGTTTAATCAACAACTTTCCTTAGTCTAATCAACGAATTGATTTATTGTTAATCAATGAATTTATATTATTTAGCTTTAATTAAAGAAAATTTTGTTTTTTAATCAATGAATTACGTTAATTTTGCTCAATAATTATTTTAATTAATGTAATTTAATCAATGATATACTTAGTTTTACTCGATGATCATTTTAAGTTTAATCAATGATTTAATTTAATCAATGAGACATTTATCTTTACACAATAATCATTTTTCTTTTAATCAATAATTTAATTTAATGGAGTTAATGAATTACTTATTTAATGATTTTTTTAGATTTTATTTCGAAATGTAAATTCAATTTAGTATGCCAATGGTTAATTTATTTCAAATTATTAATACAATTTAGTTATATCAGCGATTTCAATTTAATTTATTCCCGTACCCTTTCCCTTTAATAGGCCTTAGGCGCATTTTATGTTTATATTATATTTAATGAGTGCCCACTGGACTACTCGGTGTGATGATTTTGAGCCGTGTGTAATATGATTTTAGGTTGATTTTACTGAAATGAGAAACGAGGAAGTAGTCAGAGACTTCTTCCTTATTTCTCGTTTCATCTATAAGGATAATATTGACGTTACGATCCCTGCGTTCCGCACGCTAGGTCTTCACGGGTACATATCATTGGCGATTTTCCACGCACTTACACAAATCTGTACTATGTATATTTTACTATCTTGCAATATGTGTTGGCTGTGGGCCGGAAAAATTTCGACAGATTAATTTTAATTTTATTAAATGCATAAAAACAAATTTTTAAGTATTATAAATATTTATTAATTTATCTAACAAATAAAATACAAAGTTACCCTACATTCCATTCCATACATTTCATAAAAATTGCATAGCAAAATAGAATACCTCTCCCCCCACGCCAACATCCAAGCAGAGCTCTGCCGAGATTGCGAGGATGTGACGTGGAGAGAGAGCTCCAAAATACAACATTTCTTACCTAAAAATAAGGCTTCGTAGTAAGATTTTAAACAATAATTCAAAATAGTTTGAAAAATGGTTAATGGTTTGAAAACCGGTTAAATTTAATGTGAAAATGAATCGGTATTTAAACCTATTTTCTGTCCCTAACCTCGCATGTTAAATTTGATGTAGTAAAACAAAATTCGACCTTGTTATTTTCTAGTGAATTCTATTCTTTAATTTTATTATTTTTTGATTTATTTTAATAATTTTTCATTTAGAATTTTTATTGAATTATTACTAATTCAAATTTTTTGATTTAAGTTTCACTTTTATGAACTTTTATTAATTTATCAATTTCTGTCGAATTTGTTGGGTTTTCTTGTTATGTTTGTGTTGGTATCGTGCGGATCTTGGTGCGTTTTGTTATTATTTTAATTTATTTTTATGTTTAATATTTTATTTTTGATTCTCTTTTTCCTCATATTTGGTAGGGTTTAATTGGTGTTTAATAGGTTTATTTTAAATTTGCTTGTTATGTTTGCGTGTGTGTTACCGATCCATTTAAACATTTCTCAAGGCCGTTTGTGTTCTGGCCCAACATTAGAAATCAAACAAAAATGTATCAAATATGCTACCCTTTTTCTGTTGAATAAATATTTTTTTTAATTAACATTAATCCGGCTATTTCATGTTTTATTATATTGATGCTTTGTGTTACTGGCTTGATGGTTCAATTCTTTTTCATTGGTGTAATATGGTCTTGTTATCAATATATTATTGCGTCACGGTGTCACATATTACCAACACCACGAACAATGTGAATCAAAATGGGATTTGGGGTTTGGATTTATGGTAAGTTATTTTGTCTCCTTAATATCGTTAAAGAAGAAAGATGCCGGAAATAAGTGACATTGTTTTCGAGGAATTGCCGAAATATGAGGTGAATTCTACTATTATTAATACCGATTTGAGTTTCCAATTTTATTTAATAAAGAAATTAATTCAGTTTGTTAAGAGATTTACATTTTTTTTTCAAATAAACAACAATAAAACTTATAATACTTAAACTCATTTGAAGCTACTTATGATTTCTATTGTATCACGCAAAATTTTTTTTTTTGATAGTGTTTGTAGACTATATTAAAACATTCCATTCCTCCTGCTGGTTACGCCAGGCTGCAGGCATGGGGAATGGATCTTCTTGTGATGTTCAGATCCCGAAGTTCGAGATCCGAGGCTTTCGAGAACTGATAATAATATTAAAATAATAATTTGAATAATAATAATGGCAAATTTATTTATTTTTTTTTTGTATGGGACGACATAAATCAAGAAGACGAGGTTTATTAATATTTTATAAATAAATTATATAAATAACATTAATTTTTATTTTTGAATTTAAAAGTTGACACTAGAGTCATGGTGGAGTACCCTAAGGATACTGCCTTAACTGGTAGCGGTATAAATAATAATATTAAAAAAATTAATTACCTATTTTAATTTGAATTTTATTCTAATTTTATTTACTTTTTTTTTATCCCTTACATACCTCTTAATAAAAATATTTTCTACCTGCACAAATTTTGATTCCTCTTCTTTGCTCTCAACAGCCAATCAAACTCATCAATGATCGAAAGGTTCAAATCTTTACATCATTCAAAATAAAAAGTTAATACTTATACTGTACTACTACATTATCATAATTGCATGCAAAATAAATGTATCTCACTACACGATTGTCTCCTCATAGACAATCCAAGGTCTTTGGGCCATGGATTGACGCTCAAGTTGTTGCTTTAGTTTTCGAAGATATGCTAGCGATGCGAGAAGAAAAATGATGGAGAATGATATCACACTGATTGTACAGATCGATAAAATTACATTTATGGTTTCATTGTTATCAGATGAAGATAATGTAGTGTTATTCTCATGAATTTGCACATTAGCCATATAGTCGTTGAACGAAGGTAACATTGTTTTTTGGTTTTGAATATTTACATTAGAGATATGAGAATAATTGGTGTTCGTTATGAGTCCCGTTGAATTATATACAACTCGAATGAATCTCGTTTCGACAAAAATGATTTCCCAGGGATTGAAATTTGATATGCTTTTGTAATACTTGATTTTTATCATTACTATTTTTGAAATTGTTTTAGATCGTATTTGCTGAAAATTTAAAGTTACTTGTTAACGTGGCTTGAATTTTCCCATGATAATAGATCATAACTTTTTTATTCATACCTGCATGCCGTGAAATATTTAGTTTTTGGTCAACTAGCTGTAAATGAACTCGATTTGTTTCGTTTTGCAACAAAATTGATTTCCGACTAAAATAGATTTTGACCCACCGGTCATTACTCTCTGTACTATTATCGTGCAATACTTTTTCGTAGTAATGAACTGCGATATCGTAGGTATGATGCAGTTTTAGATTCGCATAATGCACGAAAGACCTTCTAACATTCAACGTATCGATTGTATAATTCTGAAAAATTATTTTCACTTGTTGGGAATTTCGGGGTTCCCAATATATATTGATTCCATTCAGCACTGGTTCTATGGAAACGTAGTTATTTAATGTTTTTGTCCATATTTCAATCTTAATCAGGTTCATTATTTTAGTACCATTTATTTGGGGTTGCACTTGTTTTATTAACCATGGGTATTCATAATTTATTGTTAGTTGACGATTCACATAAGTATTTTTATTAAAATTCAACTTCACTGGTGGTTCAAAATAATTCAGTAAATTACTTATTTCTATTTCTTCGGTCGGTGCACAACGATAGATCCATACCATCTGGGTACATGTGGCATAAATATCAACTTTTTCCATTAACGGGATCCTTTTAATAGCGTAATTTGGAAACGATGGAGTCGCATTCGACCCTAACACATTGATTATCATGAGTGTTGTAACGAACAAAGTTTTGTTGATATATCCCAATGATGAGGGATTTTTCGCTGTCTTTTGTTTGAGCGCGGTGTGCCTTTCCACGTTTTTATCTTTAGATCTCAATTGATACTTAGTGTCTTCTGCCACTGGCACCTTTTTACATCGATTAGCATGAACGATAATTGTTCCTGCCTTTTTATTACTTTGTGGACGTAATTTTAGATTAGTTTCAGTGTTATCACATACAACGTATGGTCCTTTGAATGGTCTCTGTAATTTTGGTGATAAACCCTTCACTGGTTCTGGTTTATGTACATACACTAAATCTCCTACCTCAATATTGTGAGCATGTGCTCGTTTATCATAGCACTCTTTATACGCTTCTTGACTATGTCTTATTTTAAGTCCAGCTTGAGTCCATACCGATTGAAGTCTTTCTTGCATAATTACTTTGTAATCAGATATATCCATGTACTGTGAGATAGGTGCTTGAAATTTCAAATCAACCGGCATGCTGTTCCGCCGTAAATACATGAGATAGAAAGATGTTTCACCGGTACTCTCATTCACTGCATTTCTATACGCAAATAAGCATGGCTTGATAAACAAATCCCAATCTTTCTGTTTTCTATTTACGTAGGATGATATCATATTGATTAATGTTCCGTTAAATCTTTCAACTAGACCATCCGTTTGTGGATGATAAGGAGATGTACTTAGTTTCAGTATCCCGAATAATTCCGTGATTGAGATAAACAGTTCACTTTGGAAATTCGTTCCTTGATCAGTAAGTAATTTCTTCGGTGCTCCATATCGAAAAATAATATTTTCTACAAATATCTTTGCAACTGTTTCCTCTTTTTGATTTTGCATCGCATATGCTTCAGGCCATTTAGTTAGATAATCACAGAACACAATGATATACTTGTTGCCATTAATTGTTTCAGGTAACGGACCAACAATGTCCATTGCAGTAATTTCCATCGGCGCTCCGGGCACTGGCATAGGTTTCAAAGGTAGTTTTATTTTCTTTCCCGTATTTCGCCTGGTTAAGCACACTTCACAAGTATGACACCATTTTCTGACATCTGATTCAATAGTGTCCCAATAATATTTTTGTTTCAATCATGATAATGTCTTCCGAGCGGATAAATGTCCACCTAGTGCTCCATCATGGTATATTAACATTAACGTTGTTCGATGTTTGGTTGGAACCACAATTAACAAGTTTTCATTTTTAACACATTTTAACAAACCATGATGAATGATATATTTATGTTTTTCGTCAACTACATGTTTCTAGTCACTTTCCTTTTTGATCGTGACTGCATGTTTCCGCAATTGATTTAATTCATTATCCTTTTCCTGATCTTTTTGCAGTTCCTGCAAATTATTAGCGGTTTTGATTGCCATAAATATTGTATTATTATAATTCATTTCATTATTCTTACTCTCATTATTTACAGGGATTCTCGATAGCGTATCCGCATTTCCATTTGATTTGCCTGTTCGATATTTAATTTCGAAATCATATTCTTGTAGGGCTATTTACCATCGGATCAGTGTGCTGGCTGAATCCCGATGTTTCATCAACCATTGTAACGGATTATGATCAGTAAACACAACAAATTTTCTGCCAACTAAATACTGTCTAAACGTTGCTATACCGTAAACCAATGCCAATTTTCTTTCTCAATTGTAGAATAATTCTTTTCATGTGGCTTTAACGTTCTACTGGCATATGCTATTACGTGATCTTTCTCACCTTCGACTTGTTGTCCTAATACTGCACCCAATGCAAAATTACTTGCATCTGTCATTAAAATGAATGGTATTCTAAAATTTGGGCATCTCAGTATAGGTTTTTTAATCAAGCTTTCTTTAAGTAATTCATTCGAATGCTTCTTGTTGCGCTTTTCCCCATTTAAATTGAGTCTGCTTTTTTAATAATACATTTAAGGGTTGTGCTACATGAGAAAAGCTTTTAATGAATTTTCTATAATAACTGGCTAAGCCGAGAAATTGTCGAACTTGGTTTACATTTTCAGGGATTGGGTATTCTTTAATTTTTCTCACATTTTCTGGGTTTGGTTGCAATTCATTTCGAGAAATAATATGACCTACATAAACCACTTCCGATTTTCCCCATTCACATTTAGAGGGTTTTATTTTTAGATTAGCCTTTAATAATCTTCTAAATACAGTTTCCACATCTTTCAGATGTTCTTTAAAAGTATTTGAAAATATTATTATGTCATCAATATAGACTAATGCATGTGGGATATCCCGTAAAACAAAATTCATACCTCGCTGGAACGTAGCAGGTGCTCCAGTTAATCCAAACGGTAACACATTAAATTCATACAATCCTTTACCATCAGAAAAAGCCGTTTATCTTCGATCTTCTTCCTTCACTTTAAATTGATTGTAACCTTTATTAAGATCGATTACTGTGAAAAATTGTACTTCTCCCATTTTATCAAACATTTCTTGTGAAACTGGAATAGGATATGTATCCTTTCGCGTAACTTGATTTAATTTCCGATAATCAACACAAAATCGCAGATCGCCGTCTTTCTTTTTAATAACTACTATTGACGATGAAAATGGTGAAGAACTATCTCGTATTATTTTGAACTCTTTCATTGCTTTTATCTGCCTATCACTTTCCTCTTGATGTATATATGGAATTCTATACGGTTTCAATTTAATCGGAGTTTCATCAAGTAATGGTATCTCATATTCAATTACTTGGGTGAGTCTCAAATCGTACTCGTGTTTTGCAAACACCATTTTATATTTCTTTAATAACTCTGTGAATTCCCATTTTTGTGGCTCTTTGTAAATTTTAATATTTCTCAGTAATTTCGGGATTTTCTCTATTTCAAACTTCGTTAGTTTTCCCAGTTTGGTTTTTGGTTTCATTTGGATGGGTTTTGTGTTTTGATTTACTATTCTCACTGGCATTGTTTGGTCTTTGACCTTTACCACTTCATCACACATTGGAATTTCGTATTTTTCTATTAGCTTCTCATTTGGTTCAAATATGCACTCGTCATTTAACACATCTGCATAATATATTACCTCACTTCTTGCTGGCAATTCTAGCGTCTGATTTAAAAACACCTCTCTCACCTTATGTCCTTTTTCGTCTGTCTGTCCTTTCATTAATCTCCCAGTTTTTAGATCAAGAAAAATTCCTTGTAGTTGTTCCATTACATCCATACCAATTAAACATCCGACAGAACTATTTCTCATCACTGACACATAATGCACTAATTCGTGATCACCAATAATTAATTCAGCTTTTAATTTCCCAATTATACTTAAAACATTGTGCGACATCGACCTTATTACTTTACTTGTTGGTTTCATCTTCGATTTCTCTTCAATTGTCAACAAATCATCTGATACTATAGTATTACTGGAACCTGAATCTAACAAAGCTTCCACCTTTCTTCCATTGAACAAAATGTTTATTCGAGGCTGTTTGCCTTTATTTCCTAACGTCATCATTGCATAACTACACGGTAATCCGAGCATGTTTCTCCGTTCAATTTCTGCGCTCGTGGGTTCAATTTTATCTAATTCAAATTGAATATGTTCTACCGGTTTCATTTCTTTTAATTTTTCAGTTGGATACTTTGGTGCCGTTGGCGAAAATGTTGGTGTATACCACTTTGAAAGTGTTTCAATTCCGCTAAGTTTTGGCATAGGTTCTAATAAAAATTGTACCTCTGGCTTTTTTTCACTCTTCATAATTCCTTTTTGAAAATATCTTTGCTCCTTTTTATCATCATTATTATCATTATTGTGATCACTTGCTGCACATAGAGACACTTCACTTTTTTGATCGGTTTTCAGTTGTGCTCTCACACTTGCCATTTCTCTATATTGATGATGAGTAATGAAAAATCTCGCTAAAAATGGAAAACAACCAATAATTATTTTCCATGACCATCCGGATATTACGTATATTCTATGAGCCGATAATATTTGTGACATTATTACCTTTATTGTTATGATTACAACATATAATCCAATTAAGCCTGCGCATGCTTGTCCTAAAAACATGAATTTCCCCCAGATCTTTTTCATCGTTTTATATGTTGCCTTTCTAAAGTGATCTGGTGTTAGAAGATATTCATAATTGACTTTACCTTCCCCGCTAGGCAAAATTGTATCAATCATTTCTGAGATTACACGTTCCTTTTTTGACGGAAATAACAAGTTTGTTTGAGCTTCTTCGATATCCTCGCTTGCATATAAACCCATTTGTGCCATTTTATTTAGGGATGTGAAATTTACTAGATATTCTAGATTTGTTAATTCTAATTTATCCAGAGTTCTCACTCCTCGGTAATCTGGTAATGCTATCCATGAATCCTGTGCTAAGCAATACAACGGAGCAAGTAATCTATTACATTGAAGAATTTTTGGCTTAGTTTGCTCGTCCAGTAATATTCTTGTTATGGGTTCCATAAATCGCATTTTTCCGTTTATACTGACTGGCAATTCATTTGTACATTTTTCGTATTTCATAATTTTCACTGTAACTGCTTTACATTTATAGCTATATAGGGCCTCTCCGAAGATTCTGGCAAATACACCGTTTTCTGATATTAGCATAGGTGCTACTAAGTTTGGATTTGTAATGGCCATTGCCATCCTGTTTCTAAGTATCTCTTTATTCAATTTGCAATCATTTAAAATCATTTCCCGATATATATTCTCCATTATGTTTTGACTTAAATGGTACAAATAATCAATTTTATTGTTAAAATAGTGAGTGAGTTTAATATCATTTGTGTGTATTTTAGTTTTCGCCTCATGCACCATCATTTTTGATACGTAAATACCTCTGTAATTTGTTGCATAAACAACATTCCCGCATTTATTGGTAGCCTCCTTTTTTATAAAACGCATACCATCTGTTGGTAATGTCGACATTAATACTGGTGTGGTTTTCCTCGTCCATACTGGAGTTGACCTAATTGTGCCATTCGATTTATAATTTATATTGAAATTATCGGGGCATTCTCTAAATTGTTCTCCACTTAACTCTTTGAAAGTCATAGTTTTCAAATGTGCTAAATTACATACATCAGTTTTAACATCAAATACTAAAATGGATTCTCCTGTTTGGCAATTACTTTGACTCATATTACAAAACGGATGCGTTTGAAGTTTTCCTGTTTCATCATCAAAAACTCCTTCAAATTCTCTTAATTCTGTCAAATATTCTTCAATCACCACTGATTGTTTAATAATTTTTTCATTTACTTTATATGGTTCTCCTTCGCACGTTCCATCTTGTTGTATTACTCCCTTTACAACAACTGTCTCTCTTATTCTGTGATTTACTTTTGCTTTTAATTTAATTTCCGGATTAATTTTTAACTCCTCTGTTTGAAACGCAGCTAAGCAGTTTTCTGGCATTACCTCTACTGGTCGTGGAATAGCGTGCATTTTTATCAATGATGTGTGGCTCCATTTACCACAGAAAAATACAAAAGTAGTTCGCTTCGCAATACATTCTCTAACTTTGGCTCGCCGTTGATCAGATTCCTGATACACATAATATTTTACATCATTTTCTACTTTCAATTTGTTTGGGTATGCATCCGGACATTCTGCCATGTCCATAACCGAATAAATTTTTCCCATTTCTGTTTGGGAACAATCGTAAGCTGTCATACCTGTAGCTTGTGTAGTTATTGTACAAAAAATAAAGAGCATAACTATTGCCCATGGGAATATCATCTTTTTTCTTAGCTTCGGGCTATCCTTTCCATTTTACGGTTTGTATGGTAATTTTTTTTCATCACTTTCATTTACTGTAAGATCATTATTCAACTTCTTCCAACCTCCATTATTTTTGACCCACTTCATAAAATATTCATTTAAGATTCGTGCCGCTACATCTATCAAATTTTCCAAATTATCCGTTTCTGCTATCACATGAGCTCCAATTTCTAAGACCATATATGTTAAACTAGTTAACATTACTTCTTTGTCAATTCCATTTTTAATCAAATTTTCAATTAGTTTCTTATCACAAAAGTTATCGTTTTCTCCAAATCTTTGCACAACACCTGGAAGTCGGTTTTTCATTTCAGTTACTATATTTCCTAACTCATACTCGACATCCATTTTTATTTCAAACGTCGGATATACTGCTTTAATCAAGCCCATTAAGATTATTTTTGTTTCATCAACTTCCTGTTCAATTCTCACTTAACTCCGCTTTATCTCATATAAAGTTCTAGGTTTCCTAACAATTATTTCACTATTTATTTCACCTCGTGGTGCCTCAAAAATTTCTTGTTTTTCAACGTGTTCCACCTGAATTTTATTATTCAATTCCTTTTCTTCCTTATTACTGAAAATTCCATCTACTTTTGTTTTCACGTTATCTTCCTCTATATCTGTATTTGAATTCTCCGAGTTATTCACTGAATCTACTTTCTGTTCCTTTATTGCTACTACACAATTTACTAAATACCCTGCCCTTCCATCAGCATCTAGGTATCCGTTTTCGTCTAATTCCTGTGGCTTAAATCCACAATCATATAAATATTCATCATCATCTAATTCTTCATCTTTGAACATCAATACAATAATTCCATCTTTTCCTATTTGGTTTTCAGCTCTTTTTCGTAACTTCTGAACCTTTGTACACCAATGTTCCTCTATATACTCTGTTTTTCCCCAATCTTCATAATCTATTGCTATAATAAATGGTTTTAATTCCATTCTAGTTTCTCTTAATTCTCTACCAAATCTTCGCATCAAACATTTCAATTTTTCTCCATACCTCGATTTATCATATAAATATGGTCGTATTATGTTTACTATTTCTAGTTTAGCATTTTCCTCTAGTTCTATTTTATCAATTAATTTTAATTTCTCTGTAATTTTAACTCCATCCCACTCACTTAAAGCATCTCTTAAGTCTCCTATTAGTTCTTGTGAATCACTTTTTTCCACTACTTCTTCCCTAATCATGCTCGCAACCTGCAATTTATTTTTATTTCCAGTTATAAAACCACAATCTATTAAAAATTCATCGTCTTCTAAATTCATATTTTCTCACTTTAATGATTGCTTTCCTCTTCAATTAATGTTTTCTTTATTCAATGAATGTTTTTTCCTCTTCAACGAATATTTTTCTCTTCAATGAATATTTTCCCCTTCGATGTATATTTTCTCCATTCAAAGTATATTACCTTTGTAAGTGTTTAATATATCAATTGATATTTCATCTATTTAGTAGATATCTTTAACTATCCCACTTTTTTCAGTAATTTCACCGATTTTAGTTACTTAATGTACTCTCTCACCAATATTACTTCTTCACTGAAAATTTGTATTCGACAAAAATAAAATAATTTTAGGCTATGTAAATCAATTAGAGCTTTTAGGGAAATTTTATGATAATTTAAGTGATATCTAGTTTTACGATGTATTTATTTTAGTAAATTTTAATCATCTTTGTGAATTTATGGTTTTCTTTTGAATTTCAATGGATTTAGGGTTTGATTATGTTTTAAATGAAATTATTGAAGAAATTAGGGTAAATCTATAATTTTAGACACTTAATTTCTTGAAAATTTATTAGATTTGACTTGATTTTAGGATTATTTTAAATAAAAGTTAAATTTAGGATCAAAATGTTTATGAAACATCTATTTAAGATAATTATTTAAGAATTAGAATCAAATTTGACTGATAATGATATTTTAATTATAATTTTATGTTCTATTTAAATAGTTGATTAAATCAGTTAATTTTTAAAAATATTTTAGTGAAACCTAAGATTTTAATTGATTTTACAGTGTAAAAAAGAGATCGATAATTACTTTCATTTTCAATTTTATTGATTTCATGGATATCAATCACAAAAGTAGTATAACTTAGAGATTTTTAAGACAATGTATACTTATGAAAATCATTGATATATCTCTATGGGTTGACTGGTAATTTTTATTGAATTTATACTTGATTTACTGATTAATTTTAATTATTTGAGCAACATGATATATATTTTACAATAATTTAATTTATGTGGAAACATAGACTTTATTCGATTTTAGTCATTTTTGATGAATTTTTTATTTGATAGAATTTTTTGCCAGAATCAAATTGTGGTGATTTTCAACGGAAAATGTTGGGTATCGATAACAATTTTGTAATACTAAAGAAAATTTATTTTTATTGGTAAAAATTTGATTTTTTATGATAATTTTAAGTGGGAATTTGATTGGTTGAATACATATAGTAAATATGATCCGTATGATGGATTTTTAAGGATCTTATTCGGTTAAATATAGATTTCTAAAGAAATTTTACCTTGTACGTTTTTTACAAAAAATATGTATATTATTGGTGTAGTGAGGAAAATTGTCATTTCAAGGGAAATTATTGATTAAGAGGAAATTTTATGATATTTTAAGGAAATAATCGATTAAGAACAAGTTTGTTGTCATTTTTAAGGGGTTGAGTTGGTTGAATATCTGTGTTCAAAGGGTAAATATTTTCTAAATGGAAAATATAGATGAGGAATTTATAATATTTTTAGGGGGATTTGTTCAGATAGATATCAATATGTGTGTAAATCTTTTGAGAGAGTGGAAATATTGTCAATTAAAGAGAAATGATTTGTTAAGAAGAGAATTTATGATCTTTTAAGGAGAAATGATTGGTCATGAGATGAATTCTATTGTAAGGCGATTTCAAGAAATTTATTCGGTTGAATATCGATATAAGTCGGTGATTTTTATGAAAAATATTGAATATAGTTTGGAATATTGTCGTTTAAAGAGAAATGATTGGTTGAGAGTAAATTTTATTTTAGGGGGAAACAATTGGCTAAGAAGAGAATTTATGATCTTTTAAGGGGAAATAATCGATTAAGAACAGATTTGTTGATATTTTTAAGGGGTTAAGTTGGTTAAGTATCGTTATTTAATAGGTGATTTTTATAAAAAAAAATGAATATGGTAAAGTAGGAGAAAGTGTTATTTGATGGTAAAAGATTGGTCAAGAGATGAATTTATTTTAAGGGGATTTCAAGAAATTTATTCGGTTGGATATCAATGTCAAAAGATGGATACTTAGTGAAATCGATACATTTTCATTGACTTAAGGGTTATCAAAATATAACAATAAGATTTTGGTTAATTTTAATGATATTATTGGAATCTGAATAAAATATACGATACGCGTTCAGTTCTAAGAAATTTTTCGATTCATGCATTCAAGTATTTATTTGATTTTATTATTATATTTGTAATTTATTTAAAAACTAAAATTGATTAGTATTTAAAAAATTTATGTTACCCATTACTTATGTTGTTATTGACAATTTTCTGAATAATTTAAATATTTACGATTATTTCCAGGAATGAAGAGAAATTGTACGATTAAAAACTATGAGCTGTTGATAAAATACATTAATTTTTATTCAACAAGTACCTAGAACAATTACCTAACAATCTTAAAATTTTTGAAAATCTAACAAATTTTTTCAATTATTTTACAACTTAGTTAATTTAATTAACTGATAAGTACTAGTTTCTTTACGATTTGCTACTGTGTTGAAACTTTTTTTTTAAAAATTCTTATTCAAAGTACTAACAAATTTTATTAAAGATCTATCAAGACTTGTCAAAAATTATAAAACTTTGGTAATTTTAATAAGTATTACTCAATAACTACTATTTTCTTACCAATTTGCTGAAGGTCTTATTTTAAGGTCTCAAATTTAACAACTTTCTCACAACTTTAATCAAATTCTAATCCCATGATAATCATAAATTACGTGTATTTTCTTAAAAATTGTCCATAGTTTTTCTTATATCGGTAAAACAAACACATATATTTCAATCAAAAACACGTGTGTATCATAAATTATTTACATTTTTCTTAACAATCTCAAACTTTACATAAATATTGAACTATTTTTATCATTTAACATATACACATTATTAGCCATAAAATAAATATTTCATAAATTGTTGAAAAATAACACATATTTTCATTAAAGTTTTTCCATAAACACTGTAAGATATCGATGGTTTAACACACACATTTGAGCCATAATTAGTTTTGATATTTATTTGCACATATTTTCTTAAAAATATATAATTTTTCTTTAACTTTTTACAAACATTTACAATTGTTCTATCCCTGTATACTATGAACCACAATTCAACAAACTTTTTCTATTCAATATTAATTTTATATACTTTGTTGAAAATTTATATAAAATAATAATGAAAATAATAATAATAAAAACTTAATTTTATTAATAATAATAAAAATAACAATAATAATAATAAAAATAATAATAATAATAATAATAATAATAATAAAATTAAAATTAAAAAACATTAAAACACTACTTATAAGATAATAATAATAATAATAATAATAATAATGATAATAATAGAATAAAAATTAAAGAACATTAAAACACTACTTATAAAAAATAATTAGTATATTAAAATTAAAAATGTTTAAAAATACTATGACATTGACCTACTTTTAAATGACATTGAAATAATATTATGACTCATCCAATAACCTTGAAAATAATAATAATAATAAAAATTAAAACATTACTTATAAAAATAAGTAGTAAATTTATATTTAAAAATGACTAAAAATATAATGACTTTGAGAAAATTATAATAATAATAAAATTAAAATTAAAAAACATTAAAACATTACTTATAAAAATAAGTAGTAAATTTATATAAAAATGTTTAAAAATACTAAGACCTTTTGAAATTTTAAATGACCTTGAAAAAAAAATAAGACTCATCCAATGACCTTGACAATAATAATAATGAAAACAATAATAATAATAATTATAATAATAATAAAAATTAAACAATATTAATAAGTAATCATATTAATTAATAATATTAATAATCATATTAATAATAATATTAATAATAATAAAATTATTTCCTTATAATAGAAGTTTTATACATTAATAATAATAATAATATTATTAAAAATAATAATAATATAATAATAATAATAATAATAAATATAATAATAATAATAATAATATTATTATAAGTTTTCAAAGTATAAATAATAATAAAAATGTTAATAAATTTTATAAGTAAAAAGTATATTAAAAATAATAATAATAATAAAATTAATAAAAGTTTTTAAAACTATTATTAATAATAAAAATAATAATAAAAATTATAAAAATATTAATATTAATAATAATTAAAGTTTTTATAAGTATTAATAAAATTTTTTATAAGTAATAATAGAATAATAAAAAGTAATAATAATATTAATAATAATATTAATAATAATAATAAAAATATTAATTATAATAAAATTATAATAAAATAAATTTACAAAATATATACTACTTATAAAAATAAGTAGTATATTAAAATTTAAAAATGTTGAAAAATAAAATGACCTTGAGAAATTTTGAATGACCTTGACCTACTTTTCAATGACCTTGAAAAATTATGATGAGTCATCCAATAACCATGACAATAATAATAAAAATAATAATAATTTTAATAATAATATTAATAATAATAATAATATTAATAATAATATTAATAATAATAATAAAAATATTAATTATAATAATAATAATAATAATAATATTTATCAAAAATAATAATAAAATAGAATAAAATTTACAAATTTATAAGTAATAATAATAATAAAAAGTAATAATAATATTAATAATAATAATAATATTATAAAAAGTTTTAAAAGTATAATTTATAATAATAATATTAATAAATTTTATAATAATAATATTAATAATAATAATAAAAATAATAATAATAATAATAAAAATAAAAATAATGATAATAAAAATAATAATAACAATAATAATAATAATAATAACAATAATTATAATAAAATAATAATAATAAAAATAATAAAATAATTATAAAAACATTAATAAAAAAAAATATAATAATCATAATAATAATAATAATATTAATAATAATGATCATAATAATAATAATATATAATAATAATAATAAAAAATCATAATAATAATAATCATAATAATTATAATAATATGATGAGTCATCCAAAGACCTTGAATGAGTCATGGTCTTTGTTTAAGTGACCTTGAAAAAATATGATGAGTCATCCAATGACCTTGAATGAGTCATGGTCTTTGTTTAAATGACCTTGAAAAATATGATGAGTCATCCAATGACCTTGAATGAGTCATGGTCTTTGTTTCAATGACCTTGAATGAGTCATTGTCTTTGTCTTAAAAATTTTTTGTACTTTTGGACTTAGAAAAATTTTCTCTCAGCGGGGGGGAGGGGGTACTGTGCTGGATGTGACATGTGCTGGATGTGACACATCCCACTACTACAGAATAATTTTATTTGCACTTTATTACAATAACAAATCAATCCTTTGGTTCAATATTTGTAATCACAATTTCACTACTTGATTTGCACCATTTAACCACTGTTTGGCTCGGATTATCTTAGGGTAGGTACTCCAAGGGAGAACCACCCTGTCTGATAGATAACCTTGACTTTTACTTGGATTTGGATTTCTATACTAACCTAGCTACTGCTCGTTCACGTCGATTCACTCTAGTTAATAATATCTGCTCTCTCGTATCTAGTTAATAATGATTGTCCTTTCTTGTCTGGTTGATAATGTCTCTTTTCTTGTCTGATGAATTCTGGTCCTCTTTTCTTTTTTGATGAGTTATGGTCCTCTCGTGTTTTTCCCTCTTTCTTTTATACTCCTGCTCAGACTGTTTTCCGACGATTGTCAACAATAGGTTCTGCATTATCAAATTATCATTAATAATTAGCTTCCCGACCGACATTTGTCAACAACGTTTGACGTTGTTTGGGCTAATTTATCCTACTATATTATTCAGTCTATGCGCCGGGTTTTCCTTATCTCTCGGGTTTTCCTCATCTCTCGGGTTTCCCATTGCCTCGGGCTTCCCATTGACTCGGGCTTCCCATTAATAATTAATTTTTCTTAATTAATTTCCTTCTTTATTTTATATCTTTTTCTAGGGACCCCTCACTCAATTTTTATTATTATTTCCGGACTCGTCTCTCAATTTGGCGTTCAACCATACCAATTTCCCCCCGATCATTATTACTTTCAAATTTGATACATTTTTTAATTAATATTGCACTTTTATCATTTTTTGTGTTTTATCGATTTTACTGTGCTTTTTCGTGATACCCCAACAATGTGATTAAAAATAAATAAAATATAACAAATAATTTAAGAAAATAATTAATATGATAATAAATAATCAAAAAAGTTAAGAAGTATTGAATGGTATGATGGGATAAATAATAAATGAATTACCTGAATAATAAATAAAACGTTAAGAAACCACCACCACTAGTTATAATAAATAAATAATTTAAATAAATAAATAAAAATAAGTCTAAAAACATTGAAAGATATGATGGGATAATAAATAAATTTCTTGAACGAGAATTAAAACATTAATAAATTCAATTTTAATAAAAATAATAGAAAAATAAAAGTTAATAAAATTAAAAGAAAATAATAGTGTGATCTAAAAATGGAAAACCCATATTAAGCACCAACATGTGCAAAAGAAAATCCCACTAAATGGAAAATAAACAAAAATTAAAAATAATAACAATAATATTACTGGTGTCATGGTTGGGAAACGATTTTTGTTTGACAGATCCCCCACTGGTAAAAAACGTGAGTATTAAACTAAGTAAATTTTATTTGTTTTTATTTACCATCTATGTTATATTTTATGTTTAATTACTCGTTAATGATATCTATTATTAAAATGTTTGTTTTTATTTTTTTACTCATAAATACTCTATTTTTATGACCGAAGCTCCATTACGAGACGACAAAAAATTCTTTGTATTTTATATCTTTCCCAGAACTACTACTTGGTAAATCCTCGCCTTCTGGTTCTTGACTGCCGTCATTCACTATTCCCTCTTAGTGCTGAAATTATTAAATTTAAATCAGTCTGGTCATGTTACGTTCACAATAATTTATACTATTGATTAATAAGAATTCTCTGGTAAATTTCAATTCTATATTTACAAAAATTAATTCAAAAGTCATTCTCTAACCTTACTCTTGTTTTAAATCACCAAAATAAGTATTAATTTACCGTTTACATTTGTATCTATTACTATAATTACTTGGTAAAACTACTTCTATAAATACTATTTTATAAAGGATGTTGATACACCCTTCTACCGGTTCTACTGTTATTTACTAAGCTAGTCAAGTAATCGTCTATTAAATTTAAAAGGTATACTGTGATACCTATTTACTATATCATTATTAATTAACATAATAAAAGTTCATTATTAACGATTTATCGATTTAAATTTAAACAAGAAAAAATAAAGTAACATCATAACCGAGACTAAATATACAATTATTAATATCATCGAAGTTTTATATTTCGTATTTGTTCCTTCTCAAAACTATAAAAATATGATAAAATTCATCGATTAAAACAAACACAAAAAATTAATTTCTTTCTATTTTTAGATATCAGGGAAGGGAAAGCCTTTCGCGTTAACACCACTACTTGATGAGAGGTGAAATTTATGTAAATCGCATAATATTGATTTTTTCAATTTTTAGGTTCACAATTATACCAAAAAATTTCCCATTTTTAAAATTTTTTTTATTAATACGTTGGTATTGTTAAGATCAAAAAGGGGGGGCTACGTTCTTAACACTGTTTAATTTTTGACTCCAAATTTGTAATCAAAATAATAATGAATTAATGCAAAAAAAATATAAAAAGGTCGGTTGTGGTCCTATATAAATAAATAAGACAAGTCAATTAATTACAAGTTTTTATTTGGCGTTACAAACAATTTACTATCAAAAGTGTGTACAAATTAAAAGTTCTAAAAGAAATCCGGATCAGATGATCCCTGCCAAATGGCCCACAAGAAGTCTATGGTCACTATGCCGACGCAACGACTTATCCTAAAATGCAGAGGGTAAGTAAGTTTAATTTTGGCGCACCCCAATTACCACGAAAGCTGTCAACTGCTTTGGGTATTTTGATTTTAAATTAATTAGTTTTAATTAGAAGCCTGATTAAAGAATCCGATTAAAAAATTAAAAGTTTTTTTTTATAATTCTATCCTCGAATTTTAATATTGGCTTAGATTAATCTAGTCCACTTTTCAATTATTTAATTTCGGTTTAATTCGTCCCGCTTAGATTGTTTTCGGATCGGCCTCTTACACTAAAATACTCTAGTATTTATATTAAAAATTTAGGATTAAAATTACTTGTTAATTATTAAATTTAGATTTGCATATTTAATAAATTACTATTTTTAAATTTCGTCATCAAGAATCCACATTTAGTAATTTCTTGATGGCGTATTTACATAAATTACTATTATTTATTTTTTGTAATTTTTCTGTGACTTCACTAAAACGGTATTTTATTATTTACAAGTCACCGTTTAGTGACGTCAATCTAATTATGATTTTCAGACTAAGAGACTATTCTTAACAATATTCATGTCCAGAACCCCCCTAAATACGGTTTGAAATTTTTGTGTGAAGTAATGAATGATATATATGGAGGTAATAGTGTTTGATTTTTTGGTTTTTTATGATGAAAATTTTTAACAATGGTGGGTTACTGTGTACTGTTGTTTATTTAAACCTGTGGTTACCCCGGTAACGCCATATAAATATTTGTCGCTACCACTCGACACCCGTTGTTAAGCAACGTTGGAAATGTGTTCGAGTGGGTGGATCATCCGCAAAAAGTGAGCGTTATTACTAATGATATAATTGCTTGGACGATCCCTGGGTCCAACGAGCTGTCGTTGGAAGACGTGTGCTCGATTTTAGATTATCGGTCCCCGTATGTCGTGAACTTTAATGTTGGAGTTTATCATGGTATAAAAGGAATTCTACAATGATTTTTAGACTAAAAACACTTATAAAACTTCTGAAGATACCGTTTTCAATATCGGGAATATGTATTTATAAAACAAACAGGTGTGATTTACAAACTAAAACACATCCTAGAAGTTATTTAGGCCTTATGCAACAATCGAGCGGCTCGGCGTCTTGTCCGTTCGTTTTTCCCGGGTCGATAATTATTCGGCGTCGTTGCTGTTGTTGGGGTTGCTGTTGGGGTTGTCATCGCCTCGCGGTAGGCCAGTTGAGCGGGAGCGAAGACGAGGGGGTAAGTGACAGCTGCCTCTTCTTGACAGGCGGACAGGGCAACTTCCAACCCTCGTATCTGTGTTCGTTGATTCTGGTTCATCTGTTTTTCGTCCGCCCATCCCTTCTGGGCTGCGGTAAGCCGTTGATGTAGGGACTTGATCTTCTTTGGGTCCACCCAGGTGGCCTTCGTTTGCTGGATCTCACGGGTTAACTGAATGATCTGGTCATAGAGGGTTTTATTGGTTTGTTGGGCACGGGTCAGTTCTGTCCGTAGTATTTGGAGAGGTTCCATTTCTGTAATTAACGACATTGATTCTGATTTCGTAAATAGTAAATCACTCAAACAATCATACAAATTGTGTGGCTTTAATTTATATAATAAACTCAAAACGCAAAATTGCAATTAATTATTTATTGAACACGAAATTTGGGTTTATCGATTGTTAAGGGAATTCATGATGTCGACATCGTCTTCGATATTTCGGTTCGTAGTAGGCCGGGTAAATAGGTCTTCCTCAAAAATCATTACTGGGCGCTTTGTATTGCGTACTGGTTTGGAGCTGGATCGTGTCAAGGAGGGATAGGACTCCGCTATCCTACCATTGGCAAGATCGTCCTCGACGTTTGCCAGGTAATTACTGGCCCAGTCTACCAGTAGGTTGAACCGTCGTTGGCGGTCCTTGAGGCATGCTAGAAGTGCTCGAGCCCGATCATGGATTTCTTGGGCCGGGCTGGGGTCACTTGGTTGTCCTTGCTGCCAAAATTGTTTCATCGTATTCTCACCAGAAGCATATCATCCCGCCGGTTTTCTCCGGGTTGGGGCATATCGGGGTATTTTTCTCGACCGAAGCGTCGCCACGCTTGCCTCCACTGGTCGGCGACATGTGGGGGGACCCATACAAAAGGCCCTGATCTTTCTAAACAATATTATGACCATGTAAATTACTTATTTCGGAATTCACAATTAAAGGAAATAGGCGTCACTGCTATCTGGGTGGTATACTCCTTAACAGTTTCATTATGTAGTGCATAAAAGATAAAACATATGAAATATGTATGTCATCAAAATCTAGGCCGTACCCAAAAAATGAAATATACAAAACGATTACTAAGAAACAAATACTCTTGTCATGGAGTACGGCATTTTATTACTCAACACCCTTAAATAGATACATCTACATGGGTCGAAGAAGGAAAACATTATTTCAAGAAAACATAAAATTTAACTGTTATAACTAATGTTAATTTAAGATCTTTATCGAATTTTTTCGATGCACCTCCTATTACCACAGATATCCTCAGTTAGTATCCATACAAATTGATCATGTGGGGGGATAAAGTTGGGCTTGGCGTCTGGCAGATTCCTCTCTACAAAGTCACTAATTCTGGCAAGAATTACTCATAAGAAATCTGTGTAATCATTGGGTACGAGCATTACTTCGAACTTCGAAAGTTATCTGCAACCAGCTGTATGATCATTCGATTATTAAGGTAAACTGCAAGAATATCTATAAAAATTCATATAACTATTGAATACCATTAGTAAAGTAGACTTCAATAATATCCCGAAATTTATGCGAGTTTTTATTCGAAAAACGAATTTCATCAGGTATGAATTTCATGCTTCCTATTGTCGTTAGGTTAATTTTATAGGCGCGAACTCTGACTAGTGATTCAATGTTATCGGAAGGATCTTGGCCGATCTATGTTTCCTTTCTATGCCGATGGAGAGTGAGGACACGGCTTACTTTATAAGAAATACAAATGAATTTATATTGTTGTGGACTTTCCTCATTTATTCTTTTAATAATTCGCATTTTTTTTCTGTAGTATTCAGATTTAGTTAATCAACTGCTCTAGTGATTATAATAATTTCAGTCCTACTTTATCGGGTTATCTTTAATGTTTACTTAATTATCAATGTTTTATGATTCTACAATCAGTTATTTTATATCAGAATTTTCACTTTTCGAGTACTAAATAGTGCATTAATTTTAGGGTTGAGTAATTTTTATTCTTATCGGGGTAAAGCTCTTAATGGTAGTTAATATATTACCTCACGCGTCGTTTCATTATTGGTTTTCATTTAAATCCTCATATTTAATCATAGTATTTACGGTATCTATTTTTTATAGTGTTGTTATATCCCGATCATAGCAACGAATTTATTTTACTTTTCCCGTCACCCTCCCCTTTATTTAGCCTTAGGCGCATTTGTGTTTATATTACATTTAATGAATGCCCACTGGACTACTCGGTGTGGTGATTTTGAGCCATATGTAAAATAATTTAAGTCGAATTTAAAGAAAACGAGATACGAGGAAGTAGCCAAAAGACCACTTCCTTATTCCTCCTTTCTTCTATATGGGATAATATTGACGTTCCAATCCCTGCGTTCCGCACGCCGGGGTCTTCACGGGCACAGATCATTGGCGATATTCCACGCACTTACACGAATCTGAATAATGTGTCTGATTTTAATGACTTGTGATGTGTCTTGGCTGTGGGCCGGAAAAATTTCGACAAAATTTTTTAAAACAAAACCATAATTTATATATTAAGAATAATTTATTAAAATCAAAATGAAATTACCAACACAATCCAATCCATACAAAATTCATAAATAATTTGCTCTCCTCTCGCCAGCATCCAAGCAGAGCTCTATCGAGGTTGCGAGAATGTGACATGGAGAGAGTTTCAATTAAAACTCTCACATAGATTTTTAAAACAAGTTTGATAATTTCAAAAACGATTAAAAATTATGTGAAAATGCATCGGTATATATACCTATTTTTTGGCCCTAACCTTGCGTGTTCTTTTTGGTTTAATAAAACAAAATTCGACCTTTCTAGTGTATTCTAATCTTAATTTTTATTATTTTGCAATTTTATTTGATTATTTTTCATTTGAAATTTTCATTGAATTATTTCTAATTCAAATTCTTTGATTTTTATTTCATTTTCATGAAATTTCACATTTTTGTTAAATTATCAAATTTCGGTCAAATTTGTTAGGTTTTCGTGTTATGTATATATTTATATCGTGCGGATCTAGTTGCTTTTTTGTTATTATTTTAATTTATTTTTATGTTTATTATTTTATATGTAATTGTCTTCTTTCTCATATTTTGGTAGGGTTAATTGGTGTTTTAATAGGTTTGAATTTAAATCTGCATGCTATATTTGCATGTGTGTTACCGATTCATTTAAACATTTACAAGGCCGTTTGTGTTCTGGCCCAACAACAATAAGGTTTTTAAACAAATGTAAAATATATCCGATTATTTTTATTTAAAAACAATTGTGGCACAATTTTTATTATTCTAAATCAAAGATAATCAACTAAAGATTTCTAATCATTTTATACTCAATTTTGTCAGTTAGAATGTTTTACTCAGTTTTACTTAGCAAGTTATGGCAAATATTCGTACTGGATCCGGAATTTCGTTTCAATAATTCCTGGGATAAATTGAGCTCTTATTTATTAAGTTTTTAATATAACAATTGATATTTCATCTATTTAGTAAATATCTTTAGCTATCCACTTTTTTCAGTAATTTCACTTAATATACTCTCCCACCAATATTACTTCTTCACTGAAAATTTTCTTTATAGAATACAATCTCTACTAATTAAAATTCCATTTGTTGACTTATAATTGACTTGTCATTTTCAATGAAAATTTAATTAACTTTTAATAAATTTAATTACACCCTTCAATAGATTAGGTTGTACTCGATAAAAATAAAATAATTTTAGTCTATGTAAATCAATTAGTGCTTTTAGGGAAATTTTTTGATAATTTAAGTCATATCTAGTTTTACGAGGTATTTATTTTAGTAAATTTTAATCATCTTTGTGAATTTTATGTTTTCTGTTGAATTTAAATGGATTTAGGGTTTGATTATGTTTTTAATGAAATTACTGAAGAAATTAGGGTAAATCTATAATTTTAGAAACAGGTAATTTCTCGATAATTTATTAGATTTGACTTGATTTTAGGATTATTTTAAATATAAGTTTTGTTTTAGGAACAAAATTTTTATGAAACATCTATTTAAGATAATTTTATATTCTATTTAAATAGTTTATTAAATGAGTTAATTTTTAAAAATATTTTAGTGAAACCCAAAAATTTCAATTGATTTTACAGTGTAAAAAAGGGGATCAATAATTACTTTCATTTTCAATTTTATTCATTTCATGGATATCAATCACAAAAGTAGTATAATTTTGAGAATTTTAAGGGAATGCTCAGTGTGATTATCAGTATACTTATGAAAATCATTGATACATCTCGATGGGTTGACTGGTAATTTTTATTTAATTTATACATGATTTACTGATTAATTTTAATTATTTGATCAACATGATATATAGTAGTGGGATACCGGGCTTCTAGCTCAGAGGCCATCTAGCTCACATACCCCCCACCCCCCGGCGAAATTTTTTTTCTAATTTTAAAAGTACAAATTTTTAGAACAAAGAAAATGACTCATTCAAGGTCATTTAAACAAAGACCATGACTCATTCAAGGTCATTGGATGATTCATCAAATTTTTCAAGGACATTTAAACAAAGACCATGACTCGTTCAAGGTCATTGGGTGAGTCATCAAATTTTTTCAAGGTCACGGAAAAGTAGGTCAAGGTCATTGGACGAGTCATCAAAATTTTTCAAGGTAACTTAAACAAAGACCATGACTCATTCAAAGTCATTGGATGACTCATCAAAAATTTTCAAGGTCATTCAAAAGTAGGTCAAAGTCATTGGATGAGTCATCAAAAAATTTTCAAGGTCATTCAAAAACTTTCAAGGTCATTCAAAATTTCTCAAGGTCATATTATTTTTAAACATTTTTTAATTTTTATTTACTACTTATTTTTATAAGTAGTATATATTTTGTAAATTTATTTTATTATTATTATTATCAATATTTTATTATTATTATTATTAAAAATTTCATTATTATTATTATTAATATTATTATTAATATTATTATTACTTTTTATTATTTTATTATTACTTATAAAAATTTATTAATACTTATAAAAACTTAATTATTATTTAATATTATTATTTTTATTTATTATATATTATTATTATTATTATTATCATTATTGTTATTATTATTATTATTATTATTATTATTATTATTATTATTGTCAAGGTCATTGGATGAGTCATCTAAATTTTTCAAGGTCATTCAAAATTTCTCAAGGTCATAATATTTTTTAAACATTTTTAAATTTTAATTTACTACTTATAAAAATAAGTAGTATATATTTTGTAAATTATTTTATTATTTTTATTATATTATTAATATTTTATTACTTATATATTAATATTATAAAAATTTAATTATTATTATTATTATTAATATTTTTTTTATTATATTATTAAAAATTATTACTATTATTATTATTATTATTATTATTATTATTATTATTATTATTATTATTATTTTATTTCAAGGTCATTGGATGACTCATCATAATTTTTCAAGGTCATATTATTTTTTAAACATTTTTATTTTAATTACTACTTATAAAAATAAGTAGTATATATTTGTATATTATTTATTTAATTATATTATTATATTAATTTTTTATTTTTTATTATTATTATTATAATATATTATTAATATGTTATTATTATAAAGTTTTATTTATACTTATAAAAATTTATTATTATTATTTTAATCATTTATTAGTATTAAATATTAATTATTATATCATTTCATAAATTATTAATATTATTAATAAATTTTTTAAATATTATTATATTATTAATATTATTATACTTTTTATAATATATTATATATTTGTAAATTATTATTATAATTATTTTATTATTATTATTTTATTATTATTATTATTATTATTATAATTAATTATTTATTATTAAATTATTACTATTAATTATTATTATTATTATTATTTTTTTTATTATTATTTTATTTATTATTATATTATTATTATTATTATATTATTATTATTATTAAATTATTATTATTATTATTTTATTATTATTATTGTCAAGGTTATTGGATGACTCATCATAATTTTCTCAAGGTCATATTATTTTTTAAACATTTTTAAATTTTAATTTACTACTCATATTATAATATGTATATATGTTGTTAAATTATTTTATTTTTATTATTATATTATTAATATTTTTAATATTATTATTATTACATATTATTATTACTATATAATATTATTATTAATTATTTTTTATTATTATATTGTCAAAGTTATTGGATACTCTCATAAATATTTTCAATTCATTGAATTAGTAGTCAAGGTTATTTCAAAAGTAGTTCAAGGTCATTCATAAGTAGGTCATGTCATTCAAATTTTCAAGGTTATATTATTTTAAACATTTTTTAAATTTTTATTTACTACTTATTTTTATAAGTAACTATATTATATAATATATATTTGTAAATTTATTTTATTATTATTTTATTATTATTATTAATATATTTTATATTTATTTTATTATATATTATTATTATATTTTATTATTATTTTAATTATTTTTATTAATTATTTTTTAAGGTTATTGGATTACTTCATATTATTTTTCATATATTTATATATATAAGTTTATAAAAATATTATTTTATTATTAATATACAAAATTTATTAATATTATTATTATTATTTTAATATATTATCTTATAAAATTATTAAAATTTTAATTATATACTTATTTTATATAAGTAGTATTATATTTTGTAATTATTTTATTATTATTTTATTATATTATTTTTATAATATTATTTTATTATTATTATATTTTATTATTATTTTTATTATTATTAATATTATTATAATATTTATTAATATTATAAATTATATTACTTATTAATATTTAATTATATTTATTTATTATTTATATAATTATTATTATTATTATTTATATATTATTATTTAAAAAAATTTTTTTTTTTATTAATAATACTTTTAACTTTTAATTTTATTATATATATTTAATATACTTATTCTTATAAAATATTAAATTTTATTATTATAATACTTTTGAAACGTTTTTATATATTATTATTTAATATTATATTTTATAATTATTTTTAATTTATTATTATTATTTTAATTATTATTATTATTATTAATGTATAAAACTTTATTATAAGACATAATTATATTATTAATATTATTATTAATATGAATTATTAATATTATTAAATAATATGATTACTTATTAATATTGTTTAATTATATTTATTTTTATTATTATATAATTATTTAGTATTATTGTTTATTATTATTATTGTCAAGGCATGGATGAGTCTTAATTTTTTTCAAGGTCATTTTAAAGTATGTCAAGGTCATATAAAATTTCACAAGGTCTTAGTATTTTTAAACATTTTTATAAATTTACTACTTATTTTTATAAGTAATGTTTTAATGTTTTTTAATTTTAATTTTATTATTATTATAATTTTCTCAAAGTCATATTATTTTTAGTCATTTTAAATATAAATTTACTACTTATTTTTATAAGTAATGTTTTAATATTTATTATTATTATTATTATTATTTTCAATCTTATTGGATGAGTCATAATAATATTTCAAGGTCATTTTAAAGTATGTCAAGGTCATTTAAAATTTCACAAGGTAAATTCAATAAAAATTACCAGTTAACCATTAGAGATAATTCAATGATTTTCATAACCATACTGATAACCACACTGAGCATCCCCTTAAAAATCTCTAAATTATACTACTTTTGTGATTGATATCCATGAAATCAATATTAGAATAGTAAATGATATTATAATTATAATTTTATGTTCTATTTAAATAGTTGATTAAATCAGTTAATTTTTAAAAATATTTTAGTGAAACCTAAAATTTTAATTGATTTTACAGTGTAAATAAAGGGGTCAATAATTACTTTCATTTTCAATTCTAATATTGATTTCATGAATTATCTCTAATGGTTGACTGGTAATTTTTATTGAATTTATACTTGATTTACTGATTAATTTTAATGAGCAATATGATATATATTTTGTGATTTTACAATAATTTAATTTATGTGGAAACATAGATTTTATTCGATTTAAGTCATTTTTGATGAATTTTTTAATTGCTTGAAATTGTTGCCAGAACAAAATTGTGGTGATTTTCGATGGAAAATGATGATAACAATTTTGTAATACTTTAAAGAAAATTTATTTTTATTGGTAAAATTCAAATTTTTATGATAATTTTAAGGGAATTTGATTGGTTGAATACATATAGTAAATATGATTCGAATGATGAATTTTTAAGGAGTAGAGTCGGTTAAACATAGATTTCTAAAGAAATTTTACCTTGTAGGTTTTTAAAAAATATGTATATTATTGGTGCAGTTGGGGGGAAATGTTATTTCAATGGAAATGATTGGTTAAGAGTAAATTTTATGATATTTTAAGGAAATAATCGATTAAGAACAAGTTTGTTGTCATTTTTAAGGGGTTGAGTTGGTTGAATATCTGTGTTCAAAGGGTAAATATTTTCTAAATGGAAAATATAGATGAGGAATTTATAATATTTTTAGGTGGATTTGTTCAGATAGATATCAATATGTGTGTAAATCTTTGAGAGAGTGAAAATATTGTCAATTAAAGAGAAATGATTTGTTAAGAAGAGAATTTATGATCTTTTAAGGAGAAATGATTGGTCATGAGATGAATTCTATTGTAAGGCGATTTCAAGAAATTTATTCGGTTGAATATCGATATAAGTCGGTGATTTTTATGAAAATAATGAATATAGGTGGGTTATTGTCATTTAAAGAGAAATGATTGGTTAAGAGGAGAATTTATGATATCTTAAGGTAATTTGATTGGTCAAGAGAGGAATTTTATTTTAAGGGGATTTCAAGAAATTTATTCAGTTGAATATCGATATGTCGGTGATTTTATGAAAAATATTGAATATAGTTTGGAATATTGTCGTTTAAAGAGAAATGATTGGTTGAGAGTAAATTTTATTTTAGGGGGAAACAATTGGCTAAGAAGAGAATTTATGATCTTTTAAGGGGAAATAATCGATTAAGAACAGATTTGTTGATATTTTTAAGGGGTTAAGTTGGTTAAGTATCGTTATTTAATAGGTGATTTTTATAAAAAAAATGAATATGGTAAAGTAGGAGAAAGTGTTATTTGATGGTAAAAGATTGGTCAAGAGATGAATTTATTTTAAGGGGATTTCAAGAAATTTATTCGGTTGGATATCGATATAAGTCGGTGATTTTTATGAAAATAATGAATATAGGGGGGGTTATTGTCATTTAAAGAGAAATGATTGGTTAAGAGGAGAATTTATATTATTTTAGGGGAAAACGATAGGTCAAGAGGGGGAATCTTACTTTTAGGGTGATTTATTCGGTTGGATATCAATGTCAAAAGATGGATACTTAGTGAAATCGATACATTTTCATTGACTTAAGGGTTATCAAAATATAACAATAAGATTTTGGTTAATTTTAATGATATTATTGGAATCTGAATAAAATATACGATACGTGTTCAGTTCTAAGAAATTTTTCGATTCATGCATTCAAGTATTTATTTGATTTTATTATTATATTTGTAATTTAATTAAAAACTAAAATTGATTCGTATTTGACAATTGGCTAAGAAGAGAATTTATGATCTTTTAAGGGGAAATAATCGATTAAGAACAGATTTGTTGATATTTTTAAGGGGTTAAGTTGGTTAAGTATTGTTATCTAATAGGTGATTTTTATAAAAAAAAAAAATGAATATGGTAAAGTAGGAGAAAGTGTTATTTGATGGTAAAAGATTGGTCAAGAGATGAATTTATTTTAAGGGGATTTCAAGAAATTTATTCGGTTGAATATCGATATAAGTCGGTGATTTTTATGAAAATAATGAATATAGGGGGGGTTATTGTCATTTAAAGAGAAATGATTGGTTAAGAGGAGAATTTATATTATTTTAGGGGAAAACGATAGGTCAAGAGGGGGAATCTTACTTTTAGGGTGATTTATTCGGTTGGATATCAATGTCAAAAGATGGATACTTAGTGAAATCGATACATTTTCATTGACTTAAGGGTTATCAAAATATAACAATAAGATTTTGGTTAATTTTAATGATATTATTGGAATCTGAATAAAATATACGATACGTGTTCAGTTCTAAGAAATTTTTCGATTCATGCATTCAAGTATTTATTTGATTTTATTATTATATTTGTAATTTAATTAAAAACTAAAATTGATTCGTATTTAAAAAATTTATGTTACCCATTACTTATGTTGTTATTGACAATTTTCTGAATAATTTAAATATTTACGATTATTTCCAGGAATAAAGAGAAATTGTACGATTATAAACTATGAGCTGTTGATAAAATACATTAATTTTTATTTAACAAGTACCTAGAACAATTACCTAACAATCTTAAAATCTTTGAAAATCTAACAAATTTTTTCAATTATTTTACAACTTAGTTAATTTAATTAACTGATAAGTACTAGTTTTTTTACGATTTGCTACTGTGTTGAAACTTTTTTTTTTTTTAAAAATTCTTATTCAAAGTACTAACAAATTTTATTAAAGATCTATCAAGACTTGTCAAAAATTATAAAACTTTGGTAATTTTAATAAGTATTACTCAATAACTACTATTTTCTTACCAATTTGCTGAAGATCTTATTTTAAGGACTCAAATTTAACAATTTTCTCACAACTTTAATCAAATTCTAATCCCATGATAATCATAAATTACGTGTATTTTCTTAAAAAATGTCCATAGTTTTTCTTAAGGGTTAGAAATTTTCTTTAACTTTTTACAAACATTTACAATTGTTCTATCCCTGTATACTATGAACCACAATTGAACAAACTTTTTCTATTCAATATTAATTTTATATACTTTGTTGAAAATTTATATAAAATAATAATGAAAATAATAATAATAAAAACTTGTAATATTAATAATAATAATAAAAATAACAATAATAATAATAAAAAAATAATAATAATAATAATAATAAAATAAAAATTAAAAAACATTAAAACACTACTTATAAGATAATAATAATAATAATAATAATAATACTAATAGAACAAAAATTAAAGAACATTAAAACACTACTTATAAAAAATAAGTAGTATATTAAAATTAAAAATGTTTAAAAATACTATGACATTGACCTACTTTCAAATGACCTTGAAATAATATTATGACTCATCCAATAACCTCGAAAATAATAATAATAATAAATAATAAAACATTACTTATAAAAATAAGTAGTAAATTTATATTTAAAATGACTAAAAATATTATAACTTTGAGAAAATTATAATAATAATAAAATTAAAATCAAAAAACATTAAAACATTACTTATAAAAATAAGTAGTAAATTTATATAAAAATGTTTAAAAATACTAAGACCTTGTGAAATTTTAAATGACCTTGACATATTTTAAAATGACCTTGAAATAATATTATGACTCATCCAATAAGATTGAAAATAATAATAATAATAATAATAATAAATATTAAAACATTACTTATAAAAATAAGTAGTAAATTTATATTTAAAATGACTAAAAATATTATGACTTTGAGAAAATTATAATAATAATAAAATTAAAATTAAAAAACATTAAAACATTACTTATAAAAATAAGTAGTAAATTTATATAAAAATGTTTAAAAATACTAAGACCTTGTGAAATTTTAAATGACCTTGACATACTTTAAAATGACCTTGAAAAAAAAATTAAGACTCATCCAATGACCTTGACAATAATAATAATAAAAACAATAATAATAATAATTATATTAATAATAAAAATAAATATAATTAAACAATATTAATAAGTAATCATATTAATTAATAATATTAATAATCATATTAATAATAATATTAATAATAATGAGATTATTTCCTTATAATAGAAGTTTTATACATTAATAATAATAATAATATTATTAAAAATAATAATAATAATATTATTAAAAGTTTTCAAAGTATTAAAAATGATAAAAATTTTAATAAATTTTATAAGTAATAAGTATATTAAAAATAATAATAATAATAAAATTAATAAAAGTTTTTAAAAGTATTATTAATAATAAAAATAAAATTTTTATAAGTAATAAGTATATTAATAATAATAATAATAATAATAAAAATTATAAAAATATTAATATTAATAATAATTAAAGTTTTTAGAAGTATTAATAAAATTTTTTATAAGTAATAATAGAATAATAAAAAGTAATAATAATATTATTAATAATATTAATAATAATAATAAAAATACTAATTATAATAAAAATAATAATAAAATAAATTTACAAAATATATACTACTTATAAAAATAAGTAGTAAATTAAAATTTAAAAATGTTTAAAAATAATATGACCTTGAGAAATTTTGAATGACCTTGACCTACTTTTGAATGACCTTGACCTACTTTTCAATGACCTTGAAAAATTATGATGAGTCTTCCAATAACCTTGACAATAATAATAATAATAATAAAAAAATTTGATGACTCATCCAATGACCTTGAACGAGTCATGGTCTTTGTTTAAATGTCCTTGAAAAATTTGATGAATCATCCAATGACCTTGAATGAGTCATGGTCTTTGTTTAAATGACCTTGAAAAATTTGATGAGTCACCCAATGACCTTGAACGAGTCATGGTCTTTGTTTAAATTACCTTGAATGAGTCATTGTCTTTGTTCTAAAAAATTTGTACTTTTAAATTTAGAAAAAAATTTTCCGGGGTGGGGGTGGGGGGGGTATGTGAGCTAGATGGCCTCTGAGCTAGAGGGCCGGTATCCCACTACTTTATATATTTTATGATTTCACAATAATTTAGTGAAATTTAATTTATGTGGGATGAATTTTTTGTTTGATAAAATTTGTTGCCAGAATCAAATTGTGGTGATTTTCGACGGAAAATTTTGGGTATCGATAACAATTTTGTAATACTTTAAAGAAAATTTATTTTTATTGGTAAAATTCAGATTTTTATGATAAGTGATTGGTTGAATACATCTAGTAAATAGGATCCGAATGATGGATTTTTAAAGATCTTATTTGGTCAAATAAAGATTTCTATAGAAATGTTACCTATATATATATATTGTTGGAGCAGTGGGGGAAATATTCATTTCAAGGGAATTGATTGGTTTAGAGGAAATTTTATGATATTTTAGGGGAAATAACCAATTAAGAACAAGTTTGTTGTCATTTTTAAAGGGGTTGAGTTGGTTGAATATCTGTGTTCAAAGGGTAAATATTTTCTAAATGGAGAATATAGAGGAGGAATTTATAATATTTTTAGGTGGATTTGTTCAGATAGATATCAATATGTGTGTAAATCTTTTGAGCAAGTGGATATATTGTCATTTAAGTAGAGAAATGATTGGTTAAGAAGAGAATTTATTATCTTTTAAAAGGAAAGGATTGGTCACGAGATGAATTTTATTATAAGGGGATTTCAAGAAATTTATTTGGTTGAATATCGATATGTCGGTGATTTTTGTTGGAAATAATGAATATAGATGGGAATAATGTCATTAAATAGAAATGATTGGTTGAGAGTAAATTTTATTTTATTTTGAGGGAAAGGATTGGTTAAGAAGAGAATTTATGATCATTTAAGGGGAAATTATCGAATAGGAACAGTTTTGATATTTTTAAGAGGTTATGACAGTTGAATATTTTTTTAAAGGGAAATGTTAGGTCAAGAGATGAATTCATATTTATGAAATTCAAGAAATTTATTCGGTTGAATATCGATATAAATCGGTGTTTTTATGAAAATAAAGAATATAGCTGAGAATGGAAATATTGTTATTTAAAGAGAAATGATTGGTTGACAGAAAAGTTTATTATATTATAAAGGGAAATGATTGATCGAGAGATGAGTTTTATTTTAAGGGAATTTCTAGAAATTTATTCGGTTCAATAACGAAATAAGTTGGTGATTTTTATCAAAAATAATGAATATAGCTGGGATTATTGTCATTTAAAGAGAAATGATTGGTTGAGAGTAAATGGTTATCAAAATATATCAGTACGATTTTGGTTAATTTTAATGATATTTTTGGAATCTGAATAAAATATACTATACATGTTTGGTTCTAAGAAAATGTTTGATTCATTTAATTATTTGTATTCAAGTATTTATTTGATTTTATTATTTGTAATTTAATTAAAAATTAAAATTGACTAGTATTTAAAAAATTTATGTTACCCATTACTTATGTTGTTATTGACAATTTTCCGAATAATTTAAACATATATGTTTATTTCTAGGAATGAAGAGAAATTGTACAATTAATTTTCATTCAACAAGTATCTAGAACAATTACCTAACAATCTAACAAATTTGTTCAATTATTTTACAACTTAGTTTATTTAATTAAGTTTTTTTTAAATTGATAAGCACTATTTTTAATAAGTATTACTCAATAACTACTATTTTCTTACCAATTTGCTGAAGGTCTTATTTTAAAATTTCTTCAAGTAATAACATTATTTTCAAATTAATCAGTTTTATTTCAAATTTAACAACTTTCTCACAACTTTAATCAAATTCTAATCATATGATAATCATAATTCAAGTATAAGTCTTATTTTACAAAATCAAATATTTTACAACAATGAAACATACATATTTGGGTTTTTAGTAGATTTTATCGGTATCTATCAGTACCTGTTCCGTGTAGTTTTTTAAGCTTTGTAAGAAATTCAACTTATTTAGTGGTTGGTCGATAATCATTTAATTTCTAGTAATGTGGCAGATGAAAATTTTTTTATCTATTAACTTTATTCAATGATGTTTAGAAACTTAAAAGTCTAATAATTTTCAATAAATATATGAAATTTTATTCCAAGTACAATGAAAGTAATATGTATTTTGAGAAATTAATTTAAGAATATTTTTCTAATCAAGTTTCTTTTTACTATCAATTTCAACCATTTACACTTACTAATTAATTTATCATTCAGTAAACAATAAGAGTTGGAGTGAAAAGATCAGAAAATCTATAAAAATTAATTTAAGTAATTTTTTGATGAGTTAACAATTAATTTTGTTAGGGGCATGTGAAAATTAAATGAAAAGGTTGACATTCATCTTTGAAAATAACTTTTAATAATTGTTCATTTGTTGGATGCAATTTAAAAATATTACAAAAATAGTAGAAAAATTTCAAAGTTTTTTAACAAAACTATTAAGTTTTACAAAATAAATTCAATAAATCACATACAAGACTGTAAATCAATAAACTTTTATTCAGAGAATATACTACAATTGATTGGGCTTCAATGATTAATAGTTTCTTGATAGCAATCAGGTAACAAAGCAACCAAACAATTTGGAGACATCAAGGATTGATAAGAGTGAAGAAGTATATAAAATTTGTAATTGAAATTGTATTTCTTTTGATTGTTCAAATTTTTATGTGCTTTCATTTTAAGATTTCTTGGCCAGTAAATAATTTTTGATATTAATTTGTTCAGTAACTAGTTATTGATAACATATTAAGAGTGTGTGAAAAACCAACTATTTTAAGGGGAAATGATTGAGAGAAAATTTTATTTTTAAGTTGGTAAAGTTGTTGAATATCGGTATTCAAAGAGTAAATATTATTTAAATGGAACATATAAAACTTTTCTCATATTTGTATATCGATTTTATTATTACATTGTACAAACTTTTTCTATTCAATATTAATTTTATACGCTTTGTTGAAAATTTATATAAAATAATAATAAAACTTGTAAATTTGAATGACTCATAATAATAATAATAGAATAAAAATTAAAAACCATTAAAACACTACATATAAAAATAATTAGTCAATTAAAATTTAAAAATGTTTAAAAATACTATGACCTTCAGAAAATTTGAATTAATCATAATAATGATAATAATACTATAATAATAATGAAATAAAAAGTTTTAAAAATAATAATAATAGAAAAAAAATTAAAAAATATTGAAATATTACTTATTTTTATAAGTATTGAATTTAAATTAAAATTTGAATGACCTTCAGAAAAATATGATGACCTTGAGAAAATTTGAATGATTCATAATAATAATAATATTGTTAAGTACAGGCTCTTAGCCTAAAAATATTAAGTCATACTGACGTCACTAAACGGTGACTTTTAAAATATTGTGATGACGTTTAGTGACGTCACAGATAAATTACTGAATTTGGAAATACGTCATCGGAAAATTACTAAATTTAGATTTCTGATGACGTGGGTCTAAATTTGGTAATTAAATAAACCCCAAAATACAAATATAGTAATTTTATTTATTTATTAATTTTTATTAATCATTAATTTCTAATATAAATAGTAAAGTATTTTTCACTAGAGGGCCAATAGCGAAAAAATTTGTTTAGCTGAAAATTCAAAATCCAATTGAGAAATACAAAATTTAACGTAGTCGAAGAAAACAAAGAAACATTTATCGAAGAAAATTATATTGCTGATTTAAGATTACCGGAAGAAAAAGAAAGCAAAACAATTTGTTGATTTAACTGTTATTCGGGAAAAGGGAAAAACCCAATCAAGTAAACAATACCAGAAGATTTCATTGAATGGCCGAGCAATCAGGAACCCACATTGTTTATAAATAGAAATGAATTCTTACACAAAAAAAACAGAAGAAACTATTTAAGCCATTCCTGTCAGAAAAAAAATCAGGGGAGCGAATTTTGTAGAGAGAATCGAAAACAATAATTTTGCAGATTTCATCGAGATCAAATGTTTGGAAAAAAAATAGATCTTGGATACTCATTATCCAGTGGAATATTGTGGTACATAATTATTTATTTAATTAAAAGAAACTTACATTTAAAAAAGCGGATTCCCTAATCCGGCTTATAAATAATTTAAGTAATTTTAAAATCAAAAGTATCCAAAGTAGTTGACCGCTTTCGGATATTCGGGGTGCCACAAAATCAAAACTTACTTACCCTCTGTCTTTTAGGATAAGTCGTTGCGTTGATATAGTAACCATCGACTTTTTGCGGGCCATTTGGCAGGGATCATTTGATCCGGTTATCTTTCAAACATTGTAATTATATACATACACATCTGTAAATTTTATTTGTAACGCCTAATAAATTTTATAAGTAACTAATTGTTTTTGTTTTATTTATTTGCATAGGACCACAACCGACCTTTTTATATTTTGATCAGTTTATATTTTGTATATTAATTTATTGTTATTGATTTGGAGTCAGATAACGAACTGTCTTAAGATCTTAGTCCCCCACAACACTCTTTTTTGATCTTAACATTTTGGTGAGCCCGACGTGATATAAAATCGGGGGATATAGGCGGTTTCGAACAATTAAGACAGTTATTGAATTTTTTTTTAAATCATTGAGCTAAGAAATCAAAGATTGCAAAATTTTAGATAGGGTATTAGAAATAGACAAATAATGGCAGATGCAAAGAATTTATTAAATAATAATTTACCAAATATTAATAATAACTTACCCAATGTTAATAATTTACTAGAACAACCACCAGCGGCGGATTCCTGACAATAACATAAATGCCCACGTGGCAATATTAATTTATTTGCTTCTCGCCCTTTACAACTTTGGCAGTTTTTGATTTGATCATTTCATTTAGTTTTGATCTATCGTTTCGATTTTTTTTCAAATATTATGACATTTGTTAGAAACGATACCATTTTTCAGTCGTTATATCTAAGGTTGGCCATGCCGTTCCTAACATTAAATATTCTATTTCTGTATGTGGTTTGGACTTCAATAACCATTCATCTTTTATTCCCTTAATTCGTTCCCATTTTTGAATTAATTCTTCTAAACTATCTTTATCTATTTTGAGAAATTTCTTAATTTGTTGTATCATTTGTTGACTTGATTCCATCTGAAATTTTTTCTACAAGGGTTTATGAATTAATATATAAAATGAATTTTTATTTATTTACAATTATGACTAGATGTACTTCTAATAATTTTTATAATTATTTATATTCGTAGTATATACAAAACCGGATACAAATTCAAAAATTTAAAACGAAACTTATTTTATGATAACCTTAGATCCATTTATATACACCCCAAGTAGTAAAAAAACATTGATTTCTTAACAATTTCTTGATCATTAAAACAAAAACTTAGGTTTATTTTATTATCGTCCCCTTCATGATTAGTTTCACTACCATTTTGGTTTCCTTACATGATGATTATTATTGATTAAAACAAAATTATTTTCAGAGATGTCGTTTATTTTCTCAAAACAAACTTATTCTCCGAGATTTCGTTTGACTTTCTATAACTACATTCCAACATATTGGTTGATTAGAACCAAATTTGTTTAGTGATTCAATCTTTATTTTGTAATGTTTATTCCCTTTTGTTCTGTCTATATACACCGGATGATCGTCTCAAAAATAACACCGGATGATCATCTCAAAAATACACCGGATGATCATCTTAAAAATACACCGGATGATCGTCTCAAAAATACACCGGATGATCGTTCAATCTATCAGGTTGGAGATTCATTTTTAAATGTCGGTGAATTAATGAATATTTTAATTTGTCTGTGGATTTATCGTTATTGAGTGTGTCTGCTGGTGAGTGATTTTATTACCCGCACACACTCCTGAGTCGTCGATAGGTGTGTGCGTCAACCGGTGTTCTGGTTGATCTACCCGCTATTTTCTCTGGGGTTTTGTGCGTTCCTCTTCTCAGTGAGTGGGCATACTATTTGTGTATGGAAAATTTTATTGATTCACGTTTTTAGGAAAGGTCACGGTGCACACCGATTCGATTTATGAAACTTTACCGTTGACTTCAGTCATTATAATTAGAAGAAATCTTTTGGGAATTAATGTGGATTTATTTGTGGATAGTCTGTGAGCGTTACTTCTTAGCGTAAGTTTTAATCTCAATATCATTTATTTAGGCCAAAAAAATTTCTTTTTAGGATCTATTTTATGCGACTAGCGTCTTAAATTGAACGATGCTCTCATTTTTTCTATTTTAGCTGAGGAAATTGGTTATCGGCGAGGCATTTCTTAAGTGGGGTTCAGATAATTGATAAAGGATTTGAGGGATTCGTCATCTATTCTCCAGCGTGAGTTGTTACTGAGTATTATAGAATGATTTTATTTTCTTTTCTTAGTTCAACTCCTGCATCGTATCGGTCTCCGGATGGATATGAACTATGCCAACCACCCTTATATGATTTTATCCGAGTTGTTATGCAAGGGGGTCGGACAAACTATTGCAAATTTAATTGAGGACGACCACTTGGGAAGAGTCGAGGGGCTGACGAGTTAAGGGTGCATCTATGTTAGCATTTTGACACGAAGGAATATCCTCATTGTTTATTATTAAATAAATGTTATTGAATTTTGTCTCCCATGATGTTGGGTATTCACGGAAAATCTATGTTAAAAAGGTTTCCTACATTAAGGGAGACTTTATTGGGTAGATTCTGTAAAGGTAACTAAATTTATATGATAATGGTAATCTAATACTTTAAATGATCAATTATCAAGTTGGATTCATCAAGCCGTTAAGGTTGGGTCAATTTTTATTTCAAATTAATAATCGTGGTGACTTAATTTTTATTTTCTCTGGGACTATACGTATTCTCGTAGTCGACTAACCATGGTCATATTTGGGAATTGCTTTTACGAAACAAGATCTACTACTATATTCCATTTCTCTGTTTACTTCGTTCACTGGGATTGCGGTTAATTGTCTAATATTCACGATTGATTATAATTCTGCGGGGATTTCATTATAGTTCGATCTTTCCTATGATTTTAGGTTGATTAAATTCGGTCAGGATGTGATTTTAAATTCCTGTTTTAATTTACGTTTATTCTACAGTTGGTTTCTACTAAGTTATCTTTATGACGTACTATTGAAGTTTGGCTTATAGATATTCTATGGATTGATTTTACTGAAGTCCTTTACGACATGAAGTTAGAAAAAACATAACAATGATTTCGTATTTTTAATTCTCCCGTCACCTTCCCCTTTGATTGATCCTAGGCGCGTTTGTGTTTATATTATAGTTAATGAGTGCCCACTGGACTACTCGTGTAATGATTTTGAGCCGTATGTAAAATAATTTAGGTCGAATTTAAAGAAAACGAGAGACGAGGAAGTAGCCAAAAAACCGCTTCCTTATCTCTCCTTTCTCCTAAACTGGATAATATTGACGTTCCAGCTCCTGCGTTCCGCACGCCGGACCTTCACGGGCACGAATCATTGGTGATATTCTACGCACTTACACGAATTCGAATAATATGTCAATTTTACTAACTTGTGATGTGTCTTTGGAAAAAAAATTTCGAAAATAATAAAAACAATTTATGTATTAAGAATAATTTATTAAAATAATAATAAAAATTTACCGATCTAAGCATCCATAAAATATCATAAAAACATCACCCTCCCCACGCCGACACCCAAGCAGAGCTCTATCGAGGTTGCGAGGATGCGACGTGGAAAGAGCTTCAAAATAAAACTCTCACTTACATAGATTTTTCAAGAAAAACTGATTTAGTGATTTTCAAAAACGATTAAAATTATGTGAAAATGAATCGGTATATATACCTATTTTTTGGCTCTAACCTTGCGTGTTCTTTTTGATTTAGTAAAACAAAATTCGACCTTGGAATTTTCTAGTGTATTCTAATCTTAATTTTTATTTTTTTGCAATTTTATTTGATAATTTTTCTTTTAAAATTTTTTATTGAATTATTTCTAATTCAAATTCTTTGAATTTTATTTCATTTTCATGAAATTTCACATTTTTGTTAAATTATCAAATTTCGGTCAAATTTGTTAGGTTTTCGTGTTATGTATATATTTATATCGTGGGGATCTTGTTGCTTTTTTGTTCTTATTTTAATTTATTTTTATGTTTATTATTTTATATGTAATTGTCTTCTTTCTCATATTTTGGTAGGGTTAATTGGTGTTTTAATAGGTTTGAATTTAAATCTGCATGTTATATTTGCATGTGTGTTACCGATTCATTTAAACATTTACAAGGCCGTTTGTGTTCTGGCCCAACATAAATAAAGGCAGAATATTATATATCAGATCGATTAAGCCTAAGCGTTGTTGTAGTTGCTGGTATGAATTGAACATAGCATCTTCTGGTTGTCTTGGTTAGACCTAAGAATGTAATCAGGATCATAATGAGGCTGAGTCTAGGTATCCTAAAAACAAAATTTATGCTTTTTATAATAAAATGTATTTAAGACTGAAAATAAATTTAGTACAGATGGCAATAGCTTTGAAGACTTTTATTAATATACAACTAAATCAATACATAAAATTCATAAATAAATCAATACAGAAATATTATTATTATTATTTCTTTTTTCTTCTCTGCTATTATAAGCGTATTTTTGGTATTATGCCAACATGGACTATTCACTATGCATTATTTCGACCGATTGTCTTTTGTAAAAGGAATCTGAGCCAGTTGACGTTTATAAAAATAAAATAGATAAACAATAATAAAAAATTTTATTTTTTAATATTTTCTTTTTTATTCGTTTTTATCACTATCTACGTTTTTACTGTTATTTATTATTATTTAAAGTTTTTATTATTATTTAATACTAATAAAATGAAACCTGAATATATTTAGATTCATTGCTTCTAGTTGATTATAATGATTGTTGGGTTTTCTTCTATCTCTTCTTTCTGCTTCGTTTTCTAAATGAGATTATTAAAATGAGATACATTAATAATAACTTTCGATTTTTTCTCTTCTAATTTCTAGTCTTTATATTCTTCTTTTAATTTAAATGTATACTATTTACTCCTTCCTCATGGTCATTCGCTCTCGACTGAAGGTTTTTCTCGACACCGAGTTTTATTCGTAGCTAGAAATGACCGGGTAACCTGCTAAATCACTGTCGCGTCAGGAATAGGGGATTGAAATTATTCCACTTGAACGAGGAATTCCTAGTAAGCGCAAGTCACTAGCTTGCACTGATTACGTCCCTACCCTTTGTACAAACTGTCCGTCGCTACTACAGATTGAAATACCTTTATTAATAAGGTGAATATCACGATGTACTGAAGCGTCTGTATCTCGATGTATTTGGTCTGCCGTTGTATGGCGCACGAAAAGGGATTCTTCCATGGATTCTTCACGGAAGTCTGTTTGTGGTTGAAATCCTGTGAATATTAGTTCTTTTTGGTATAACTTTAATATTTCGATTACGAAACAAAGATTCGTCGAATTGCATTGTCGTTTCAATGGATTCCATAGTGTCAAATTCGATATAAGTGAAACCTTTTGGGTGGCCAGTAAATGTGTTTGTTAAGATTGTAATTTTATTTATTGCACCATAATCGCTGAAATGAGTCTCTAGTTCCTTTGGAGTGGATTTGTAATTAACATTTTGCAAATAAATTGACCTGGAAAAACAAATTAGGGCTAATATCAGTTTTTGCCCAACAATAAAAATAAAGCATTTATTTTATTGTTGAATCTAAATAGAAATACTTTTACAGGTAGTCCCCGACTTACGACCATCCGCACTTACGACCAATTTGTTTTCAATTTTTTCATAGAAAATGATTAAAATAGTTTCGTAGTCTTCCCTATAATATGTATATGAGAAAAATTTGTTAAAAAAACACCCAATGTACAAGATTCGATTTATTTAAGCATAAATAATACGTTTGTTTTAGTGAATAATTTTAATCATCCCAAAAATGGCTGGAACTAGTAAAACTAATAAAAGCAAAAGAAGTGTTATAGACTTGGAAACTAAACATAAAATAATATTACAATTTGAAAGTAGTAAAAAAGTAAAAGATATAGCATATGATCTTAAACTGTCTCATTCGACAATATCTCCTGATCCTAAAAGTTAGTAGTACAGTATCTAATATTTTTCTTTAGTTATTCATGATGAAACTCGACTTTCGACTTAATCGACTTACGGCCGATGACTAGGAACCTATCTCGGTCGTAAGTCGGGGACTACCTGTAATATTATAAGAAGTCAACCGCCATTAGATGAAATTTTTATTCCAGAAGGAGATGTGGTTGGAAGAAAATTAAAGATTGGAGATCATGATTTTATTATTACTATTATTTCATTATGAAGTCGACAAATTTTATATTTGGAGTTCTATAGCCCAAAGCCTGAAAATATGTTTTGAGGGTATCAAACAATAATATATTCGAGATTTTCAAAAAAGTGTTAACCCCGAAGCTAAAACAGAAGGAAAAGGAATTATTTGTTTATCTGAAAACCCTATTTTTTATTTGAATATCTAAATAAACTTTTAGCCGCTAAACAATTTGGAAATATTAATACATCTTATTTTAAATAAACTTTTGTATTTGAAATTAATGACGATTGAAAAATATAATAAAATAATCGAAAAATATTATAAAAAATGACCTCCTTTAACTTTGATAAACACACAAAATTCAAACATTATATTCGAAGACTTCTCATCATCTCTGCACTCCAGTTTTAGAGCATTGTCGATTGAAGGGTTTGACCAATATTCGTAAGCACAATAGAGGCTGTAAAAATAAAATAGGAATGTCTGATTTTAAAATTTTCTTTTAAAGTTTTAATAATTATTGGGAACGTGTTATATGTGAGGAATTGTTGATAAGGTAATTGACTCCAAAACTTAATGTGAGAAATGCTCTGACTGTGAATGTTTTGAATATTTTTAAATAGTTTGAGTATGTAAATTGTAAGAAATTGATGTTTCTTTATTATTTAAAATATTTTTTAATATTATTTGCAATATGTCAAATTAAAATTTAAAAATTAAATTTCTTTTTATTATAATAAAAAATTTAATATTTATAGAAAACTTAAAATTTTGAAATATTCATTTATTAAAATATTTAATTAAAATATTTAATTGAATCAGAGTATTTAATTAATTATTTATTGGAATATTTTATTAATAAAAAAATAATTTGTTTAAATAAATATAAATAATCCATAATATTGAGTTGGTTTTATTGTCTGAAAATGACAGTTAAACTATCGAAATATATCATACGAACAGAGTTTTATTGGAGTTTTTTCTTTAAATAATAATTATTATTATTTTTGTTATTATATTATTATATTTATATAGTAAAACAAATTAAGATAAGAAAATATTTTAATACATCACTTTAACTTATGGATGACCTCAAAACATTTTTGGCTTTTAACAAAATTTTGACCTTAAAAATACTTTGAGTTTAACATTTAAATCAAATTTTTTTTAAAAGGCAGGTTGTTCAACCAAAAAAAGCTTTAGATTCGAAGATTTCTGTAGGATCTTTTAAACAAATAGTTTATGATTACATTACCCTACGTTAAATAAAATTCCTTTTTATCGCAATTTTCTTCATAGGGTTTGATTGAAACCGTTTTGTTGGAAACTGTGTTATAGGAGAAAAATGTGGATATAGATATTAAAAATATTATTCGAAATTTTATGTATTTCCTATCAAATGAGTTCCAATCGAAATCAGGAATTCTATAAATGCATAAATTGTCTTTCTGTGAGTAACAGAAAAATGCTCAAACATTCTCTGTAAAACAATTTAAAATGGAATTCCTTCGCCTAAATTTGCATTTGATTTCGTGAAAATTTCTTGGAACGAGACCTGAAGCAATTTATTTGTGCCATGAATTTGAAGGTAATGTGAAAATTTTAATTAACTAATGAAATATAATTAAAAATAATTAAATTTATAATTCTTTAAAATAAATTTTATTTAACAAAATCAAATTATAATTTAGGTTAATTTTCATTTTTAAAAGTTTGATTTTAATACGGAGCCCATGAAGTTAAAATGCGGATAAAAGGGTCACAAGTGGTGCAGAGAATAAAACAAGCTCTAAGGATTGTCAATTTGCAGGCCATTGTCGAAAAAAATTTAAATATTGGTGGCTCCCAACTTCTAGTGCCTTTGCATTTTATTTTTAATTGATATTTTACTAAATTTTAATTAAACTACAAATGCATTATTAAAAATAACAAATAATTAATTTTGTTTAAATATTTTCACTTTTAAGATCATTGTCATCTTTTTCAATTTAAAAATGTACCAACAACTCTTAAAGATCATCAATCATTCATCGATAGTTTTTCACTTTAAAATTCAATTGTGGAAATTTCTGTTATGTTTAATGCTCGTGTCCACATATTTATGTCAGCTTGAAACAAAACCAACTCATTTCAAAATCGAAAATGTTCAAACTGAGTAACAAGTTATTGTATTCTGCTAAAAACATCGGAATGGAAGAAATATCATTGATATACCATGTGCACTCTACAATTTCATCAACGGAAAAACTCGTGAATTATACTTGAAGAATGTCCAATTAAAAGATGTTGGAAAGTATGTTTGCAGTTTCTTATTTTGGAAGCAATATTGACTGAAATTGAAAATACTCGTTCACTAGCTACTGAACTCGATTTTCAAATTTTCAGGGAATCAAATAACAAATTTAAGTTTTTGGTTCTTTTATTCGTTGCCTTCAGTGTCTTTGGATTTGTAAGTTTTTCTTCAGGGTCTTCAAGAAACTTTTGAATTGATTTTTCCATGGCTTCCTTTAAAAACTCATTACTCTGATGAGTAGTTTCTACTATTTACTATTCCTCTGAATCAGTTTCCAGATAAGAATTTGCAAATATTCGAGACAATATCTTTCCAGATAATTTAATAATTTTAGTTTTTGAAGCTAATGAAATTACACCAGATTTCTAAGATGAACTGGAAATGATTTGTGGGTTTTGCAAATACAGAAAATGAAGTTGCCAATTCTAATTGTCTTCTTTCTCGAATTCGTTCTTCTAAATCATATAATAATTTCAAACTTATTTCAGTTTATAAATTGTTTAGTTCATTTAACAGAAATTCATTTATATACCTTCACTTATTAATAAATTGGCATCCCGTTAACCTAACCATTCAGCCGATAGGAGAATATGTCCCAAGACTTTATGAGCTTCATTCAACATAGCAAATCAAATAAGTTAAAAACTAATTGTTATATAATAATTTGAATTCTTTTGAATCGGCTTTCATAATTTAAAAACCGAGTTTAAAAACTGTTCCGGACTTGAGTTGTTTGACCTTAACTTAAAGCTGTTCCGCAAAGTGTCCCACGCGTAATGCTTTTAGCATTTTCTCAATAAAATCTTATTAAATCTTTTGAGATTTTTACAATATCTTTGTTTCCTCTACTTCATATTATTAAGAAGTAAAAAATGTGGTAACAAATCATTTGTAGTACAGAAAATATTTTGTTTAAATAATTTACTAGAAATAAATTTTATTTTCAATTTTCATAGTAAACACATGAATAAATAATTAAAGAAAATTCAGCGTATTTTTAAATTTTGATTTGAACATGTCCTGAATTCCAATAGAATAATATCTGGTCCCTTTACATTAGGGTAACTTAAATATATAATAAAATCCTACAATTTCCAAAAAGTCTATTCATCGTTTTTCAACTGCGCTCCTTACTAACAAAGGGGTCCTGGAATTATTTTTTAAAAGAGCATGCTTTCACACATCACGAATTTTCTCGCGCCATAAAATGATTAAGGCAATAATTTACAGGTTTAAATATGTTGAGGATACCTAAATAATAGCACGCTTCGAGTCAGATTGACAATACATCCTATTTAAATTCACCGACAACACCAACAAATATAATGCAGTTCAGATGAATGAAAGGGGAAATATTTCAAAGCAATTGAGATAATAAAAAGCTAAAATTGTCTAAATATGGCAAATATATGTTTATTGGAAATAATTTTACAAGGAAGAATTAAATGCGTCATTTAAAATAATTCATTTTAGAAAGGTTTTGATTGGCTAATATTTGGGATGATATTCGCAACTCTTTTGTGGGTTTCCTCCACTACCGAATGCAAGTTTTTGTATGATTCTTTTTCTAATTATTTATTTTAGGCGAGAAAAATGGATATAATGTCGAGCGATGGGACATTGTAAGCCATTGTTGTAATCAGCCGATTTATTTTAAAGAATCCGATCATTTTATTTGTGGGAATAAATACAAATAAAAATATCTTGTTTATTTGATTTTCCTTTGCATCACACGTGTAGGATTAAGTATCAAACAGTACGCTGGCATCTATAAATGTTCTTATGGAGATAGAGAATGCGGGTAAACAACAAAACATTTTTTAACTGGCAACTATAAGTTATACAAAATATTTTCATTGACGAATTTATCAGTTTTAGTTGCATTTGTTGTTGTTTTAATAAACAAAGAGAACCATTGGCGCACTGTGGGTTCCACTTTCGTTTTATTGTATCTCATTGATATAGAATTTCTTTTAATATAATTAGCTTATCCAGTTTTTTGGCTATTTGGTGTGAACTTTCTTCATCGGCAAGAATCTTTTCCATTTTATTATTATTTATCAAACTAATATCATCAAAATACGTTAGATTCATATATTTTAATTTCTTTAATTCTACTAACAATATTTCCAATTTTGGGATGATACTATGATACTTTCTTTACTCGTTTATAACATCAAGCTGGTTAATACGTGGATCGAAACTTTCAAGAATTACAGAACTTCCTATCATTATTCTTTCAATTTATTAAGTTTGATCCATTATATACAATTTAACAAATAATTCTTTTAAAATTATTCGAACATTCATTAGCAACTAGTTTAAAAAAGATAACTCCAAATCTTTATTAAATTAATATTTAATTTTATATTTTAATCCAAACATTCATAAGTCTAAACAAAATACCTCGACTAAACAAAGCAATAGTTACATCAATTAATTTTTTTAAAGATAACCTTTAAATGTCAAAAAAACTTAAATACAATAATAATCAAGATTCAACAATGAAATAGCCTTGGAACTTATCCAAATCAGTTTTACTAAAATATTAAGTCATTCAAAATATCTAACAACTCATCTATATTTGGTATTGTTTATGCATTCTTTTTCAGTAAATTTATTTAAGCATCTAAAATATAGACATAATCAAACATAATTTTTTTATTTCTTCCAGACGTATACTAAAAGTGAGTTCTTTCGTAAGGGACTTTGACGTATTCAATTTTCCTCAAAATTTTTAATTATTTCATTAATCTTTTCTTCTAAATTCATTGACTGTCTTTGCGGTTCGCTTAGATTGGGCCCACCGATCGTATTTATTGAATGTTTAAAAACATTTGATTTCTGATATTCCATTTATTTACCCTGAATATGAACTTACTTTTTGAATTACTTTAAACCAGAGATTACCAAACAATAGGATCTTTCGGACCACTTTGGAAATGCACTATAACTCAGCAATTCGGAAAAATGGTCAATGTGGCCGCGGGTTGGTCACCCCTGCTTTAAACAATTCATTATTTTCTTTTATTTCTACAATATCAAATGCTCTTTTTCATGTCATCGTTAATAATTTCTCACAATTTAGTTTTATTTTTTAATCAACTTAACTCCAAATTTATTCAAACGGTTCAATTCTTCCAATAATGCTACGGGGTGTCCCTCTTGCTGTTATAAATCTAATGTCAACTTAAACACCATTTATTTCTATTTTTCGTTCTTATAAATATAAACATATATATATATATATATTATTTTCATGCTTCATGACATTGACATTGCATTTCTCTCTGCATTTCTTTCATTGTATAATTTATTCATTTTATTATTATTGAAAACTTTAGAATAATTATCGCTGTCAATTTATTAGTTATTATTTTTCATTTTTATTTAAATACTAGCATTATTATCAGGCTTCGCCGAGATAGATTCAAACTCATTCTTTATTGATTATAATGAATTTTATTGAAATTTATTTCAATACTTGGTTACATACAACATTTTTTGTCTTTTTTCGAGCATTGGTAATGATGAACGATGTTGAGGGATACTTCGTCTTGACATTCGTCTGCCAAATTTAAATCAATGACTTGACCAAGAAATAGAATCTAGAACAACATGTAGAAATTTCACTTTGTTGATATTCATCGTTTGGGACACAGTTTGTGACAGACAAAATGATGTACAGATAAATGTATTTTCTGTTTTATGCTGTAGTAAAACCTATGAACATTTAATTTATTAAAATTTAAATAGATTATTGAATTGCTCCAATAATCTCGTCAACTCAAGGAGGTTTGACATCTGAGTATCTTAGCATGTCAGTTACGTCATATTTATCATCATATCCTTCCTTGTTCAAGTTTCAAATCATTGTTTTGTGAGTCCATAATAGCTACTCATTGTTTTCTCCAAAACCACTGGTCAGTTATTTTCCCGTCTTCTTTGTCCAGAAAAATTGAGGTTACCCCTCGTATCTTTGCGTTGGTATTTCAGATGTTTTCTATTATAGCAATAAGAACATGATTTATTATTGCATTCAATTCCTTAATGGGTTTCTTCTTTACACGCAGAACAAAAATTGCAGGAGAAGATTTGCTTTGCACAATACTTGAGAAATATGTATTTTGCATTGTATATTGTTTTAAGGCGTTTTATTCATCTGATCCACTTAAATCAAAACATGGCTTACAATCAACAATAAATGCTCCTAAACCTTCATATCCTTGATAAATCGACTTATTCAAGTCATTTTATTAAGCGTTAAATATTAATGAAATTCACTTATTTAATTACAAATTACGTCATAAACATAAATAGTCAATTAAAACAAAGTTATAAAAAGGACAAAAAATTAACCTGAATTAACTAAAAACAGTAATAATATTTACAAATAATTATAATACTGACACAATTTAATAATTTTATTGATTACAACTATAGTTAGTTGAAATGAACACAATATCTAATTCTAATCTTTGACCTGTTTTTTTATTCGATATTTCGTTTTTTTTCAGTATGATAAATCAAAAATTAATTTTTCTATGTGATACAAATTCTCGGCACTGTCAACCTTTGTTAATTTACTCCAATAAATAAAATGAACTGGAACAATATGGAAAGAAAATAATTTTACTTTTGTTGATAAAGATTAATAAATCGCCAGTTGCGTCCAATGTGTAGAAGGTTTAGCTTGAACATATGATACGTTAAGAAACTATTAAGATTTATTTTCACGGGTCAGGCATAAATATGGCCGATGGCATAACTTATTATTTGATATTTTACTAATCTAACGCAACATTTGACCTGCATTCGTATAAATTAGTAAAAATAAGAATATGATAAGGTAATTTATAACGTAAAAATATAAAAATAATATCAATGATTTACTTATACCTTTAGGGATTTCAGCATTTTTGATCTTCTCTTGTTGTTTTGCTTCTATCTGGAAGTCGGACTAGTCAAAGAATACGAAGCGGTAACTGTCAAAATTGTGTTGACTGTATTATCATTGTAAAATGTATTTTATTTATATATATATTGACATTATAGGTGCTGATGCTAGATCCTTAATAGATTTTCTCCGATGTCACTAATAATAATCTGACATAAACATTTAATATCAATTCTCTTAATGTTTTTCTTTGTTTAAATTAAAAAAATGAATATGCACAAATGAAATATTCAAATATACTCGTTTTCTCGCTTAAATGTAACAAACAGCGGGTAATAGCAGAACCCTGGTCTCAAAACCCTGGTAGCAGAACCCATTTTGGGGTGGGTTTTAGGCTTGAATCATGATAGCTAAAAAATTAAAATAATAGTATAAGACCATCGTAAACTATCAAGCCAACAGATGTCCATGTCTTGACGTTGAAACGGATTAATTTTACTAAATATACTTAGAAAATTATTTGATTTATTTTCATGATTTAGGGATATATAATTTTAAAATAAAATAATCAATTAATTTGATTTTGGGTTCTTGACCCTTCTACAGACCTCCAATCAGTAAAGATTATTTTATTAGTCTTCAAAACCTCATTTGCCACCGGTAACCACTTTTTTCTCTTATATTGAGTTACTTTTTTCAGATTTTTAATTTATTTTAATATTTTAATAATTTAATTTTATATTTTATTTCATAACCCCAACATTATTTAATTAAATTATTATATCATTATAGTTGAAATACCTTTATTAATAAGGTGAATATCACGATGTACTGAAGCGTCTGTATCTCGATGTATTTGGTCTGCCGTTGTATGGCGCACGAAAAGGGATTCTTCCATGGATTCTTCACGGAAGTCTGTTTGTGGTTGAAATCCTGTGAATATTTGTTCTTTTTGGTATAACTTTAATATTTCGATTACGAAACAAAGATTCGTCGAATTGCATTGTCGTTTCAATGGATTCCATAGTGTCAAATTCGATATAAGTGAAACCTTTTGGGTGGCCAGTAAATGTGTTTGTTAAGATTGTAATTTTATTTATTGCACCATAATCGCTGAAATGAGTCTCTAGTTCCTTGGAGTGGATTTGTAATCAACATTTTTGCAAATAAATTGACCTGGAAAAACAAATTAGGGCTAATATCAGTTTTCGCCCAACAATAAAAATAAAGCATTTATTTTATTGTTGAATCTAAATAGAAATACTTTTACAGGTAGTCCCCGACTTACGACCGCTCGACTTACGACCATCCGCACTTACGACCAATTTGTTTTCAATTTTTTCATAGAAAATGATTAAAATAGTTTCGTAGTCGTCCCTATAATATGTATATGAGAAAAATTTGTTAAAAAACACCCAATGTACAAAGATTCGATTTATTTAAGCATAAATAATACGTTTGTTTTAGTGAATAATTTTAATCATCTCAAGAATAATCATACCAAGAATAATCCTTGTTGTCAGTCAGAGAAATAATTTTAAATATGAAGAGTGCTTTCAAATGTAACTTATTGATTTTATTTAAAAACAAACAAAATTACTAAAATATAAGTTTATATATCTACAAATAACACAAAAGTTGAAATTAACATTATTTAAAATAAATTAAAACAAAAAATAAATTAATTGATATAATAATTATAATTAATATATTGTAATTAATTACCGTATGGAACGATATTTCAAATTGAAGTGCTGAGTTATAGGAATTTTTACATAAAAATAATATTATTCAACGCTTTTTCAGAAAATAAAAATGTTAATGTTCGCAAAGCAATATAGTATTTATTTCTTCGTGATTATTAATCATATTTAATTTTTTTTTCTGCGATGAATTTTTTTTTCTGGGAGACTTTCAATAGTTACACGGTCAACGTTTATGCCATCCATGATATAGAGCATTTGACAATGATTGTGATGGCAGACTGATGATGAGGATAATTTCTTCGAAATATATTTCATTTAAACTTGTCAATATTGTTGATAAATTATGAATCGTTAAAATAAATATTCGATTTTTTCTTTTTATGTCCTTGTTTACTGATGCGGAACTATAAGTAAATAAGCGTGATTGAACGCTATAGGAAAAGGAAATCACAATTCATATATTAAATTTGCGCGTGCAGATTGGCAAAATAATTGCATTACCACTATTTATACGCATTATGATGGATGATTACGCAATCGCATAGCGTAACAAGTACAATAAATATGCAATTATAAATCTGAAAATCAACAAATGAGGACTATAGTTAAATAATGAGAAATATTATACTTATTTACTCTCTGGTTGCCATTTTGATAAGTCTAACTGTTATGACCATTTGCGGAAATGTAATCTTGATTTGTGGACTTCTCCAAAACCGGAAACAACGCCGCCAGTATAGCAATTTATTCGTCATTAATTTGGCAGTGAGTGATGCAATATTGGCAATGTTGGTTATGAGCACTGATACAGACTCGGTCATCCGTGATCACTGGAACTTGAATGTTGCGTGGTGCAATGTAAATTGCGCAGTAAATTATCAGTGTATCATTGTTTCAATGGTAACGTTTGCCTTTATTGGACTGGACAGGTATGTGGCGGTGTCTGACCCCTTGCACTACAAACAAAGAATTTCTCGTCGAAAAATCCTTTTGCAAATTTTTTCTTCTTGGATAATTGGTTTCGCTTTTTCATCAGTTCCAATCTACAAAAATTGGATCGACTTTGATTATTGGGAGCTTGGTTGTGCAATAGATTGGTTCCATGATGATCTAGATATTGTAATCTATGTTATTCTGGCCTTCATATTTTGCTTCATGTTTCCACTATCAGTAATGATGTTTTCCTATATTCGGGTTGCCATTGAAATCCAGCGCACCATAAGGGTAAAGTCATCGGTCCAAAGAAAAACAAATAAGACTCACGCTGAAATACGGCTCCAAGCGAGAAATAAAAAACTTGTGATTATCAATCTTTTGCTATTGACAATTTTTATTGTGACTCTGACTCCATATTGTGTCACAAAAATGATCAAAGCTGGAACTGGAAATGTAGATTACCTACCTGGCCCGGTAAATGCAGTATCAACTTTGTTTCAATTTTCTGGATCAGCAATTTCTCCACTTCTTTATGGGGTTCTTAGAAAAGAAATCTTTAATGGAATAAAATCAGAACTGAAAAACTTATATAAATGTTTTAAATTTAAATAAAAACTATTATTATTGGTGTTATTATTATTATTATTATTATTATTATTATTATTATTATTATTATTATTATTATTATTATAATTATTGTTATTAATATTATTAATATTATTATTATTATTATTATTATTATTATTAAACGATAACGCCAATAAAAAACCTTTCGTACGATATATTTCGATAGCACAGCTATCATCTTCAGGTACTCAAAACCAACTAAAAATATTATGAATTAACATTTAATTTAAACAAATTATTTTTTATTAATTTAATTTTTTAATAAATAAATATTTTTAAAAATATATTTTAAATTAATTTTAAATTTTAAATTTTTTACTTATATTCTAATTTTTAAAAATTAATGTAATTTAAAAATTTCAATTATTTTAATAATATTAAAAAAACAAACATGATTTAACATACATAAACTATTTAAAAACATTCAAAACATTCGTAGTCACAGCACTCTGCACATTAATCTTTGGATCCAATGACCTTATCAGCAATGCTTCACATATCACTCGTTCCCAATAACTATTAAAACTTCTCAACAAAATTCTAAAATCAGACATTCCGATATCACTTTTACAGCCTCTATTGTGTTCACTAATATTGGTCAAACCCTTCAATCGACAATGCTCTAGAACTCGAGTACAGAGATGACGGGAAGTCTCTCCAATGTATGTAGCATTACACCCATTACATGTAAATTGATAAACGAGATCAGAACACAATCCAACCGGAGTTTTTGATTTATTAATAAACATATTGCGTACCTTACACGAATTAGAGACGATCTTATACTATAAATTTCCTATCAGTTTACCCAACTTCCTCTTATAATTTGTAAAGCCTTCAGAGTACGGCAATACTAACACATATTTAGGCTCAATTTTTTTATATCCATTTTTACAATCACCCAGATCAACACTCAATTCACACCCATCCGACAAATTACATTCAGACTTTCCACAACATGGATCCTTAGGATTTTTAATCAATTTATCAACAGTTTCTTTTATCATCAACAATAAAAATGATTTAGAATATCCATTCTTTATCAACAACTCAACCAATTTATCAACACTTTTTACCGAATTAGCAAAAGTAGAAGATAAAGCCCATGAACGATAAATCAATCCTTTCACCATATTTCTCTTATACTTAAATTCACAAAAGCTTTCTGGAGAAGTATAAAGACCAGTATCAGTTGGTTTTCTATAAATCTCTGTCTCATACTGTTTATCTTTGCGTTGAATTAACAAATCCAAAAACGCAATTGATGACTTTACGCAATTGATGACTTTAGTTTGTTTTTTTAATATTATTAAAATAATTGAAAATTTTAAATTACATTAATTTTTAAAAATTAGAATATAAGTAAAAAATTTAAAATTTAAAATTAATTTAAAATATATTTTTAAAAATATTTATTTATTAAAAAATTAAATTAATAAAAAATAATTTGTTTAAATTAAATGTTAATTCATAATATTTTTAGTTGGTTTTGAGTACCTGAAGATGATAGCTGTGCTATCGAAATATATCGTACGAAAGGTTTTTTATTGGCGTTATCGTTTAATTAAATCGTTGCCAAATTTATTTAATTATTTATTATTATTATTATTATTATTATTATTATTATTATTATTATTGTAATTAATATTACTATTATTATTATTATTATTTATTATTATTATTATTATTATTATTATTATTACTATTATTATAATTATTGTTATTAATATTATTATTATTAATATTATTATTATTATTATTATTATTATTATTATTATTATTATTATTATTATTATTATTATTATTATTGTTGGGCCAGTACAAGATTTTGTTTAAATAGATTGGTAACAGCACGCAAACATAACATGCAAAATTTAAAATCGGACCCATGAACATCAAGTAACCACCTAAAAAGGCGAGAAAAACATATAATTAAAAATATAAAATAGGAAACATAAAATTAAAATTAAAATATTAACAAATGCACCAAGATATGCACGAATTGACATAGAAATAGCACGATAACAAAAATTTGAACGAAAAAGTGACAATTTACGAAAAGTTAAAAGAGTTCATGAAGAAATTGAACAAAAATAAAATAATTCTAGTCAGAAATGATTAAAATTATTTGTTAATGATTAAATTGTCAAATAAATCGAAAAAATAATAAAAAAATTAGAAATAAATTAGACACATGATAGCAAGGTCAAATTTTGTTTTAACGCATAAAAATTAACACGCAAGGTTAGGGTCACTGAACAGGTATAAATACCAATCCATTTTCACAAAGTTTTAATGCTTTTTCACTCAGTGAATAATTACTATTCAAAAGAACTCTTTTCAGTAGTAGAAACAACTCGCGGAAACTATTTCCACATCACGAACGCAAGTATCTTCAGGTAAGCTCTACTGGCTCGTGCATGTGGGAATTCTTTGTCGCATGATTTTGTATGAATGAAATGAATTAATGGCCAATTATAATTTCAACTGTAAGATGAATTATTTAATGAGTCGAAATTTTTCTGGCCCACAGCCACACAACATGCAAGACATTAAAATCAAAACACAACTAGTCACACTGTGTAAGTGCGGTTTCTCCGCCTATAGTGTGTGCCCGTGAGAGCTCTGTCGTGCGTAACGACGGATCTCGAACGTAAATATTCTATCCATTATAGGGGCGGTGGGAAGATTGAGAACTAGTCTTTTGGCTAGCTCTCTTTCACCCATCTCCTGAAAAATCGACCTAAATATCTAATTACAAATCGGCTAAAATGATAACACCGAGTAGTCCAGTGGGCACTCGTAAAATCTAACATGAACACAAGAACCTTAGGACTAAATTGAGGCTCCGGAAGTGGGGACTTGAATTTGAGACGACGTAAATAAATTAATTAAAATAAAATGAAAAAATTTTTAAAAGTGGTCAATGATTAAATTATCCTCTGATTAATCCAAGATAATAAAATTTCTGAATATGAAGCCGAAAAAATAGTGTAAGGAAACGGAACCTTACTAAAACGATGGACAACTAAATTGTAGAAGATAGAGCAGAAGTAACTAATTTCAAAAAGGAATAACGATGGGATATGGATCAGCTAACATTTCGTAAAATAATTAGTAAATTAAAGTGTTCATCATTGATAAATAGTGAACTAAATTAACGACTAAATTAAATTTCTATAACCAATTGAAGGATAAAGATGTGATTAATTGATCAAAGGATAATTCAATGATTTAAATGATACAATTGTACTGTCGATAATAAATAAAAGGTAACAAAAATAATAATACTAAACCGAACCTGACGTAAATAGGTAACCTAATAGGAATGATTCATAAAAATGTAGTAAATATCATAATAAGTCTAATCGTTAAAATGCGATAAATTAATAATAGTAAACATCAGGACACAATCCATAATTAAAAGATGTAAGGGATCAATTGTCATAAATCAGTAATAAATAATTGCATATCATAACCCAACAGATAGAAGTTGAATACCGTAAATTGATAACAATTAAGTAGGTATCATAGATGAATAAAGAGTAATGGTCAAAACTAACTCTCGACTAAATTGGCGAAAATAAGCAAATCATAAAATGACGAAATACAAACCTTTACGTCATGAAACAAAGGTCGAACCATGAATAATATCACGAGCATTCAATAATGAAAATAAAAAATTTATATTAAATTCAAAATTCGAATATCACAACAGCATCCAAGAGTCCAACCAAGAGTAGACATCAATTAACGCAATATAATGACCTTCTTCATGGCGAGTAAATGAAATTATATACTCCGATAGGATACATCATTAGGAATAAACGGAATCCGATAGAAACCTTGATAGAGTTCGTGCCATCGAACAGGAGAATAGCTCAAAAGTAAATCAGTTGAAAATTTCACCTTCTTAGTTAATAACAAGTTTACAATAACGTGATCCAGTAGAACAACGACGCACAATTAAATAATTTCCACGACGACATGAACAATCGGTTCACAGATAAGTCATAGTCCGAATTTTGACATACGAGTAAACAGAACTATTTACAAGCATGAATTACGAGGCAATGATACCGACCAAATGACAGGTACTAGATCACAGTTTCAATGAGACCTGTTTCATTACTTATAAATTCTAACAGTAAGTAAACAACTGTCACAAGAGCCAATCCGTTCACCGACCAGCAGATTTGTGAAGATCGTAATGTGATCAATGACGTCGATGACAACTGCAATAGAATTTCACCGACCAAATGTAATTAAAAACAAATACCTTTGGACATAAACGACAATTTCAAGAATAATAAATCGAAGCGCGGAAAATTGTGATCCAATAAAGATAAATTAATTTTCTATCTCACCCAGCCACGTCACATTAATTAAATTTATCACTATATAAGGACTAGTAAAACTTACAATTTATAATACACAAATTTCGATGGACCTCAATTAACAAGTGCCGATCGTGGACACAAACGAACAAGGGATTCTCTACAGGGACAAATCTCGAGAAACGATACTCGTATGCCGAGTGAGGAGAGGCAACAAGGTACTTTCGTATATCTCATTTTCCTTTGTTTTGCCTTTACCTTAAAATCTAACCCATCTAAGAACGTGTAGTTAAAATAGAATAGGTTACAAACATTCACACTTTTTCACGAATAGACATTTGCAGTTATGAATTATAATTAAAGCTATTATGCATTCAGATCGCAGAAACCCGCATGGAGAATGGAGTGATGACTCCCGGGTAACTCTTCAAGTTTCGAGCGCTTCCACCATTCGGTATCGCCAAGTACTATGGGATAATGGATACCTCCTATCCACTTATAGAGATTCAAGCTGGCCTCGACGATCTGAATACCGAGCAGAGGAAGTCGAACTACCGAGCATCGCTATCAAGCGAGAGAAGCCCGCCAGTGAGCCGAATTCACGGCCATGAAGATGTAGGAATTAGAGCGAAAATATCACCGGAAGGCAGTTCTAGCCAGACAGCAGTTAGCCCAAGTAAACCGGAATATAGCAAGTGGAGCTATTCCGAGTACAGATGGCTTTCCTCCAGAGTACGGAGTCTCTTTCGAGTTAGATGACCCAAGGTTATTACAAATGTCAGCACCAACTAAACTGGTTCTACCCGAAAAGTTAATCCAGCCAACGCTCAGAAATCGACTTGGATCCCGCCAAACCGGAGATCACACATATGCTAGCCGACATCCCAATGGAACTTCACTAATAAAAGTCAAAGAAACACACATTTTGATGAATCTAAATGAACTAGAAGATTAGATTAATTAGTTTTTGTCTTACAATAAATGTTGATGTTTTATTTGTTATTTAATTTTTAGTTTTATTAATTAAATAATTAAACTAGTATGAATGAATGATATAAGTTTCTAAATTTTTAAAATTATAAACAGTAAATAATGTGAAAAGGTAAAACGTTTTTCGACTAAACCTTGATCAACCAGAGTATTAACACAGACTATCCGGGATGTAATGAAAATACCTGTTGACGTACTATATTGATCGTGAGAATAATTAATAGGAAAGGCCGATAGAATTTAATTAACGTTGATGATGATAACTCGTTAAATATTTTAATTTCAGAAATGGAAGCAACAAGAATACTTAATCGGGAATTAAAGGAGCTCAGACGAGAAAACCAGCATCTACACCGACAGCTCTTGCAGCAGAGTCGAGAAATACAACAATTGAAAGCCACTTGGGCCGAACCGGCAAAGATGAAAGCGTTATACCAGCGCCTTACTGCAGCACAACAGGGCTGGAATGATGAAAGAGCATTAAATCAAGCGCAACGGACGCAGATCAAGGTATTGGAGGTCGCCCTGTCGGCATGCCAGGAGGTAAGTGCAGTAACTTACCCTCTGGTTTTCGCACCGGCACAATTGGCCTATCGCGACCAAGAAAAATCCCAATCGACCAACAAGAAACCTCGTTCGCATGCTAGACCAGGTCGAACCGAACGGTTGCGTCGTCGTGCCCAAGGAGTGCCTATGGTAAATAACAAATCCATGTCTGTTGAAAACTAAATCCATTTGGTTTATGATAAATAAAATTGTTTTAGTTTATTATGTTATTATTTGCAAGTAAATATAGTAAAGAGCTATAACAATGAGAAGGTAATAAATGGATCTAAAAGATAAAACGGACATAGGCCTTCTAACGGCAGTCCACTGAACCCGACATAGGACTAACCCTTAGCAGTTCTGATATCGGAACTCACCTTTGGAGGTCCTGTGACCAGGGTTACCTAGCAACGGGTAATCATTGGCGGGCGAAAACTATTTTGTATGTATGGGGTGAAGGTCATCCACACCACCAACCCCACATTATTATTATTATTGGTGGTGGTCTTATATAAAAATGCATTGATAAAGTGGAGAATTCAAATAAAAATAGGCAAAACTTAACATTTAAAATTAAAAGTGAAAGCAATTAAAATTAATTAAAATTGAAAATCAATATTTTATGAGAAAATATAGCAAATAAAAGTTAAAGACAAATTTAGTAACTAAAAGTTGATAAAAGGTTCCAGGATAAAGGTATTAAAAAATAAAAACTAATTAGCTAACTAATTAATTATTCAAATTGATGATTTTACATAAAGAATGGAAAAAAAGTGAGATGTAAGGTTGGATTGGCTAATCTCTAAATTTGAGTCTAAAGAAGAATTCGAAAACCACATAATGTATCAGTAACATTATGTAACAATGTAACATTCAGTAACAATGACATTCACTAAATTACAAAATTTATTTTAGCACAATTACAGAACATTAAAACAAATATATCAACATTATAAATATTTCAAAAATGACAATAGGAGTTGCCAATGAATAATGAGTTTTAAATGTATGTGTTTTCGAAAAATATATTTCGAAAAAGATTTTTTTGTAAATTAAATTAAAATAGTGAATATTTTGGAATTTAAAATACTTTTTGTTTTTTCGAATCAGTTTTTTATGAACTTGCAGTTTTGATTTTTAAATGTTTAATTGGAATTTGATCTTAAAAATGTTTAATTGAATTTCGGACTTGGATTTATTTACAAATTTTCTATGATCAATTGTGATTTGCAACAAATACTAGGTTGTGTAAAAAGTTTCCGGCCGTTTTGGATAACAATTTCAACATGTAGAATGACAATGAAAGCAAACATCATTATTTGGTTGAGTTAATATTTTGAATGGTTCAGTATGAACTGACTCCACGTGCTCTTCCAAATTCATTTGATACTGAAAGGAATCCCTGTGGGAAGCCACCTTTTAATCAAAAATATTAAAGATCTCTAAAATTCTCCTTGACCCAAGTCTGACTCAATCAATATTGATTGTGTCGTTTCTCAATAAATTTTTGTAACTTCTGGGTTACTCAACTTTTGGCAATGAACGGCTGTGGATTTACATGCGGATCTTCGGCTCCTTGAGTGCAGCTCTGACACAAATATCCACGGTCCTTGGCGCAAATTCTGGTCAAGTGTCCTTTTGCAAGATTGAATGTGTGCGTGAGAGACTGACGTAGTACATTTTTTGTCCAGTAGTGGCACGACCTAGCGCAATAGTATGACAGCTGTATTTGGTTGCTTCACGCCGCGAAACGGTTTCTGATCTTTTAGCGATTTTTTAACTTGGAACCATTTTAATTCATATTCGGATTCTGCAAGGTGGCTTGGAGCCGCACTTAAAATGTAAGTGCCGGGGTGACTTATCAGTTGGTTGACGACTGAGGAGTACGCGGCGCATGTGAGACTCTCACGTTTCAACAAGTCTGGTTGGCGTTAATAGCAGTCATTGTACTAGTCGCATTGTGAACAGTCTTTTCTACAGTGGTCATAGCTTCATTTTAATAATGATAATAATTTTGTATGTAGATATTTTTATTTGTATGTGCCTCAATCGACATGGCTGCTAAAAGGAAGCAGAGAAAAAATAAAAATAAAAACTGCAAATTTAGAGTAGACCGAAAATTTTGCATTTATTCGAAACTTTTAAGAAATTTTAAGAACAAAGCAGATATTCTAAAAAAAATTAAAGAGTTATTACTGTCTGCCAAAACAATGAAAGATAGAACAATTAAAATGTGTTCCAGTATAACCATCCAGCAAATCAAAGACCTGAAATTGGTTTCGGCTTTATCAATAGCAGTTAACCAGTCTTGTGACATAAATAATAAAGCGCAAGTTTCGCTTTTCGTAAGATTTATTTCTCATTTAGATCCTAAAGAAGAACCTTTAGGATTATTGCTACTCAAAGGTCAGACGCGTGGAGAAGATATTGCAAATTCTTTTGTGGAATTCATGAATAAATATCATATTTCTCTTGTGTCAATTTCCACAGATGGGCTAAAAGTATCACCGATGTTAGGAAAGGGTTTGTTGCCATTTTGAAAGAAAAAATTAATTGGTTTATCATTGCATTATTCACCAAGAAGTGCTTTGTGCGCTGACATTTCAGGAAGAAATAAGTAAAGTTATGGGATTAGTGATTACTATCATTAATTCCATTGTAGCTCTTAATCATCGTCAATTCAATGAATTTTTAGTTGAAATGGAGAGTGAGTACGCTGATCTTCTGCTCCATAACAAAGTTCGCTGGTTATCAAAAGGGAACGTTTTAAAACTTTTTGCGTTCTTATAGCCAGAAATTGAAGTTCTTTTCTTTAACTTTTTTCCATAATTTACAGACAATCAGTGGATCGAAAACTTCCATTCCTCATCTAAATCAGCTTAACCATAAACTTCAAGGGAAAGGAAATACAATTTTTTCGATGTTAGAAGTCGTTTCATTTGAAAATAAATTATCCTTTTTTGCTCAAGATTTTGAAACGGAAAGATGGTTTCACTTTCCTAGCCTGCTGAAACATCGCCAAGAAAATAATTCCTCTATTGACGAACACCATTTCAAAACAAAAATTTTAAATATGAGCGAAGCATCTCTCAGAAGGTTTCAGTAATTTCAAACAGCAGAGCTACCTTGGCATTCGTCAAAACTCCTCTTAATGCAACAATAACTGAGTTGAAATTTGGTAACTTTGAAATAAAATTGCGGGACTTCAAAAACAAGGATTCATGGAGCTCTAAATTTCAACTTCTTTGTATTGATTTGGAATTATTAGAGAAGACCAAATGTGATTTTAGTTCATAACACACGTGGTCTGCTTTGAAAGACCTGGAGAATGAAGACATGATCATTTCAACCTCTGGAATAGTATTTATGACTCTTACGATCAGCTAAAAACTTGCGCTTGCTGTTCTTTCCCTTTTTGGTTCTACTTATTCATGTGAACAATCCTTTTCAAGCGTGAACTTTATCAAAATTAAACTGTGAGGTCGTCTTATTGATAAAACCTGGAATCATGCCTAAAATTAAAATTAACATATAAACCTTACTTACTGAAACTTTCCGAGGAGATGCAAGGACATTGTTTGCATTAAGTGTTTGTCAGTCATTGTCATGATATAAATTTATGGATATTTTACTTTCATGTTATTGTTTATCAACGAATAATTATTTATTAAGTGTGAAATCAAGTTTTATTCGATGTACCCGTAATTTAATCTAGTTTTAAAATTATAATAAAGGTTTATTAAATAAAAAACATATTTGGCTCTCAGAAACTTTTTGAATCTTTGTAATGTACATATTTGTCTCTTTGTCCATAGGTTTGCCAACCACTGCCTTAGATAATTAAATTTATTAAAATCTGAAAATTTCTCCCAAACTTAACTTAATTGCTTTCGACTTTTGAATTAATAAATTAATTTGAAATTTCTTCACCACATTTTCTAGGGGTCCCAAATTAATTTTATATTATTATTTTCGTACTCGTCTCGTCAATTGGCATCGGCATATACACTTTTCCTCAGGAAAAATTGATTTAGATTTGTTGATCATTTTTAATTAATTTTTTTATTTTTTATTTATTACATTAATAATAATAATAATAATAATAATAATAATAATAATAATAATAATAATAATAATAATAATAATAATAATAATAATAATATATAATAATAAAATAAAAATAATAATAATAATATCAATAATAATATTAATAAAAATAATAATAATAAAAATAATAATAATAATAATATTAATAATAATATTAATAATAATATTAATAATAATAATAATATTAATAATAATAATAATAATATTAATAAAAATATTAATAAAAATAATAATAATGATAATAATAATAATAATAATAATAATAATAATAATAATATTAATAATAATATTAATAAAAATAATAATAATAATATTAATAATAATATTAATAATAATAATAATATTATTAATTAAACGATAACGCCAATAAAAAACCTTTCGTACGATATATTTCGATAGCACAGCTATCATCTTCAGGTACTCAAAACCAACTAAAAATATTATGAATTAACATTTAATTTAAACAAATTATTTTTTATTAATTTAATTTTTTAATAAATAAATATTTTTTAAAATATATTTTAAATTAATTTTAAATTTTAAATTTTTTACTTATATTCTAATTTTTAAAAAATTAATGTAATTTAAAATTTTCAATTATTTTAATAATATTAAAAAAACAAACATGATTTAACATACGTAAACTATTTAAAAACATTCAAAACATTCGTAGTCACAGCACTCTGCACATTAATAATAATATTAATAATAATAAAAATAATATTAATAATAATAATAATATTAATAAAAATATTAATAAAAATAATAATAATAATAATAATAATAATATTAATAATAATAATAATAATATTAATAATATT